>JBANDG010000008.1:0-600000 GCA_037951595.1 Ogataea sonorensis
CACTCCACTCCACTCCACTCCACTCCACTCCACTCCACTCCACTCCACTCCACTCCACTCCACTCCACTCCACTCCACTCCACTCCACTCCACTCCACTCCACTCCACTCCACTCCACTCCACTCCACTCCACTCCACTCCACTCCACTCCACTCCACTCCACTCCACTCCACTCCACTCCACTCCACTCCACTCCACTCCACTCCACTCCACTCCACTCCTTTACCTCTTGTTTGTATTTTATTTTGTATTCTCATACTATTTTATCGTTTAACCTTTTCACAAGCTACATTTACTTCACGTTTTGGTACTGGTTTACTTTACTGATAAAATTTAGTTTTAAATGAAAGGAAACTGGTATTTGTCTCGAAATCAAAACAATGACCCGTAAGCAGTTATATAATTATGTAATAAAAGAAATTTGATATAGGATTTTAAGAAATTGACAGAGAAGTGTATTTTCGACTTTGAGTAGATTGTACAATCTTCTAAGTTAAGTAGGTAGTCATTAGATTAATAGTAGCAAACCAAAACATAGCAAAAATGAGATTCCACGTTCAATTTGCACAGCCTTGCCCTGCGCGACATCGATAGATGGCACGGTTGGCTTTATGGCAGATTCTGTTTTTCCTGATGGAGAAATGGCTGTCTGGGTTGCTGAAACACCTGGATAACCACTGGTTACTTTTATTGTTAAAATGTTGTTGGTATTCCCATTTATTTGGTTGCTATTGACCTTGAGAGTCGCAGTAGTCGAACCGCCCAAGTTAGCCTTGTTTGCTGATGTGGTTTGTGATTGTCCGTTATTGTGCTCAGAGTCCGCTTCATTCCCACTCACATAAGGTTGACCCGCGGTTTCAGTTGCAATTTGCTGGCCCTCATTATTTTTTCCATTTTCACCTTTATCATCTTTTGTAGAGGTAACTTTATTAGTTGTTAAAGTACTGACGAATGTAGAAGTAGGACACTCATACACCACAAGCGTTTTCGTATGACCATCCACAATAGTGTATTCGGTGGATATTCTTGTCACTGTCCAACTTTTACCAGGGATGCTTGGTGATTTTTCTGGATTTGGTTCAGAGATCTCCGTGTAAGTCTTAATTTTGGTTGAGGAAGTAGTTGGGAGACTAGTTGTTGTGTTCTGATAACCGCTCCATGAAGCTCCGGTAAAAGAATTGATCAAAGGAGTTTTGACAACTACAACTGAAGTTTCGTAAGTAGTAGACGCGTCTGAAAATGTAGTGCCACTGGTCACAGTAGTCAATTTTCCTGTCCATCCTGTGGTAACTGTTTTGATAGGAATAGTTGGTGTTTCAACAACGACTAGTTCGTAAGGGTAGGTCGTGGTTGAGTCCTCATAAGTAGTCAAGGTGGTGTAAGAAGTCACACTTGATCCCGTCCATGGTTGGGTGGTAGTTGATTCAGAATATGGAGTCTTGACAATAACAACTGAGGTTTTGTAAGTGGTGGTGGAGTCACTGTAAGTAATTGCTTCAGTGGTGGTTGTCAATTTGCCGGTCCAAGTACTTGTGACAGTTCCAACAGGAGCAGTTGGGGTTTCAACAACAACTAATTCATATGGGTATGATGTGGTGGCGTCCTCGTATGTAGTCAAGGTGGTGTAAGAAGTCACACTTGATCCCGTCCATGGTTTGGTGGTAGTTGATTCAGGATATGGAGTCTTAACAACCACAACAGTGGTTTCATAGGTGGTGGTGGAATCGCTGTAAGTAGTTGCCTCAGTAGTGGTTGTTAACTCACCAGTCCAAGTAGTGGTGACAGTTCCAACAGGAACAGTTGGTGTTTCGACGACGACTAGTTCGTATGGGTATGATGTGGTGGCATCCTCGTATGTAGTCAAAGTGGTGTAAGTTGTGGTATCATTACCAGTCCATGGCTGAGTGGTGGTGGACTCTGGATATGGAGTCTTGACAACAACAACAGATGTCTCGTAGGTAGTGGTGGAGTCGCTATAAGTAGTAGCCTCAGTAGTAGTTGTTAACTCACCAGTCCAAGTGGTAGTGACAGTTCCAACAGGGATAGTTGGTGTCTCAACAACAACCAATTCATATGGATATGAGGTAGTTGCGTCAGTGTAGGTGGTTAGGGTGGTGTAGGTAGTTGTATCACTTCCAGTCCATGGTTGAGTGGTGGTGGAAGATGGGTATGGGGTCTTAACAACAACAACTGAGGTTTCATAGGTGGTGGTCGAGTCACTGTAGGTAGTAGCTTCAGTGGTGGTGGTCAACTCACCTGTCCACGATGTGGTCACAGTGTTTAGTGGAACAGTTGGTGTTTCAACGACGACTAGTTCGTATGGGTAAGTGGTTGTTGCGTCAGTGTAGGTGGTTAGGGTGATGTAGGTAGTTGTATCACTTCCAGTCCATGGTTGCGTGGTGGTGGAAGATGGGTATGGTGTCTTCACAACAACAACAGAAGTCTCGTAAGTGGTGGTTTCATCGCTGTAGGTAGTAGCCTCAGTGGTGGTGGTCAACTCACCAGTCCAAGTGGTAGTGACAGTTCCAACAGGGATAGTTGGTGTCTCAACAACAACCAATTCATATGGATATGAGGTAGTCGCGTCTTCATAAGTGGTCAACGTAGTGTAGGTGGTAACCTCACTACCAGTCCATGGTTGAGTCGTGGTGGAGGATGGGTAAGGAGTCTTCACAACAACAACAGAGGTTTCGTAGGTGGTGGTTGAGTCGCTGTATGTCGTAGCCTCAGTGGTGGTCGTCAACTCACCAGTCCAAGTGGTAGTGACAGTTCCAGCAGGGATAGTTGGTGTCTCAACAACAATCAATACATATGGATATGAGGTAGTCGCGTCTTCATAAGTAGTCAACGTAGTGTAGGTAGTAACGTCACTTCCAGTCCATGGCTGAGTGGTGGTGGACTCTGGATATGGAGTCTTCACAACAACAACAGATGTCTCGTAGGTGGTGGTGGAGTCACTGTAAGTAGTAGCTTCAGTAGTGGTTGTTAACTCGCCAGTCCAAGAGGTAGTCACTGTAGCTAACGGAACTGTAGGAGTTTCAACAACAACCAGGTCATATGGGTATGATGTGGTGGCGTCCTCGTAAGTAGTCAGAGTGGTGTAAGTTGTGGTATCAATACCAGTCCATGGTTGGGTGGTTGTGGATTCTGGGTAAGGTGTTAGAACAATAATAACATCAACAGTAGATGAACCCCCCTCGGTTAAAACTATAGAGGTGGAAGTTTTGGTACTAATACTAGTTCCAGTCCACCCACTAGTGACGCTTGAGGTGGAATGTTGCACAGCAGTATCCGGGGTGCAAGAGTCATTTAAATTAGATTCAACCTGGTAAATGTAATCATCAAAATTAAAAGCTTTATTTCCAGAGGGAAACATGATGTCAAAGTTAAGAATACCAACTTCCATTATATTGATATACACTAGCTTCATGGGATAATAAACTCCTGCGGTTAGGTAAACATAAGATTCAATACTTTTAGAGTTAGCTCCTGATGGTTTTGTTAAAAACATAATTGCATCCTTTGAAGCGTCGGAAATTTCCTCTGATGGATTACAACAAGAAAACGCACCATCACCTAACCAGACCATTATACCATCATCAACCTTATTGGCAACAAAAGAGTAGATACCGGTTTCAGGGGCTAAAAAACATTATTTTGTTAGTAACAAGAAACATATTAAGTAAAGAAAATTTAAAATATTTGCTTACCCAAGAAGTAACCAGTCAGAGACATTGCAAAATTCCGGACAAAAACTTGAGATACGTTGTATAAACTGTGAGAAACCACGTTTGGAATACTAAAGTTTGGATCTGTCACTGAAGAAATAGTTAGAGTGGCCCCTTTTGTTGAATAACCACTGTTGTAATAATTGGTAGAAAAAATTAAACGACTGTTTTTAAGAGGATAATTGTAAAAATTAGCTACAAAACCTTTTGAGAGCAAAACATCATTTCCAATTTTACAACCACTTGATATAACTCTAGTGCCGCCTGAGAAATCTGCCCAAACTTTGATTAACAAGTTTAGAAATAAAGCTGTAAATAATAACTTAAGCTTCACCATTTTGTTTCAACGTTTTATTTGATTATCAAACAAACTAAATTAGCTTTTTTATTAAACACCCAAAAAAAAAAAAAAAAATTATTTTAAAAACTTGTTTGCCACCTTTTATATGTTTAATTTTTAGGATGTGTGCTGTACAAAAAAAGATGTTTGTTTTCAATCTTGAATCTAACCGTTGGTCAGTCAAAATGATAATCGGCTATTAAACTAATCTTGAATCTAACCGTTGGTCAGTCAAAATGATAATCGGCTATTAAACTTTTTTTTACTTACAAATTTTCAATTACAAGAGGAACAATGATTATTAGTTTTAATGACAATACATGCATCAAAAACAAGAAAAAATTGAAAATCCAATTCCAGCAATTTTCGACGACGTGCAGAAATGAGGTTAGATTGGTAAACAATAATTGTAAAGTCGTATTTTTATTCAACTTCTTTTAAAACTAGGAAGCAACTTATAAAATTTACGTGTAACCAAAAAGAACAATTTTTCAAAAATAAGTTCAAAAGTCCAAGAGTGAATTGCATACATTCTGTTTTAAACTTACTTAGGTTTTCCAACAAATGCACACACAATATAGTCGTGTTGCATCCAGAGGCAATTAACAAACCTCAACCTAATTAAAACCCATGAGAAGCATTTACTTTCTGCGGTAATGCATCCTATTGTATCAAATAAAATTTATTTTTCAAATCATTTATATTGCATATTCAGTTATTGCGGTCACCTTTTTAAATTAGTGTTTTTCTTTAATTTTGTTTGATCGGTAATTTCAACTGCATGTGTTTCCTAAGCAAAGAAACAATCACTTTTGGGTTCAGGATAACTGCAATAATAAAATCATATCTTCGGCTCTTTGTCATACTTATGTACCAATTGAAGCTTATGTTTCTTTACTAAGCCACTCTATTCAAAATGTAAATTAGATTTGGCTCTCATCATGGATGGTCAAGGGTTATTAATGACTTTCTACGACTTTTTTGCTGCCTATCATATTGCGCTGCTATTAAAAAGATTATTTGAAATTATAAGTTGAGACAAAACAAGAAATAATAAAAGTTTTTGTTTTTAAGTATTTGTAAACCTTGTACTGAGAGGAAGGTTCTACAAGTTTACCGCTTAGGTAAGCTTTTTTTTTTTTTTTTTTACTCATCTTCTTTTAACAAAGAACAAGTTCGCGAAAGCGAAGAAAAACGACTTTGCATAAGCAATGCAAGACCAAAGTTGCATACCCTTTGCAACTATCATGTGCGTCTGCATATTCTTTGTGGGATCTCATTAAAATCCAATGTTTTCGACTTAACCGAATGTGACAATAAGTTATGAATCCTCAAATAATAGAAAGAAAACTTAATAGCTGGAATTAAACAGCCTCAGACTTTTTAATTAAGCTTTGGCAATAGTCCATCATTTTGCGAGAGATAATTGAAGAGTAACTAAAGAAGCACAGAAGCACGGTAATGCAACATCTTGTAGTAACTAATTTTTACTACAATAACATTTTTTAGTTTTACGAAGAATGTTGCTCGCTTCATTTTTCTATCATACTCAAATGAGCAGAGTGTTTAAACTAGGATACCAAACACTGGATCCTGTATCTTTGCCTTGCTTCGGTTCTTCATTTGTTGATAAAAAAGTACACTTAATCAGATACTCAGATAGATGTATATGCAAAATAAAGCGAAAGCTTGGATACATAACTTTATTTGCTCGGCTATTTCTGGTTTCTAGACCAGAAGCTCTTCCAGAAGCAGGGTTGTTTTTATGTTGCAATATGAACCAGAGTTTTATGATTTTTTCTTATATCAATTGGACAATTCTGTATATCTTTGTAGTTATTTCTGCTATTGATCTTGTGAATGACTTCGAGTGGAGAGTACTAAAGTTAGAGAGTTTGTTGCTTTTCAAAACTGCTTTCAACTGCTAGGTATTAAAAGTATTTTTTATTTTCTTATTCTGTCAGCAATTTAATTGAATTGTTTTCATTTCCTCAATAAAAACTTCCTCAGATTGCCTATTTTGTAGTGGCAAAAGTAAAACTTTTTGGTCAAGTTTTTACTTTTCAATGATCAGACTTTTTTTTGATAAAACCTTACATCAAACAAAAACTAAAAATGTCAGATGATCAAATAAAAAAAATTGGTTACTTTCAAGAAATAAAATGCTGATTGTGCTACTTCAAAAAAGTTAACACTTGGGCTCAAGCACAGAATAACACTGTAACATTTTGTTCGATTTAGTTTTCAAACTTGAAAAGAAACGCTTCCAAGAATAAAAAGTTGACTAAGTTTTTAAAGTTTTGAGCTTTACCATTTTTTTTTACAACTCTGTACTTTACCTAATTAGTGTTTGCGTTTACAGTAGTTCACTTTTAAGTTTCAAATCTATAATGAACTTGATAATCAATGAGTTGATATTTTTTTGGGGACTTGTTATATAGTTTTGGAGGACATATTAATGGGAATTTACATAGCCAGTTATTGAAAAAACTGGGACCAGTATTTGTTTTAGAAGAAATATGACACTTTTGGATTATTTTTATGTAGCTCATAACACAAATTTAGTATCAAGTTTGTACTATTCATTTGAAATTTTTCCGAATTTCAAAAAGACTACTAGAGGTATTCAATTATAGAACACTTGCCAATTTAACTTCCCAAATTCTACGTTACAAAAACAGTGCATAATCAAGAAACAACTTTATGCATTACATTGCAGCTAATTTAGTTGTAGTAAAAAGACCCTCCAAGTCGATAATTGTTCGCGAAAAGTTGTACCTTAACCGTCATGCAGATTTGATGAAAATTCATATGCATGGCGGTTATGTAACAAGAAAGCGGTTGTTCCTTACGGCTATATCTTTCGCATCAAGGACTCTTAAGTTATTGAGTTACTGAAAGTTATGCGGATTTCAACTGCACAGTTCATTTGATTGAAATTTTTCTCAACTGGAATTCAATTCTCGTGAATGTTCTACTGACTGAAAGGAAAAATACGTATTATTTGTTGTGCTCCATACTGCTTAATGCTGCAACTATGTTTTGTGTTTTTAGTTTCAATTTGTCACGACCTAGTTTTAATTTTGCAGAGAATTTAAAATTTAAAAAGAGGTTTCTCTGATTATGCAACAATACATATTTGTTTTATTTTTGTACCAATTTTATAAAAATACAACTAATCAACCTCAAATGGAAACTAGAAATTAATCTTCAATGCTTTTTTTATTCAAAGTATTACTTACTAAATACGGTTATTCTGTTTAATATTAAACTCCACTTGCAGTAGTTACTTCGTTATGTAATAAATAATAATTTGATTGTTAACTCCGAATCATATCTTTCTTGTTTTTGTCGGGATTTTCAATGGTCTCTCCATACCATCATCTTCAACCTGAGAGAAAACTAAACATAAACGAGGGAAAAGGGGTTATCTTTAATAGTCATCCCTTTACATATATATTTTTAAGATGAAACAAAACCTCAATTACTGGGTATTGTTAACACTTAGTAAATAAACATTGAAAAGAAGAAAACAAACAAAAAAATACACTAAAGAATTATAAGAAATGAAGAGAAGAATTTGAATATTTCTGAAACCATCAGAAATTACAGAAAGACAGACAAAGAGATATACTATACTCTAATATAGACAATAGACGAAATATAGACGCAGATAGACGATTATAGACGGTACACGTGTATAGACGCGTCGATAGTTGCAACTATTAGAATGCTACATCAATTTTTCTTAATTTGTTTTCAATTGGAGGATCTATGAAGCCCTGAATTCAGACTCTTTTAACAATTTTCAATAGTAAAAAATTAGTTTGTCAGCTTACAGATGATGCAAAAAAACTTCAAATATTTGTCATATTAGCATGCTCATAAAATGGAGATGATTCAACAAAATGTTTTTTTCATCAAAATGCCTGAATGATTGAGGCGCGACTATCGACGCTTTCATCTTTTTTATCAATCTTATTGAAAACTTCGATTACGAATTGATACTTTAAATCTTTCCAATGAAGAAATCAAAAAACATAGTTTGGAACCCAAAGTAAAGTGTTAAGAAAACAATAACTAAAAAGTGACATCTTCAAGCGGCAGTTGTAAGTGCTTTATCAAGCTGAGAAAAGAACGGTATAGAGTCATTTTAAACTAGCAATTAATGGCTTCCTTTTCTCAAGTGGTTGAAAATGAAGCAATTCTTTGCAAGGTAAAACAAATAAAGAACGTCAGTAAAAGGTGAAGCAGCAAGAGAAGGAGACTTTAGAAAAATCTAGCTGCGTCGATAGTCGTTCCGACGGTAAACAGTGAGCATCACTTGTAAACTTCGGCCGAGTTATTGATTTTGAAATCTATTGCGGCGTCTATGCCCAAAGTGACCCAAAAAAAGATGTTATGGTTTGCGGCTTTATATTTTTGCTACAGTCAAGTGTTTAAATTAGGAAGTTGCGTGGATCGGAATCATACATGCATTTAATCAAAGGAAATTAAGATTCAATCAACTCAAATACCTATTTAGGTCATATTTGAATAAAATATTCTTTAATTCATTTACGAATCAAATGATACACTCAATTTGCAGGTTATAATTATAAGATTTAAAGACTTATCAGCATAGTTAATTGTTTCATGTCAGCAGGCCAGATGCAGATTTGTTTTTTGTTGAGTAACACTATATATTAGTTTGAAATGCCCCTGTTCAATAGAATTAAGAGGCTTCGACTTTTATTAGATTTCCGTAATGGTTTTCAATCAACTAAATCCATAATTAAACCACGATCCAATGGTTTTTAAACTTCCTCCAATTGACGCTAACGAAGGCGTAGACAAAGATCTTTCCAAACTAATCAGACCATGGGGTCTACCAAAACCAAAAAATTATGCATTTATTAATGGCTCTGTCATTGACTCATTAAATGGTGAAACTTTGAAAAATCTGACAGTTCTTGTGAAAGATGGTTATGTTGAAGACGTCACCCCATCAAGTGACAAATTGGATTTAAAGGACTACAACATTGTTGATTGCGCGGGTAAGTTTATCTGTCCAGGTTTGTTTGATAATCATATTCACCTTGCAACTCCACCTGGAGAATCTGATTTAAGAAAATTGATGAGAATGCCAAAAACTACAGCATTGATGAGAATTGGTAAGAATGCAAATTATATGCTGGAAAGAGGATTTACCACTGTCAGAGATTGTGGTGGTGCTGAAAAATATGTTGTAGATGCAATTAACGAAGGTGTCATTCATGGTCCAAGACTATTTATTTGTGGGCATGCAATTTCTCAGACAGGTGGCCATTCCGATATGAGAGATAATGACCAACCAGGTGAAGCTTTCGATAGCTGTGAATGTCACATCTCCAACTTAGGTGTTATTGCCGATGGTGTTCCTGCTGTTATCAAAGCTACAAGAGAAGAATTTAGAAGAGGCGCAAGCTTTATCAAGATGATGGGTTCAGGTGGAGTTGCATCTCCAACAGATAAGTTAACAAACTTGCAGTATATGGACGAAGAAATTCAAGCAATTGTTGGTGTTGCAAATACTTATGATGCGTTAGTTACTGCTCATGCGTATACTCCAAAAGCTATTCAACATTGCATCAGAAATGGTGTAAAAGGTATTGAACATGGTAACCTTGTAGATGAAGAAACAGCTAAAATGATGGTTGCTAACGATGTTTATTTAACTCCTACTTTGATTACTTACAAAGTTATGGCTTCAGACCAATTTTCAGACTTCTTGACCCCAGACTCAAAAGAGAAGAATCTTGTAATTTTACAAAAAGGTTTAGAATCTTTGTATGTGGCTAAACAATGTGGCGTTAAAATTTGTTACGGTTCTGACTTACTTGGTAGTTTAGGTGGTTATCAAACTGGGGAATTTTTTGTCAGAAACAAAGTATTGACACCAGCAGAGATTTTAAAGTCTGCAACAATCACTCCAGCAGAGTTTTTGAAAGTTGAAAATTTGATTGGTCAACTTAAAAAAGGATTTTATGCGGATATTTTAATTATGGAAAATAATCCTTTAAAAGACATCACTGTGTTAGATAAGCCAGAAACTAATTTGTTGACAATCATGAAAGATGGAATTGTTTTTAAGAGTAATTGGTCTTCAATTTCTTCTGATGTTTAAAATTTTTGGGGTGTACTAAAAGAGGTTTTTTTGCCTGTTTTTTGTAGTTTGATATAATACATTAAAGTTCTCAAGTTACAGAAAATAAAAATTGTAAATACTGTTTTGCATAAGTATTGTAAAGAACTATATTTTTACTCAATAACATTAAAAGCGTTCAAGTTAAGTACTATGGTATGATGCTCCTATGTTTTGAGCATCATTTAGTTATCTTTTATAGATAAATAATTCTATAGAAATAGTAAAACGCAATATTGGAAAAAAAAAATTAAACATTGGTTTCTATACAAATCTTGAAAGACTGAAAAAACAGTTACTTAAGGCAAACAAAAATAAATCCAGACTAAAGTAGAACAATTGAATTGGATTAATAACTGTATCTATGATAAAGATCTTGCTTATCAGTCATATCAATATCAGGATCGTAAGCAGGGATTTTTCCTTCAGCAGCAAGTTTATCTCTTCTTTTATTTTCCATAATACATTTTGTTCTGTAACCAAGAACACAAAATATGAACAAAATCCAAAAAACGATATTTGCTGTTAATCCAGCTTTGTATGTAGGATCAACTGAGTAATTCCACCATTGAGGATAAACAATTGCTGCTAATGAATATCCAATAAAGAAAGCATTGTTTACAATTGACTTTTTTGTGTTACCTCTCACATTTGAAGCAATTAAACTTAAACAAATGGAAAAAAATGAAGTGATACAGGAACCTAGCCAACCTCCGGTAATAACTCCCCAACCTGAATTTTTTCTCATGACGAATAACATGATAGTACCAGCAAATGGAACCATAGTTAAGATTATAATGACTATACAACGTTGATTAGGGAATTTCCACAACATAGCAACACCCACCCAAATTGCAAGCAATTGTATAGCACCTGAAGGAGATGAATATTCTAATGTTTTGAATTTATCATACCCAAAATCATTAATCATAATAGTCGAAAATGTAATTGGACCTGAAGTAACTGTTAAAAAGAACCCAGCAAAAAAAGCGGACCAACTGACCCAGTCAGTGAGACACTCTTTAGCTTGGCCCCAATCCCATGACTTTTTTTCACCTCTATCTGATTCGGCAAGAATTCTATGAACAGCAATAACTTTTTCTCTTTCAGTTAAAAACCATGCATCACCTGGACTCAATGGGACTAAGAAGAAAAATAAAAGACCAAAAACCAAAGTAATACAACCACAAACCAAGAAACCAACTTTCCAAGTTGCTAGAGCTAAATTTTCATTTCTACCAATCCCGTAAAATAAATAAGAAGCAATAACTTGGGTAATTGCATTACAAGAGATCCAAGAAGCAGTTCTCAAACTGTGTTCTGATTTTTTGTAATAAACTGACGTAACGATAACAAATGCAGGGGAAACACAACCTTCAAATAGTCCTAATAAAGCACGAACAGCAACAAATCCTGCATAATTGTTTGGCGCTGCTAAGCACATACAAACTCCGGCCCAAATCAAAATACAAATACCTGTAACAAGTTTCACTGGAAATTTACTTAACAAGTACATGTAAATAAATTGAGATCCCAATTGAGCCAAATAAAATCCTGATGTACACCAACTATATTGATTACCCGTCAACTTCAAATCAGACTTTAAACCAAAAATTGCCGCATATGACAATGATTGTTTATCAAGATATTGACTGAAGAAAACAAAACACATCAAAGGTAAAACGTATCTGTCAATTTTTCTAACAACAGCTTTTTCTTCTTCTGGGGTAAAATCAATAAAATCTTCTGGTGTGTTGGACAATATTTGAGTAAAAGCTAGCTTTTCCGCATCTTGGCTACTGTTATCTAAATCCTCTTTGGACAAAACAACGTTATTGCCGTCTTTTTGAGAAAGCGATTCAACCTGACTCATTATTATTTGTTTGTAAACTATTCAAACTTTGGAATACCTTTTACCTTTAAGGACTAGTTTATCCTAACAAGTAGTCACAAAAAAAGACAACTGCACAATTTTTATTTTTAAGCAAATGCAATGGAAACGAATGTTATTTATATCAAAACTTGATTGAGTTTTAATCAAGTGAAACTGAAATGAGATCGATCTATCTTTATTCTTCAAAACTCTTATCAGTCAACTGACATTTAAAAGGTATAGCCACATGAGATTAGATTGTTACAGGGTTTTTGTAATTATTAATGAGAGATTGGCTTTACTTGCCACACAGTGGAGTAAAAAAAAAAGTACGCTTCTGATTCCAAACATCAAAGAGTGCCAAAACCTGAAACAATACGATTGGTTTGTTGTTAGTTCAAAACTACCATCTTTTTAGCCCACTTCAGAATTAAACCAAAGTGGAACAACTTTATCGTCATCCAACTGTACTATATATGATTTCTATTAGGAAAAGTACTTCCGAGTTGCAACTTGGTCACACACCATCTAATTACCTTTCTGATAAATCTCCTCTAACTCAAAATTGTTGTAAACTCTTAGGTCAAGAAATACGTAGATAACGCTACGCAACTGCCAAATAAGGAAGTAAGATCTAATACCATGCAAGATGTCCAAATCAGGAAGTTTCACTCATGCATAAGTCTTGGCCGAGTGGATAATTACCACACTAAAACTTTACCGAGGAACGAGGCTACAAAGCATAACAATAGATGGCTGACTGTTTTCACGCGCCCCAACAGTTGTTTTCATCACAGTCCCCTGAAACAAATGGTGGTGCTCAATTGGAGAAGGTCGATCGACGCCAAACACATTTAATATGAATACTACCATCATCAACAGTATAATAGTTTTATTGTTATAATGATTACAACTTTTGATTACAATACTTGCTCAGCAGAAAATTAAACAGCCTTATTCGGCTAGAACCACATCAGTTTTGTGTTCAAAGAAAAGATTTGGTTATACCAACCAGTTGGGAGAAAGGTTAGAGCACACATCCACAACAAATCAAATACCAATTAATGACGTAATGTGTTAAATAACTCAAAAATAGAAAGACGGCGGTGTAATAAATGTTTCTAATCTTTTGATAAAAAGAGTAATCTATCCAAAGGAATATCCGCCTGGAGTAACAACACTAAACAATTCAGGTACAATTTACACTGGACTACTGATCTCTATGGAATAACTACTTATAAGTTGCAAAACGATATAAAGTATAACAAAAAAATTTCAAAAATGAAAAGTTATTTGCAATTTGTATTTCAATGGTTTATTCATTTAAGCTGAATACTAAGAGTTTTATCAGATTGCGTAGTCTGGTTTTTACTACATGTCGGAATCATTGACAAGACCAGATTCAATTACAACTAAGCATTCAAGATTAAGTTCAAGTAAGAAAAAGTTTAAAGATGTTAAATTTATTCCCATCAAAAGTTCACGAACATTTGGACGATGTGAAAATTGTAAACGGTTGAGAAGAAAGTGTGACATGGAGAAACCGCACTGTCTCGGTTGCAAATCTAGAAACATCAAATGCGTCTATGGTGTTCCCGCCAAAAAAAAACATTACACTAATTTAAAAGTTTCCTTGGAGCAAGATATGATGCAAAATCAACATGTTATAAACACAGCCGAAAGTTCATCTAACACAAAACCTTCCGAGGTGATTTCGACTTATTCGTCAAGGGAACCTACAAACATAATTGCAGTGAAAAACTTTAGTAATCTAGATAATAATCAGAAATCTTCAAAGAGGCCAGAAGTGTTTACAGAAAAAGTTATCGTTGATGAGCTGCAATTAATTCAGTCTCCAACTCAACTTTTGTCTCAAGCTATGGAAAATGATTTGTGGACTCAACATATAGCTTCTCCCTTTTTTGAGCAGTATAAGCCAATAGATCTTGAATTGGCGCATACTCCGAAAGAAACACTTTCTTCTTCAATGCCGTCTTCTATGCATTTGGATTTTTTATCTCCTTCTCCGCCAAAAGTACAGGATTTTTCAATTAAATTTAGCTTGTCACCAAACGTAATATCCAATGGTTGTGCCTTTGATATCGATGTTGCAGGGGTAAGTGTATTGAATGAACTTCAACTTTCTCCATCATCTTCGGAAAAATTTAATTATTGTCTCAAACTGTTTTTACCACTAGCTCTTCAAAATCAAGCTGTCTTTTACGCTTTATGTGGATGGGGTAGTTTACTTACTAGATATCCAAATTCAGTATTATCCAAAGAGTATATGAGAAAATCGATTCAATTTTGTGATATGCTGATATACAACATCTTCGGCTCCAATGAAATTGACAACAACAATTTACTAGTAATAGTGGTTTGCTTATCATGTCATGTATTAATGTCTTCATCGACAGGCGAAACAAAAGAGTGGAAACAAAGTTTTAGCAAATTGCATCAAATATTCAAAAAATTTGGATTGACTAATTTTTTAAACAAACTTAAAAATAGCCAAGTTGTTCGTTGGCTGTTGAATTGTTTTTTTTATCACGATGTTTTCAAAGTGACAACAGATCAGAATGTTGGGACAGTTTTTCCTATCTCAGAGTACAAGAAGGCACTTGGCCATAGTTTTAAAGATATTGAAGAAATTGACAACCCCAATTATCTTAACAAAATTGATTTACCAGAATCCTCCATTGAAGGGAGTGATTACACTGATCCACTTGTTGGTTGTTGTGTGGGGTTATATATTAGATTGGGAGAGGTCAACAATTTATATGACGAGTTCAGGGTTAGACAAGATAATTTGATCAAGGAATACCTCCCATTACACGAGAAGATGATTGATAAACCGCTCAGCACGCAGTTTGAAGTTTTACGATCCAAACCATATGCAGATTATGAAAAGTCTAGAATTGAATTTCATGATTGGGTTGAACTTCACAGCTCAATTTTATCTAAAAAGATTGTTGACACGCTTCCTAGTAAGTCGGTATTGAGTAGCATGGAAGACATGCACGAAAAAAATCTACATCTTACGTATTTTGAGGTTATGCAAATTTCCATTGGACTGTTTTTGAGAGTAAAACTGAAAGAGATGTCATCCCTGAACTATGAGGTTAAGCGACTGTTATTACATCTTTTCAGAAGCATCAAAGCGTTACTCTACACTAAATTTGATATTTATCTAGCATTTCCATTGTTAGTTGCTGGCGCTGCAGCAGCAGAACATCGAGATAGATTGACTGTTCATGATATTTATCTACAAATAATATCTCATAACAAAGAGGCTAATATATGTAGGGTGTGGGACGTTATTCAATTATTTTGGAAGGTAAATCCAGATGGAGCAAAATATTTCAATTGGCAAATAATTGTCAACAAATTGGATTACAACATATGTATCGGCTAAAGGTTTTGAGGACTAGAGGTAGTACCTAGGGGCGGTTAATTCGCGTACGAGGCTGATAAGCAATAGAATATGATTCAACTTCACAGCCCCATAAATCAAGATTTTTCTAAATATAATTCTTGATAGACTTTTAAGAAGACAAGTTCAATAGAAGTTACACCAAAAAACTGTTTGTGGAACAATCAAACATGGTGCGGATGTCATAAAAATTGACCAAGAGACAAAAGTACCAAAGCAATAATCTTCTATAGTAGACTTTACTCTAATAAACCATTTACAATAGATGTCACATAATATTCTCAATGCAGATGTCTAACTTGCATATGTTTTTTGCTATTCAACTATATTTTTTGCTATTCAACTATATTTTTATTATTTGTATGTTTTTTTGAATATAACGTAGATCTTTGTGGGTCAGAGGAGACGGAATATCAAGTAAGTTATATTTTGTACCTGAATTTAGATCTTGGCCTAAAAAGGAAGTTGCGTTGTAAAATTTAAAGTAAAGGGGACTTCGCAAATTTTGATCTCTCTCTCTATATATATTCTTATCGCTAATTGGAATTTTTCTCAGATGGGGGTGATGACAACCAGTAAGCATAAAATTAACAATCATTTGAAATTAACTTATCGGAAAAGAAGAACCGTTATTAAATGTGGAGTAGAAGAAAGTCAGATCAGTTAAATGTCATGCTTTATTGTGGAGTCGGTTATGGATTCCTGTTTATTTTATTGAGTTGGAATTTTGACAGTATTTTTGTATAGATGATTCGGTTGCGCTTTCCTAAAAAGCCTTGGGTAGATCAAATGATAACTCGTTATTAAAGTCAAATATTAAAATACACAAAAAAGTAAACTACAACCCAAATTTGTAAAACAAAAGGAAAGCAACAACGACCTAAACATTAAACAGCGTAACTCGATTGATAAAGGAGAATACAATAAAAGAACAAAAATTAGATTAAAACCGGACTGTAAACATGAACCATTCTTAACAGATAAGCAGAACTATTCACTCCTTTGAAAATAACTATTTTGGATCTATGCTTTTGGGCACTTCGTCGTAGCTTGGAGGTAATTCTTCATCATCATCGCTGCCATCATTATCAACATTATTATAAACCACGGCATCCTTACTTGGTGGGTTAACTTCAACATTTGAAAAACCAACTGCTTGGTTATAATATCCCACATCAATTTTGTGACGGAAACTAACAGTTTTTAGGACAGGATCTTCTTCATTATTATTGCTAATGGTGACTTCAACAATAATATAAGGAGTGTTTGAAAAATAATCGTAAAGTTGAAGACTTGGTAGTATAGGATGATCAAAGTTTTGAATGACTGGTATTGCTTTAGGAAAAAGATCAGAAAAGCGAAAAACAGTTCCGTAATACTCGGCAACTTTTTCACAGAATGCTATATCAAACTTTGGCATTGAATCTTTATTGAATCTGAAACTTCCTAGGGAGTATACTGGTCCATTACAGTTGTAACCAAACTGATCAACTCTTAAACTAACGTCAGAAGTTAATTTCAAATTAACTGCAGTTACCTTGAACGATCCTAGTTCTGTTGACTTGCCGTTAATTATAAAGTCTGGAATAATGTTTTCAGTTTCAAGACCAAACTGAAAGAAACCAAGATCACCAACACTTGCACCAAGATTGAAAAAATTAGGGGAGTTATAAGCTGCAATGATTAATACGTCTTTAACTAACTGAGAATAATTAGTAGACTTGTAATTGTCATCCCACATTCTTCTAATAAATCTGGTATGTCTGTGTGATTTCTCCAATGTGTTTAAAACCATTTCATTAGAACCTGAAGCAAGAACGTATTTTTTGACATTTTTCTTGAAAAGCATCTCTTTAACAGAAGCGTTGTAACCTTCTTTGTAAGTGAAACAATTGCCTGAACATTGATAATCAAGACGAGCGACTGCTGTTTTTTGACTTGAAAAAGTTTTATCTCTTTTCATAGTTGCTACTAGTCGATAGTCGATTGTAATATTACCTGTATTTCCACCTGAACCACCAACTTTGTAACAACTTGTTGGTAAATAAATTTGGGTACACGGAAATTCAAAAGAGAATTCCCTGGAAAATTTTTCATTCTTTTTAAATTTAAGTAACCCGTCTTGATTGTACTTTAAAACGCAAATTTGTTGGTTAAACAATGAGTAGGTGTTTGTATGAAGACGTGTTTTACGGACTCTCACTGGTCTTGCTTGCCCATTGATAAACCTAGTTCTGTACACGTAGTAGACCTGTAAATATTGAAGACAAATTGAGCCCGTGAAGTCCAAATTGACATACTTGATTTTGTCAACATCTTTAGCGAAATCAATATTTAGTGTACCGGAAACAATTTTGTTATCTGGAGAGTATATTTGTTTACCGGTGGGAAGTTTATGAAAATTGAGATTGATAGTGGCCATTGAATAAGTTTAATTAGTTTGTAATAAAAAGTTTGAAGATATGATTTTATTACCAAGTCAAGTTAGAAAATTGAAATACAGATCTAACTTCATCAGGATTGATTAGAGAGATCTTATAAATCTTATATACACTTCCTCGGTATTTTAGCACCGCAGTAAAAGTTGACTATAACCGAATGTTTTTCCGCACCACGAGGAGGCTGAGCCACATGGCGAGTGATCATCTTTTGAGGCGCATGACTGTTACTCTATTCGGTAGTTTAATGATTGACATCAGATGTGTGGAGCTATCATGTACACTGTTAATGAGATACTTTGAATTGAAACTACTGATACAAGGTCATGATTGAGTAGTGATTTACTTTTCTTGATGTTGATACAAAGAATTGTATCACGCATCTTTGTACATACAAGCGACTGCGGAAATCGATTGCGATTATATGTGCCAATCAGGCTGAGTACTGGAATCAAACAAGAAGTTATAGTGACTACAGCAATTGGTTGATTACCTTTTGTAAACAATTAGTTCTTCTTATGTAAATCTGTGATTTCTTAACAAGTGAGAGCATGATCTCAAAGTACGCATCGGTTATTAAAGGCGTTAAGTTGACGTTACAATGAAAGATTATTTTATCTAAAAAATTGAATTCAAAAAAAAAAAAAATAAGGAAACCTATATTATATAATTCTCAGCTAGAAAAGATTTATTTGAAATATTTGTCGTAACCTGTTAAAACAAATCTGAATTTGACATCACCGGCATCCATTCTGTTCCAAGCTTTAGTCACGTTTTCTTCATTGATATCAATAGTTTCAACCCATGGTTTAATATTCTTTTCAGCAGCTAGTTTCAACATGTATTCAATTTCATGTGGAGCACCAATACAAGAACCACCAATTTTGATGTTACTGAACAAGAATTGGAATGGTGCAATTTCAACTTTGACGTTAATTGGTGGAGCAGTAATAAAAGTTAAAGTACCTTGTGGTTTTAAGAAATTCAAGATGGTTGACAGATTGTTTTCACTGAAATCGGATGTAGTATTGACAATCAAATCTAAAGTGTCGTAGTATTTAGTTTCGACATCTGGTTCATTTGTAGCAATGTAGTGGTCAGCACCCAATTGAGCAGCAACTTCTCTCTTTTTGTCATTTCTAGAAATGGCAGTAACTTCAGCACCTAAAGCCTTGGCAAATAAAATTGTCATGTGACCAATACCACCAATACCGGCAATACCAACTTTAGTACCTTTAGTAACACCAGCATCAAGTAAAGGTTTGAAACCGGTAATACCACCACATAACATTGGAGCAGCGTGTTCAGTACTTAAAGCTTCTGGGATCTTGAAAGCAAATTTGCTATTCAAACGAATGTGAGAAGAGTAACCACCTTGACTTGGAGTGTTTGTTTCTTTGTAAACACCTAAATAAGTACCAACTTGGGAACGACAATTGTTTTCAGATTCGTTATTACATCTGTAACAATCACCACAAGAATCACATTCAGCACCAACACCAACACGGTCACCAAGCTTAATTCTTGATTGATCCACTTCATCACCTAAAGCGACAACGGTACCTATGATTTCATGACCAACACAAAGTGGAGTATAAGCACGAGCCCAATCACCTTTTGCAGCGTGGATATCTGAACCACAAATACCACATGCTTCGATCTTGATATCAATATCTTGTGGTCTCAAAGGTTGTGGTTTGTGAGTGAATTTCTCAACATTTGGATAATTTTCAAAAGCTGTAACACCAATTGATGTGATTTCAGAAACAGGACTAGAAACGGCAGACATTATTATGGTTTGATTATCAACGAATTATTATGCAATAGTTACTTGATAGAATACAAGATTGTTATATAAATTATTAGAATCAAGAATTAAAGAATAATTAATCCTGGAATCTTGTGCCTTTATATACCTGTACTTTAAACTTTTGGTATTTAGCTTGCATATTTCACTTGACACTAAAATTCTCAGGTACATGATGTAACTTTGAAATAGCTTTGTTATGCATGTGTATATCGGTTGGCGATTAATTACTAAGAATTTTAGAAACAGTAGTGGAAAATGCTGCCTAGACACTGCCGGGACACTGCCGAATGCGGCAACAGATGGCTTTCTTACCTAATCACATACTACAGCTAGCCATAAGACTTACGTAAGTGTTGGAAAAAAAAAGAAGCATCCATTGCTTACATAACCTTGTTCACTGCCTTAAAATACTTTTCAGTCGGACTTTCTAAATTTTTCTAGGCAAAGATTCGAATTCGCCACACGGGTGTTTGCGATAGATGAGCTGATTGGCTGCTTTAATCTTCAACGACCCCTTAAATTCAGCAGTACAAGACATCAGGAATAGTCTGTTCTGGAAGCGTCCGTTTGCTTTGCTGATCATTTACAGTACTGTGCATAATTACTTACTTTTCTTGGAATGATAAGCTGTAATAAAGTTGAGAATTTTCAACCGCACACAGATTTTTCAAGGTGTGAAAATAGTTGAAGTGACAGTTGGATAAATCTGGACCTGTCTAGCCATCCAGTCAAAGGCGTGTACATCTAACATATATATAGTTATAAATACATACATATACGTCATCAGAGTTCCGTGCAATAGTATGTGGCAAGAGAGACGGCAAAGACGTTAAAAAATGTCAGTTGACTGCCGAGCCGATTGCATGGTCGGGGTTAAACACACAAGTTCCGAAACGGGTTTAGTGGTTAAATCCGAAACTCAAAAACTACAACTATGTGAGCTTATGTAATTGCTGACTGCTCCCATTTGAAAGACCCTTGTTTAATAACCCTTGTATGATACTAATTCGCTGTCTAGAGGTGGTATTTAACACTTTGATCAGCTAACTGCACTCAACCCTTTTTCTAGCATATGTGCTTTGATGTTGTTTTTTGTCATCTCAAAGAGGCCTGTTCAGCCAAAAAGTGCAAAGTAGTGGCTAGCAACCATCGAATTCTATCGAACTGAAAATATCAGTTAGCTGCACGAAACTGTTTGCATCATTGAAACTACAAAGGTGGTGATTACTGTGTTATCCCCGCCACAATAGAGCAATTTGTAATAAAACTTTACTCAACTTTTTAAATCAACTTGATCAATCTCACCGTATGTACATATTGTAATCAAAACTTTACATGTGATTAACCCTTTTGTTTTCTCAAAGAGTTTATTCATAGTCCTGTTTTGGCAACAAACGCTGTAGCATAAAGTACATTGGTTTGGACACATATGTAAGTATTTTGCAATCAGTCTAAAATTTAAAATATAAATTCAAACAATTGCAAAATTGTCTATGCTTAAAATAAAAATTCTTAGTGTGGGTTGATTCTCCTAAACCCCTGCAATTTGAAATACAAGCGCAATTTTGCTTTTCATTCTGCAATACTTAGCATGATAATAGAAGATCATACAATGTAGCTTTTGATTTATTTTCGGTGTCTCCTTTTGTTTCAGGGGCGCACTTTTACACTTCAAGAGCTGTACAGGACACGACCCGATTTGGAAATTTTTTGGATAAGCCTTAGCAATTTGAACTTTTGAGGTTATTTCAAATGACAACAATGTATCAGTTGTGCGATTCATTAGTTTGGAATATTAAATCTATAATGAAAGGAAGCTAACATAGATTCAAAGTATATTATACTAATTACATCACTTGCATGTTACCGTTCCAAACTTGAAGTAATTATGGTAGCATTGTAAACATCTTTTTCATACAAAAACATAAATCATATTACATGCTACTCAACAGTTATCAACTCAATGAAAATACAATTTGGAAACAAATACTTCGAATGTTCAAAATTGTTTTGAGAGAAAAATTTTATGTATGTATGTTAAATCTATCTTTCAACTTTGAGAACTAAAATCACAAATTACTTTATAATAAGGTGTAAAATCTAGTTGAAGAATTTGTCGTAACCGGTAAAAACAAATCTAAATTTAACATCACCAGCATCCATTCTGTTCCAAACTTTTGTGATATTTTCTTCATTAATATCAATTGTTTCAACCCATGGTTTGATGTTCTTTTCAGCAGCAAGTTGTAACATGTACTCAATTTCCTTTGGTGTACCGATTAAAGAACCACCAATTTTGATATTACTAAACAAGAATTGAAATGGTGCAATTTCGACTTTATAACCAGATGGTGGAGCAGTAATAAAAGTCAAAGTACCTTGTGGTCTTAAAAAGTTCAAGATTGCATTCAGGTTACTTTCACTGAAATCAGAACCGGTATTGACAATTAAATCTAAAGTATCGTAGTATTTAGTGTCAATATCTGCTTCATCGGTAGCAATGTAGTGGTCAGCACCTAATTGGGCAGCAACTTCTCTCTTTTTATCGTTTCTTGAAATGGCGGTAACTTCAGCACCTAAAGCCTTGGCAAATAAAATAGTCATATGACCGATACCACCAATACCAACAACACCGACTTTGGTACCTTTAGTAACACCAGCATCGAGTAAAGGCTTGAAACCGGTAATACCACCACATAACATTGGAGCAGTGTGTTCTGTACTTAAAGCTTCTGGGATTTTGAAAGCAAATTCACTGTTGACACGAATGTGAGAAGAGTAACCACCTTGTGCTGGAGTATTTGTGTCTTTGTAAACACTATTATAAGTATCAACTTGATTACGACAATTGTTTTCAAAGTTGTTTTTACATCTGTAACAATCACCACAAGAATCACATTGAGCACCCACACCAACACGATCACCAAGCTTAATTCTTGATTGATCCACTTCATCACCTAAAGCGACAACTGTACCTATAATTTCATGGCCAACACAAAGTGGTAAGTAAGCATAATTCCAATCACCTTTAGCAGCATGAATATCTGAACCACAGACACCACAAGCCTGGATTTTCACATCAATATCTTTTGGTCTTAGCGCTTGTGGCTTGTGAGTGAATTTTTCAACGTTAGGATATTGACCCTCATGGGTAATACCAAGAGATTGGATTTCAGTAACAGGAGTAGAAACGGCGGACATTATTATGAGATAATTTTTGAAAAGTTGATATTTGATTATAACTTAAGTTTGTGAACTTGAATTAGTTTGACTTTAAAAAATTTAAATCAATTGAAGCATGAGAATAATTTACTTCTTTCAAACTGGAATCGTATCGCTATTTATACTAATCCATTTCACGAATAGAGCATAGCGTTGCTGTTTCGTAAGTTATTTTCTTTAATAACGTAACACCATTTCATGAAAAGAGTGATTAGTAATTGAAAATTAGTTTATCGGATCTCTACATTTATTATAATCAATGAGACAAGTGTAACTTGAGAGTTTCCTATGAACTTGAAGGAATAAACTTCTGTATTATCTAATACAATGGTTAATTGTTACTGAATGGTTACGTAATGTTGATTATAAATTCATGCATGTTGAAATTTAAAGCACGGCTTTAACAGGTTTGATTTTGTTTGTATCCCTGATTTCCCTTGACCAGCGGTTGTTCAAGTGAGCATTGGATTATGGTAAACAACGACAGTAGCCAGTTTCTATTGGTTTGGAATAAGAAGATACTACATTGAAACACAGTTTTCTAAAGTTGGGATAAATTTACTAGCTAGATTACATTATCATTTCATGTTAAAGTTGTCGTTACGGATGCTAAGATTCGGGGTATGAACATTTTGAGATAAATAGCAGCAATTCACTTGTAAACTAATTAGTAATCTAGTGTATTATAAGTGAAAATCCAACTACCACAAGAAGGATATGTTATGCTGCTACATTGATAAAACAGGCAATTTCTGTTAGTTGCATAACAAAAAGCATCTGTGGAGCCGAATCTAGTTACGAAAGACAAGATTCCTTGGCCAAATTCTCTCGAGATGAGATCTAAGCTGCATCGGAAATAAAGATTAAATCCGACTCATGAGGCATCTTCTTGTCTAACTGAACAGACTCTTAGTAGGCAAACTTCAACTTGGTATCACATTTGAATTAATAATACTCAATAGTTGCGATTTAAGTAAGGATATCTACAAAACATGTGCGTACAGTTAGATGGATATTTTTAACTACAACTTCCATCTGACTAAGTGCAAATCACTGAGCATAAAGCTTGCACAGTTTGAGTATATACACAAAAACTATTTCAGGCTGTGCGGATATAAGTTTTCATTTGTTTTTTATTTGTAAAATGGTGCTGCGACTATCGACGCGTCTATTTTTTACCCATGTTCATGTTTCCCCATATAACCTAAGATATATGCACTCTTCCTGCTGTGCAAGAGTTTACTTGATAAGTAAAGCAATTACAGTTTGATATGAACTTGAGTGAAAACTATGCTATTTTAAAAAAAATCATATAATTTGATGTCTTATATTCGTATATAAACTTCAATTGTATTCCGATTGTAAGTCTCAATATTTATCTGATTTTATGGCTTTACTCATAAACTTATATAACTCATTTGAATTGTTGCTATAGCCTTGAAACTTAACTTCTCTATCAATTTCAAATGATAAACATGGAGCTGAAAGATAACCAAAATATCTATTGGCATCATCTGTAGGAAATTCGGTGGATACAAGCCAAAAAGAACCTTCGGGGAATTCAGTGGATATAAACAGAGAAGAATCACCTTCCACTTTGACTGGTGAATAAAGTTGACCTAAAGCGCCAGACTTAGAAGGGACATTTGGCTCCATAAAAAAACACTGTTTGTAAATTCTTTCAGCGTTATGATAATGAAAAGTAATATGATATAACGATCTAATAGCATCATTAAAATTGAAGGTGGGGTCTTCATTTATAAAATCAAGTCCCAAGTATTCAACAACGTCTTTTAAAGTTGAGTCTATACTTTTGAGTTCGTTTGAAGGTTGAAAGTAAATAGTGTAAAGTGACCTTAGCAATTCAAATTTTGAATTGTCAGGAATAAAAAAAACGCAATCATCAAAAGTTGAATTCTTTTCAGGAACATCGGGATGAAACTTTTTGTTGTCAACAATATATCCTTCATTTCTTAAACGTTTCAAGTGTGTAATTATCAAAGATTTCAATTTTGAGATTCCATATTCTGTATTATCGTAGTAAACATTAAAATGGAAATTTTTAACATCAATATCACGATTCTCTTCATATGCATTATAACATTCAAGAGCATTGTGTATAAATGATCTAACAAGAGTTCCAGCGTAATCTAACTCAATTCTTATGGATTCATTTTGTATTGAGCCTATACCATTAATAAGATCCAATAAAGAAGTAGGCAACTTGAATTCAAGTTCCATTAAACTATATAAATTTATTATTTTGGACCTTTCTTCAATGCTACTTGTCTTACAAATGTTTATGGCAGCTTGTATGTATACCACAGAGTGTAAAAGATTAGCGAGTGTTTTAGTTCTGTTTCTATCATAATGAATATCACAAACAATATTAAATACACTCCTGAATGGTTTAAAAATGGTTTCAATGATGTGTGGATTCAACTCAAAGTGACCAATTACCTTACGTGGTGAATACATTACAACATGTGGTTTTTCAGGAGGATCAATGTGGTAATCCGAACTCCAGAAAGTCTCACCAACTCTGTCCTCAAACATTTTCTTTCTGGAAACAGGTTTATTCTTGTTAGGGTTGAAGTTAGGTTTCTGGTTGTGTTTCTTAGACATTTTCTAATAGATCCCGGTGGTTTTTAAAAAAAATTCAACGACTTCTTGATTTTAGTAGTATTAACTGGAATAAATTCAAATGGCTTTCATTTTAGCATCGAAGAGAAAATAAATAAAAGAAGGAAAAAGAGTCATCTTAAATAGCCGACATTTGGCTGTCTTCCTTTAATGTAATAAAACTTCAATTACTTTGATGATGCTTAATTAAAGTACACTAAATAATTAACATGAATTAAGATAAGGAATAAAAGAGGGAAATACATAAAACAGATAAAAAGGGAAATACAGAAAACAGATAAAGAAATAGTCTAAAAATGATAAGCAAATATAGACGCGTCGATCGTCGCAATATTATGTAATTCCAAATAGTTAAGACGGTTAGCAACTATCGACGCGTCTATTTCCTTTTTGCCCTATGTTTCCCCTTTTTTCCCCTTTTCCCCTTTTACTCTTACTGATTGGTTGCTTTATTTCCCCTTTCTTTCCCCTTTTTGAAGCTTCTGAATGGCCGATATTACCACTTTACTCTTTTTGATTTGAATTTAACTTGTTTTACTTTTTTTTATTAGTATTCTTTAACAAAAGCATCATTTGGATTTGATTATTTGTAAGTTGGTTTTCACCAGTGATGTTGAGGTACTGATACAAAAAAAATAAATGTACAGAATTGTCAACCTCACAGACACATTGCATGCTAATGATCAAAGTATACAAGCTGTTTAAATTACATGTTTATTTTTAGATTAAATTTCAAAAGTTATCACTGATTGGTGCCTTGGTTCTTTTATCACCGTTATCAAATATACATCTTAATGTTGACAAAAGCATATTTTGTTTATGACTCCGTTATCAAATCCCTTTTACCAATAACATCCTACAAATTCACTATACTAGTCGCCTCCATCAAGCTTAGAAAAACTGACCTTTTGCTCACTAACAACGAAATAAAAAAAACACAACAATTTTTGCTGTTGCACAATTTCACATGTTTACAAGGCTGTGCAAGATGTATTGTTTTTTTTTTATTTAAATAAAAATTATTTTAAGCGCCCAAACTATATTGCGTAAGCAGGAATTTTCATTACTATTATTTTTTTTCTTTCTTTTTTCTTTGCTTTACTGAAAGAGTAGCTTAGCTCTGTGCATCTTTTCGGCCTGATCTACAACTAACTAGTCTTTGTGTGGAGATTGTGATGATATATATTTTATCTCGATTAAATGCTCTGATAAGCAATTGAACAATTCTATTAGCTTGGTTGTCAGTCACAAGTTAACAATTGCCAATTATTAACAGTGCTCTGCTCTTGTTACTCGATTTTGACACTTTCGTTTAACAATATCACTCTTCAAAATGACTTTGTTGAATCCATTTCGATTATTAATAACGAAATTTGCTGAAACTTCAGGACTTGATGAGGGATCATGTAAAATATTAACTTGTTTATTTTTA
The DNA here is from genome assembly GCA_037951595.1 of Ogataea sonorensis. Taxonomy (NCBI): domain Eukaryota; kingdom Fungi; phylum Ascomycota; class Pichiomycetes; order Pichiales; family Pichiaceae; genus Ogataea; species Ogataea sonorensis. Next base: position 27,083 of record JBANDG010000008.1, read on the forward strand.
TCATTCCCATTAAGTGCAATTTTCAAAAGACTACCAGATCATAAGACAAAACTGAAAAACTATTATATCATTCTAGTTAGTGCAGTTTATATAGTATTCATCTTGGAAATTTGGTTAGGTTTTTTCATTTTATTTTTCAATGCTTTATTTACTTATACATTGACCAAATATTATAAATCGAGATTAATGCCATGGGTCAATTTAATTGTATTAATGTTGTTATTAGCTATGAATCACATTAAAGCTCAATTTTTTGTCTCAAATTATGATCCATCAACAATAGATATTACAGGTGCTCAAATGGTTCTTGTTATGAAATTGAGCAGTTTTGGTTGGTCTTATCATGATGGATTATTATATCATAAAGATCCTGCAAAATTTAATCATCATTTAAATACTTTCCAAAAATCAAGAGCTATTTTAAAACATCCAGATTTCGTTTCATTTATGGGTTATGTCTTTTTCTATGCATCATTAGTTACTGGTCCTTCTTTTGATTATTCCGATTATGAAAGATTCATATTAACTGAAATCTTTGATGATGTGCCTGAAAGTAGAAAACCTGGTAAATCAAGAAAAAGAAAAATTCCAAAAAGTGGAAGAATTGCTTTCAAAAAAATTATTTTTGGCTTACTATGGGCAGCTCTATGGATTATAATAAAACCTTCAATAAATTTACAAGTTGCATTGAGCCCAGAATTTAACAATAGTCACAATTTCTTTTATAGAACAATTTATCTTTGGGTATTAGGTTTTACCCATAGACTAAAATATTATGCAGTTTGGACAATTAGTGAAGGTGGTTGTATCTTGGTAGGTTTAGGTTATAATGGATATGATTCGGTTAAAGATAAATTATACTGGAATAGAGTTCAAAATATAGATCCTTATGCATTCGAATTTGGACAAAATGTTCATGATTGTTTAGAAGCTTGGAATATGAATACCAATAAATGGTTAAAAAATAATATTTATTTAAGAACTTGTAAAAGAGATCCAAGTTCTGGTAAATTAAAACCAGGATTACTACCAACTTTGCTGACTTTCACAACATCTGCATTTTGGCATGGAACTATGCCTGGTTATTATATGACTTTTATTATTGGTGCTTTTTTGCAATCTGTTGGTAAAGTATTTAGAAGAAATTTTAGACCATTATTTGCTACAAAAGATAATTCAACAATTTCAAAATATAAAAAATTTTACGATTTGATATGCTGGATCATTACTCAATCAGCATTTGGTTATGTTGTTCAACCTTTTGTGCTATTGGAATTTAAACCATCGTTCCAAATTTGGAAGTTGAATTATTTCTGGGTTCATTTCGGTTGTGCTTTTGTTTTAATTTTTTTCAAATCTTCATGGGGCAAATCTTTTTCAAAATTATTATCACAATATCATTTACAAGCAAGTGTGCCTACTTCTTCAACTGAGGGTAAAATTGCTTCTACTGAATCTTCAACTACCCAATTACCAGCTACAGGAAAATTGAACACATTAATGAAATTAAGAGAACAAGTTGACTCAACATCAGATCTAATTGAAGCCGTTAAAAATTTACCACAATTTGATAGTCAAGATGAATTGAAAGAACAAAACGTTTCTATTCCAGATATTGTTGAACTTCAGGAAAGTTATCAAAAGTTAACTAAAGAGTTTGATGAATGGGTGGAAATCAACTCAAAAGATATTGCATCAAATGAAAAAGAAGTTGAATCTTTGAAAAGGGCTTTGCTCGATATTGAATCTGATGTTAAATTTTACTTGAACAAAATCAATGATTTGAAAAACGATAAAAAGTCAGATTGATTAATAAATGAGATATGTATTTTATTATATAGTCAATACAGTAATTTGTAATTTTTTTTTGTATTGGTTATTTCACATGTAGTCCCTTGATGCATTTTACACATATGTCTTCATTAAACATGTACATACTCACACACTAACAACTGTTCTGCTATTCATCGTCTGATTCATCGAATAAATCAAGATTTGCCATAATATCTGCAGCATTTTTCTTTTCTGGTTTTTCAGATAATGGAGGCTCATTCTTAGTTTCAGGCAACAAATTCAGATCGTCATCGTCATCATCTTCATCTTCATCGTCATTATTATCCTTAACCGCATTACCTTGTTGATCTTTCTCATTCAATTCAGCATCTTGTGCTTTGTCCGCTTCTCCATCTTTACTTTCATCAACACCGTTTTCATTCTCAATAATCTTGTCTGGTATCATCGACGCTGTAGCTAACATACCTCTTCTCATATTGTCGTCACCAGGCCAAATAAAATTATTCGGTAGTAAAAACCCATCAAATGTTCTGGGTATCTTGGAAAATTTAGCCAATTTCATAGCATAAGACAGTAGTTGCTTAGTTGCTTCCAAATCAGGTTTAGGCAACTCTTGTGCTAAAAATTCATCTTTGAACTCGGATTTATTAAGCTTGATTTCATCCTCTATTGATAAACTAGGAAGATCATTTAGTTCTTTTCTACAATCGTTCAATTCAATCAAGATTGTCTTCAAACTATCTGATAATTGTGTATTCTCTGTCTCCTGTTTCAACATTTGATTCATTTTCAAATCTTGTAGTAATTCAAGTTGATTCAACTCATTATTTATTCTGTCTACATTATTGACTAGGTTTGTAGCTATACTTGGATCAGGTTGATAACGTTGAATAGATGATACCAAATCTTGTAAATTAGACTCAAATCTTACAATCTCCCGATATATGAATGTATCCTCATTATTATAATGTTTTATCGTAGTTGATGTTGACCCTCCTTGGGGTTGTTGTTGTGACAAAGACATAGGACCAACTGAGGAAGGTGTAGAAGCATTGTGACCAGTTGCACCGTTCAATCGCACAAACGATTGCACTCTGTTAATCGGAGTAGTCATTATGCTAAAAATACAAAGTAATAATCTGCCTTGCTGTATGTTGTATTTGTGGTTTAAGCTTGTGTACACTAAAGATGAAACACAAACAAAAGACTGTTTTAAACATCAAATGTCGGAGTCTGTCTGCCTTTGAGATACAGAAACTTTGGCAAGTTTCAAAAATTCGCTACTTTCGTTTCGGTCGCTTTTCCTCTTCATTACCGAAGTTGAGCTTTGTTTTTACTTGAATTGAGTTGTTTCAGTATTACTTATATTGCAACTTATCAATTGAGTGATACGTCTGGCCAATTCGTGTTATTTAAATAGTCAAATATTTTTACTGTGCACCTACTTGACCGTTGACCGTCAAAATTGAACAATGGACTCAAACGACCCTTGGGGATCAGCTTCTCACCTATCAGAAGGCAACAACAACAACTTGTTTGGATCTTCTTCAATACATACGACAAATAACTGGGAGGGTTATAACTCAAATGATATCTTATCCAACAACTTCCAAAGCATACTTTCATTGAACGGGGACTCAAATGGTCCATTGAGTAACATTGGAGTTGCTCAAACAGCGACAACAACATCAACAAATTCAGCCACAAAGCTTCCTTCCTCTCTCTCGATAGATGGTCCTGGTTCTATTCCAAAGACAGTGATAGGGGCTGCTAATGACAGTGCTAACGATGAGACCGATTATTCCAGATTTACAGAGACTAGCATTTGGACAGATGAAATGGTTGACTCGTTTAATCCTTTAAGTTTCCAAAATAGTGACGATAAAAATATTATTACCGTTAAGGAAATTCCAGAAAAGGAAGGGTTAGTGTTTAAACATATAAACTACTTGATAACCCACAATTTGAAATTTGCAAGTGAATATTATCAAAATGACAACAAACCAGTTGGATCTGAAACAAAGATAATTAGAAGATACAGTGATTTTGCCTGGTTGTTAGAAGTATTATGGGAGAAGTATTCTTTTAGATTGATTCCCGAACTACCACCAAAGAAATTCAGTTGTAAGTATCAGTTTCCTAATAACAAAGTCACACTAACCATTTTACTAACATAAATTAAAATTTTCACCATGCTGTTTAGTAGCATCATCAAATGATACACTCTTTTTACAAAAAAGAAGAAGAGGTTTACAAAGATTCCTGTACCAATTGAGCAAACATCCTATTTTATCAAAAGAAAGTTTAGTTATCATGTTTTTAACAGTACCAAATGATTTCTCAAACTGGAAGAAATTTGCAAATATTGAGCTTAACGATGAATTTCAAGGTGTTAGAGTTAACCTGCCTAGAAGATTTAGAATCAACTTGGACCAAGTGTTGAAAGGACTTAAAGACAAACTAGAGGGAGAAGATATTGATGACGAAGATGATAATGAGAATGGCGACGAGGTCCAAGTTAATAACGATTTAATAATCAATAACATTACTCAAATTTGGAATGAAAGTCCATCGGATTACAGAAAGCTGGACTTTTGGGATAATTTGAACAATATAAATACCAATTTAACTAAATTTGCAGATATCTGGAACAAACTATGCATACTTGTTGAGAGAATTGAAAAAAGAGAACAAGGATTGTCTATGGATAATCAAAGATTTTCAATTTATTTGAACCAATTACTCGAAGTGGATAAAAATGTTTATGGTTTAAATTTAATTGAAAATAAAAAGACTTCTGCAGATGATGAAAATTTAAGTATAATAAATACCATTTTAAAACAAGTTGTTAAATTTTTCCAAAATTCACATAAAGTTAAACAAGAGGAACTAAATTCAATGAATTCACAAATATTGGAAAGTTTTAAGAAATTTCAAGATTATATTACTTCATTACATTTTTTGATTGAAAGATTGATAAATTATAAAAATTCAACAGAAAAGCAAATACATACATTGTTAGATAAATTAACTAGAACAAACAGCAGATTATTACAAATCAAAATCAAATCTGATATTAAAGGATCTGAGGTTGATCGTTTGGTATCTATCTCTACAGGATCGATGGAAGAATTAAACGGGTTGATAACCAGGATAATTTTGGTCAAGTCTGCATTTTTAAACGAATTTAAAATTTTTCAAAAGACAAAATACATGATAAGCGAAGCATTTCAAGACTGGTTTACAGAAAGAGTGAAATACGGTGAGTTGTTGCAAGAGTCAATACAACGATTATTCAACGATTTACAAGAACTTCCATTGAAGTGAAATTCCTATTAAAGTGTTGGGTAGTACGTGAAAAGTTTCCTTTTTCTTTTTATTTTTTTTTTTTTTGAATTCGATTTATAAATACTATAACAATTGTATACAAAATACCGTTAAAGTTATGCGATCTTTTTGGAAGCGTTGGTAAAACCTATACCCTTGACTGTTGCAATTAAAGAGTTTTCATCATCATCAGTTTCTTTGAAGTAAAATTCAGTATCAAATAACGCTTTGACATCTCTCAAGAAAGTGATTAATTTGGCATCTATTTGTTGTTTATTAATTATCAATCTTCCAATATCTTCTTTCCCAATAACCATTAATGTTAAAGCAAACGTTAGTTGGTTTCTACCCAAACATCCACTTTTCTCAATTTGATCTAGTAAATTATATGCCACTCTTTCACCCAAATCTTCTGGAGTTTCACCACCGACTCCGATATCATCAACAACATATCTGAACTGTGTCTTTTTAGATTCTGTGAATAAAGTTAGACCGAAACCTGGGGATTTTCCTGAATTTTCACCTCTCCAAACGTCAGTTGTGATATTAACATCACAACCTGTACTTCGTAGAATTGATCTTGCTGCGTCAACTATTCTGTTAACTACAGATGGAGAAACTCTTGTACAATAAGCCACTCCTCTTATAGCCGATATTTTATGATACTCAAGAACATGCATCGTTATTGGTTGTGGGATCAATGAGTTCACCAATAAATGGACTTGACCGCCTCCAAGTGGAGGTGAACCTCTTTTCAAAATATGTAATTCAACTTCACGTATACCGAATTTTTCCAACACAGGAATCAACCCCCATTTAATAAACTCTAAACCTGGATCCTCTTTAGATGCTGTCAACCCATTGAAAGTTATACTAAACTTCTTCTTTGAAAATGGAGCTATCAATAATAATGGTTCTAAAAAGTAGCCAATTGCCTTTGATGGTGGACAGTTGTGCTCAACAGATCCTCCCACTATCAGTCCCGGAGTGAAAATGACCGTTGTACCAGTATACGATATTGTTATTTTGGACCCATTGGTGACTCTTTCTAATAGTCTCAAGAACGACACTTCGTAATCCTTGATACCTGGATTTAAATCATTAGATCTGATCTTTTCAATTTTGATTGTCTTGTTACTGAGAATAGAAAGTATTAGTCTCTCTCTAAAGCTCTCGTGGCCCTGGAATGTCACAACTTGCACCATCTTTCAACTTGTAAAAAGGTGGCCGTATTTGAAACTGTATGATTTAGTATTAAATACTTTAGTATCAAACAATTCAACTTAATATTGCCTTTAAACAGGTCAAAATCAATGAGATTTTATAACAAAAACTAATAAAAAATAGTACTTTTAAACAAAAAAAAGAAATAAAAAAAAAAAAATTTTGAAAAATTATTTAAACGCCGGGTAATTTTTTGAGAAAATAATTAAATACGGCTGTGCTGCGTCGATCGACGGTCAATGCGTCGATTTTCTCTTTTTCTCTGTTTCCGCTCATTTTGTGCTATAGACAACATTAAACTGATTATTGGTTTGATCAGGACTACTATTATGGTGGAAGGAGAGGCAGATAGATTAATTTTGCTTTTTAAATTCGTTTTAGATCTTGATTTGCTGCAGAAACGAGGAATTTAGTTGGTTCAATAACGATCAGTTGAATTACCGTATAGTTTGCAATTAATAGAGTAATATTTTGCAAGTTTGAAAATGAATAGCGCCGACGAGGATGTTGCCATGCCGGATATTGAACAGCAGCTTGCGGAGCTTAGCGGTGAAGCCCAGTTCAACAGTAATACAAGTGAGGAAAACAAAATAGGAGCTGATTTGGGTGATGGTGGTGACAATTTACCAGGTTTAACAGCGAACAAGAGCGTGATAAATAGCAATCTTCACTCGTTTCCAGGAACTGGATTATCAACGCCGGTGTTAGAGTCACCAGCAGCTGAAGCTGGGGCTTCTGCAGTTTCAACTACACCAGCAATGGAGGATTTTGATTTTGAGTCTCATTTAGCTAATAACGAGTTTGGTGACCTGGGGAACAATAATAATAACAATAATAACAATACCAACAATGTGACATCGTTGGACATTGATTCAATGATGGATGCTATCACTGGAGGGGAATTGAATGATGGAGACAGTGGTATTGCGACTAGTGTTACAACTAATGTTGCTCCTAATACTAGCAGTGGCGTGACGAAAGAATCAACGAAAAAGACAGAAGCTGCCAATGCAAGTTCCCCTAGTAAGAAAAGTACAAAACCGTCAAAGACGCTCAATAGCAAGAATTCCACCAAGGATGAAAAAGCTAGCAACATCAAAGCAGATAACACCAACAAGAAGGGCACGACGACATCCAGTAGTGATGTAGTTGCCGCAGCAGCGCCTGTTGCTGCCACTACAGGCAGTGGAAACAACAACACCAACAGTAAAAAGACCACTTCAAGCATAAATGCTTCTTCAGACGCATCTACAAGCAAGCCAACATCCAATACAACTGACAATAGCGCTTCCAAGGCAAACAACCAAACAACGAAAAACTCCACCTCAACAAACGCCAACTCTTTAAACAATCAGAACCCAGAAGAATTGGCTGACGCAGTTGCTGCAGCTGGAGTCAATATTCGTGCCGAGGAGGAAGCCATGGTGAGCGGACTTAGTGTTTCAAAAAGACAAATGGAACCAAACAATTTCTTGAAACCACATCAACTGGCATGGTTTATGAAAAAAGCGATGGAAGAGCAAGGATTGAAAGAAATGGCTTTTGACAACGACTTGATAAATTTGGTTTCCAGCGCTTGTGAAACTTATATGACTGGTGTTGTCACAGATACAGTTATAATGTCCAGACACCGTAAAAGAGCAGTCAAGACAAAGACAAAACAGAATGTGTCTAATTCTAAATCTGAAATCTCTAAAGCTTTGAAAGATATAGCCACACGTCAAAAGGATCGCGAGGAGAAAAGAGTGAAAAGAAGAATAGCACTAGGATTAGAAGAAGAGAAGAAAGAAGAAGATATGGTTGCTGAACACAAACAGACCAATCTCACTGCATCGATGATGATGAGCGGGTCAAAAAAGAAAAAATACTCATGGATGCAGTCTTCCACTACAAAGCAAAACTCAATCAGTGCTCGTGGTGATAATGGTATTCGTTACAGAGAAGCCAGAGAAGAGCCTGGTTTGGTCTTGAGAGATTTACTCGTTGCTATTGAAAACAGAAGAATCGGAGTGCGAAGCACCCTTGTCAAGGGATATGCTAAAATGAGAGATTAGCTGTTAAGGACCTCTGACACAACCTATCCATTTTGTAATATAGTAGCAATTAATGATTCACTCTCTCATATATATTAAAATACACCAATTACTTAGTGACATTTCTTACACTCGTACAAATGCACCGCCTTTTCCTATGGGCTGCCAGTTTTGAACGCGGTCAATTTCGCGCCTCACTTTGAATAGGAAATGTAAACAAAAGTAAATCAAAAGCAAAACATTTAAATCACTAAGAACAAGACAAGACAAGAAGAGGGAAAGAGAAAGAGGAAAGGGCAAAGATAAGGAGTAGGATTATCAGGAAATAGACAAAGACAGCTACTAACAAAGAGTAGGTCACAAGGTTTAGTTTACACGTTACACGCTTGAACTTGAAAAATGGAGGTTGAATTCAACTTATCTCAAGCACTTACTTCGCTTCCTGAAGAGTATGAGTCGTTTGAGCTCGATTCTAACGAGTCTCCACAGGATACTATTGCTTATCTTACAGAGGAACTAGCTATCAAGACAAACTCTATATTGTATTATGACTACTGGAACCCGCTTTTGAATATCACGCACTGCTACACTAAACTCCCGAAGAATTTAAAGTATCAGTTGGCTAATTTAATATCCAGTTCGCTATCTAATCAGGTCGAACAGACCAATATAGTACTTTCAAATGCCGATGTTGATCTTTTCAGCACACACAAGAAGCTTTTAGAGCTATACGCATACCTAGTCCATGTCTTGCTGTTTTACTACAGTCAGGAAGAGACTAATTCAAAAGCTAATGACGAGGCTGCAGTGTTGTACGTGAAAAAGACAAATAGTTTGACTCTTGATCTACTAGAGGCTGTTTTCAAGCTTTTCAAGCTTGATCTATCGTTACTTTTTGAAACAACCCCAGAGAGAAACCTGTTTGTTGGGACTTGCTTTTTGAATCCAATAAATGCATTGATGCAAAACCAAGAAAGAATGAAAGTGTCAGAAATAAAACAACGTTGTTTTATAGTGACAGGAATGGCCGTAAAGAGACATGGTCAAGCTTCGCATACTCAAAACGCAATTCTCCAAAATTTAATCTATAACCCACATTTGAGTGGACCAATGGCCGAGTTGTTGCATTTAATAAGAGAGAGATTTGACTATTCCCAACTTACTGATGCTGTTTTGAAAGATGTTAGTGGTAAAGAGTTTAATGAAAATGATACAAAGGGTCCGAAATCAATTGCTGTGTTTTTAACCAAACTATCAGAATTGAATCCCAGATTGGTCATGAGACAAATCACATTTATTGCACAATTATTAGATAACAGTTCTTTCACATTGAGATGCTCTGTTGTGGAAGTTGTAGGAAATATTTTCGCAAATTTGGCAGTCTCTCAATCGGCTCTTGATGAGCACAAGACCCAAGCAAACGAGTTCTTAGAACTGTTACAAGAGAGATTCTTGGATATAAACCCTTATGTTCGTTCAAGAGCAATTCAAGCATTGAACAAGTTGGCTGATATGGAAGGTAAATTCATTTCTAAAAGATTACATTGGACAAAACTTGCAGTTAGACATTTGGAAGATAAATCTGCACTTGTTAGAAGAAACTCAATAAAGTTGTTAACTACTTTGATTTTGAAACACCCATATTCAGCTTTGCACCAAGAAGATGGAGGAAGGCTACCTTTATCTGTATGGAAAAAAAGATTAGAGGCAGTGACTGAAAAATTAAAATCTTTACAACCTGATCTTTTAGGTGATGATGACTCCTCAGATAAAGAAGACAACGATACGCAGAACAACAAAAATACCGAAAAAATAAATAATGAAGAAGAAGAAGAAGATGCAATGGACGTTGACTCGGAAGATGACGAGTCAGATGAGGAGAAGGAAAAACAAAAATCACAGAATGATACTCCACAACAGGAACAAGATGATATTCAAACGGAAGAACCCGTTAGACCAGATTTAATAGCAGATTCTGATCCAGCATTGTTTAACAAATTAACTTTAACTTTCCAATTTTATAAAGATACAATTACTTTTATAAACTTGATACATTATGCCACTCAGCTTTGCTCGGATTTATTGTATTCTAAATCGAAAACAGAAATTACAGATGCAATGAGTTTCTTTGTATTATGTGATGCTTATGGTATAGAATCAGCTCAAGATGGTATTAAGAAAATGTTACATTTGGTTTGGATGAAAGGTAGTAACGAAGAAGGAAATCAGGTTGTTGATAAACTCATTGAGTGTTACGAATCATTATATTTAACAGCACCTCCAAATTCAAGTGAACTGCAAAAAGCGTCTTTTATTGCTTCTAATTTAATCAAATTAACGTTTGACTCATCTATGGCTGATTTAGCATCTTTGGAAAAATTGTTAATTGAACTTTATGGTAAAAAACTAGTGAACAAAGATTGCGTTCATATATTATGGCAATTTTTCAGTAAAGAAGACATTCCAAAGAAACAGAGGAGAGGGGCAATAATAATTTTAGGAATGTTGTCTTTAGCGAATAATGAAATTGCATTAAAAGGTTTAGATTTAGTCTTGAATATAGGTTTATCATTTGAAAATAAAGACTGGATTTTGGCTAGATATTCATGTATCACACTTAAAAGAGTTGTTCCACCAAAATCAACTCCAGGTTCATTTAAAATCCTGAAAGAAGAAGAAGCTGTTGAAAAACTAACTAATGTCTTGTTGACATATTCTGAAGATGGTGATTGGTTTAGTATGGCTGAGCAAGCATTAAATGCAATCTATACCATATCAACACATCCTGACGAGGTGGCAACACAAGTTTTAAAATTGAAATCACAATCTATTTTTGACAATTCAAATGTAAGCGCAATACAAGATAAAGTTGTTTCATTATCACAATTATTTTTCTTGATTGGACATATTGGTTTAAAGACGATAGTGCATTTGGAATCTTGTGAAGCTGAATTTAAAAAGAAGAAGATTGCTGCTGAGAATACCAAATCTGAGAAAGAAACAGAACTTGATATGATTGGTGGTACCAATGAAGATGAATTTGTTGATGCAGTTCAAGTTATTAAAGAAAAAGAGTTGTTGTATAGTGAAAGTGGATTATTAGCAAGATTTGTTCCATTGATAAAGACAGTTATTACAAATCAAACAGATTATGATGATTCTAGATTACAAAGACAAGCGATAACATGTTTATCAAAATTGATGTGTATATCACCAAGATTTTGTGAAGAAAATTTACAATTATACTTGTATCTATTGGAAAATTCTAAAGATCCAATTGTTAGAAGTAATGCGGTTCTTGGATTAGGTGATATGGCTGTTTGCTTTAATAATATAATTGATACAAACAAAGATTATTTGTATGGTAGATTACAAGATAGTGATACTATGGTTCAAAGAACATGTTTAATGACAGTTACATTTTTAATTTTAGCAGGACAAGTTAAAATGAAAGGTCAATTGGCTCAAATGGCTAAATTATATGTGAACAATGATCAAAGTATTGTTGATATGTCGAAATTATTTTTCACTGAATTGGCTACAAAGGATAATGCTATTTATAATGGATTTTTGGATATGTTTAGTGGGTTATCGGCTGATACTGAACTTCCTAGAAAATCATTCAGAGAGATTATTAAATTTGTTGTTCCATTTGTGAATAAAGATAAGCATAAACAACAACTAGTTACTAAATTGTATCAACGTTTGGGAAATATTGATAAGGAAGAGCAATGGAAAGATATTGTTTATGTTATAAAAGAATTGATTCCTAAACAAGATGCAACAGCTGCTCAAAGAAAGGATAAGGAATCTGCAAAGACTAAATTATACGACGAGATTTTAAATACTATCGAAGAAGGTTTCAAGAGACCTGAACAAAGAGTGTAAGTAACGGGGTGTAGTAAGCTAAGCTTTGTTTTTCTACTTTTTTTTCTATTTTCATTTTCATTCTTTTCTTGTCTTTTTATTTATTTACAAATTATACAAGAGATGATTATTAATGATATGTACAAGCTGCAAAATAATTGGAGTAGACATAATTAACCTAGTAGGTATAACCGGGTATTGTGAAAGGCTTACTCTTCAATAGGTTTTCTCTTACCGAAAAATTCGGAAGGATGGTCAAACACATTCTTAGCAGTAACACTACCAAGGATGTAGTCTAATGGTAATTGTTTTGAGTACAACTCACCTGAATGCAAATGATCTTTAACCAACTCGGCTAAACCGTCGTGGAATTCTGGATCGCCATTCAATGATTCACATCTAATCATTCTATGAGGGAATTTCAATTCTTCTTTTAATTCAATATCGATTTCATGTAATGTTTCAATATGATCAGAAGTGAATGCGATTGGAACGATAACAGCGCCGGGGATGTCTTTTTCAGGAGTATCGTTGATTAATTTTTTAGTGATGAAATCTGTCTTAGCTCCAAGCCATGGTTTTGGACCAACTTGGGATTGCCAGCATAATCTATAAGGATTTTTGAAATTTAACTTCTCCATAATAGCGTAAACACTAGCTGCAACTTCAGCTGGATATGAGTCACCTCTGTTAATGATATCCATTGGTAAAGAATGAGCACTGAATAAGATGACAATATCATTTCTGACATTTTCTGGGAATTTTTCCAAAGCTTCATTAATATGTTTTGCAAAAGTGTTGATTAAAGTTGGATGTTTTGGCCATCTGTCAATCACAGACCATTCAATCTGTGCTTTTTTATCGATATTTTTCGAAATTCTGTAAAGATCATTAATTGATGAAGCTGAGGTTGAGTAACTGAATTGAGGATATTGAGAAAATGCAACAGCTCTAGTGATACCATCTTCTAACATTTGCTTATAAGTATCTTCTGTTAAAGGTTTGGCGTATCTAAATGCAACATATGGATGATGAGGCGCTGTTTCCGGAGAAATTTCATCTAATTTCTCACAAGTCTTTTTAACCTGGAATTCAGACCATTTCTTAATAGGAGAACCACCACCAATTTCTCTATAATTTTTCTCAATCATTGGAGTTCTTCTAGTTGCGATAAATTTAGCTAAGATATTTTGGAATCTTCCAAATGGAATCAAATCACCATCTGAAAACAATCTGTACAAGAAATCATAAGTTTCCGGAACAGTGGATGGACCACCCATATTCATAAACACCACAGCAGTACCATCTTTCTTAGGTTTGGTCACAGTGGACTGGAAACGGTACAAAGATTTAGGAAACTGCTTTGACACAAACTGGCCTTGTCTTAAACGAAGCATCTTTGGATAGCGTGAAAGAGAGTAAGTAATATATAAATGGTTAAATTTGCTTAATGTAAACCACAAAATTAATACGTTCAACAGCGAAAAGATAATTACCTAACAATCTAGATTCGGTAACTTAACACCGTTAGCAAATTTAACATTATCTATAGACAAATGACAAAACTCACAACTTGGTTTGGTGTATTCTATCCAACCAACTAACCAGTCAGGAGTGCCACCAGTCATGTTTAGTCTGTTGCAAATGGCAGTAGCAATCCTGGATCTTGACATGCAGGCCGAGCAAAATAAGAGAAACCGTTGGATTGCCAAATGCGGTAATGTGCGGTGAACGGGTGTATTTATCAGAGAATAAGACATATCTGGAAGATCATTTGAAGAACAGAGCTGTTTGATGGTGAAGATGGTGAAGATGGTGGATTTATGTCGAATCTACTCGTGGATATCTTCAATTGAGAGTTGTGTTTCTTGCTTACTCTGAGACTGGTACGCTAGGAGGTTGGTTCGCAAAACGGGATGTCTTTTGATATAAATTGGGAGTCCATCTGTACGGATGGAAGTATAAATAGACAGTTACTAGAGTTTCTCAATGACAAGTTGGCATCGATAGAGCTACCTGGGTACTTGAACGGCCTGGAGGTTGTCACGTTCTCGCTCGGGTCCAAGGCGCCTGAGTTGGCGATTAAGGATATCAGTGAGCCATTTCCCGAGTTTTATGGTGACTCGTTAGGATCAGGTGCAGCTGGAGCAGCAGCAGCTGGTTACGATTCACAACGGGAGTCATTTTTAAATAGTCACAAGACAGGTCCTGTGTCTCCGTTACGACACCCGATGGTGAACAGGTACCATACGGGGAACTTTGACATTTCTAGAAGTCCCTCGCCTGTTCCACCACCACTGATGAAGTACAGTAAAAGATCGTCGACACCAACGTTGACAAACAGCAATATCCCACAACTAGGGCCACCAACACCACCTGTAGCACCGTCATCGCCTATAGTTCTTGGGCCAATGCAATCGGGTGGTGTCACAGGCACAAATAATACAACACACGCAACAACTGGTTCAACAAACTCCATTCTTAACTCCCCAAGAGCTTCTCTTATTATGCCTAGAGGTAACTCTTCGTATTTTCAAGGAGCGGGGATTGGAATAGGTGGGTTTGGTTTGAAAGAGAATTCAAACTCAGGATTTAATTTGAAAAATGGGTTAGATACAAGTCAGAATATTCAATCTGCGCCAATGCTCAGTAATCTCAGCATTGATGGCGTGTATAATGACAGTTTTCTAAACAGAAGTAGGACAAATGAAGCCTTTCTGAGCAATCATCATTACAGTGGAAATAATTTATCAACAAACTATTTTGGGAATCTGAATAGTACAGCGGCAGGAATAGATCACTACAATAGAGAAAAGCTTCTACAACAGGAAAAACAGAGACATAAAGAGACTGAGAATGATGTCCAATTTACTCTGGACTTAAAATTTGACTCAAATATCTATATAGAAGTTACTTGCAACTTGTTGGTGAACTATCCGGCTGAAGAGTTTATCAAGTTACCGGTCAAGTTGAAAATTACTGATTTGTCAATCCACTCGCTTGCAGTTATTGCTTATCTTAAAAAGAAACTCTTTATCTCATTCTTGTGCGATGTCCTGGATGACGATAATGGTAGTACGAGTCGTAATAATGACGGTGCAACCAGTGGAATGAATGAACACAACATTTCTCGAAGCAACAGCAACTTGAATAATAATAATAATAATAATAATAATAACAGTATCAGTAATGGAAACAATGACTCTTTTGAATCCCGACAAGATTCAAGAAAGTCTTCAGTTAGTGAAGTGGTTTCCAATACAATGTCGCCCAACAGCCGTGAGAGAATAGATATAATCAGAAACCTGAAAATAGAAGGTGAACTTGGTGACTATAATCAACACACTCATATGTATGTGGCAAACGGCATGGATATCAGAGGTTCATCCAATCCAGGTGTTACACACAGTGGCTCCATCTTGAGAAATATAGGCAAGATTGAAAAATTCTTGGTCACTGCACTGAGAAGTATGTTGATTAACGAACTTGCATGGCCTAGTTGGATCGAGCTCGACTTTAACGAGGATGATGATGATGATGATGATGATGATGATGATGATGATGATGAAGATGATGAGGGAAATGACGATCAAGACGATAGCACGAGCGACGCTACACTATCAAGCCACAAATAATCTACACCTCTTGTTACTCGAGCGATAATGTCTAACAAATTTGAACGTGTCTAATATACATCTTTATCTCAAAAGCTATCTCTGTGCTTGTGAAAAGAACAAAGTAGTACTTGTAATTTACAGTATTATATCGGTCGAACGCTGCAATAGACAAACCCAGTTCTAGAGCTTCTGAAATGCAACTTGCTAGATCTATTGTTCCGATACACTCTTGTCTTTGAGTAAACAATAATGTCCGTTGGCCGGCCTTGTACTGACTCTTGAGCATTTCAACAGTATCTCCGTTAAGTGAAGCGAAGCGAGGAAACGAGGAAAAAAAAAAGAAACTTAACGAGCGGCTATTTTTCATGTGCTTTTAAAGTTTCACTGAAATGTTTGTAAAATAATCGGATAAATTTCAGTCACATAAAAGTCACTTCTTTTCCTCTTGATCTGAAGTTTATTTAAGAGATAGTGTTAATTCACTGATAAGGTTCTAGACCGAGTTTAAAACTATTTCTCAAGTTGCAAAAATCTGGAAAAAAACTGAAGATGATAAGCTGTCAGGCTCTGATAAGGGAAAAGGTGGGGTTGAACTGTTACTATTGTTGCTACAACAGGCTGGTGCAAAGAAAAGCACACTTCTCGACTTCAACCGTCTGTTTTGAGTCAGTTAATCATTATGAGAACCTTAATTTGTCAAATAGCAAATCCAGTACTCAAGAAATCAAATCGAGTTTCAAGAAATTGAGTCTGAAGTACCATCCTGACATGCTAAAGTCACAACAATTAGATCAGGATGAATTGAATGAGAAAAATGAAAAGTATTTGTCTATAAAAAAATCATATGAAATCTTGGTCGATCCTAAGAGCCGGAATGCGTACGATATTTCACTACACAAGAATAGTAGTAAGAGTAACTACTTCTCATCACCAAGATCACACAAAGGCAATGACAGAAATTATCAGCCTTTTACGTACCATTCTTATAACCGCTCGGCGTTCCATTTTGGTCCTGGTTCTGGATCCACAACGGGGAACTCAAAATCAAAGAATGAAGTTCCACATTTCGATTTCAATAAACATTTTGAACGCAATCTTAAGAATGAAAAACGAATGAGAGAGAGAACAATTAATAGATTCGACGACTTGTTTGTTCATGAACCACTCAGCAGGTTCTCTACTAGTCGGAAGCAGAAGCAAAACCAAGATTTCACATCTTCGCAAAATAGAAACTATACGACGAAATCTCATAGCGATGATGGTCACTGTATACTGATTTACAGTTTCGGATTAGCTGTGTTATGCTACGGATTGGGTTCGATCGTTTCAAATTCTGATAATGATAACTTGTCAACCGATTTCAACCAAGAAATACCCGCCCATGAGCATAATCTGTTCGCCAAAGAGCTGTCTCTGACTCCGGTATCGAGACAGAATACACAACAGATGAGTAATTATAGTTCAGGTCTATTATCAAAAGCAATTCGTGGTGCTTGAGTTGTTTGTAAGCAAGTTGCTTTTATCCAGTAGTGATTCGTTCTTGCTAAATGTTGCGCCTAATTAAACAAACTCTTATATTCACTTATATAATGATTCTGTTATACCAAGAGCTTTTGTAATAGGCCCCTTTACGTAATAATACTAGTAACAATAAAAGAAGTAAAAAGAAAGTTAATCAGTCTGTAAAAGTTACAAACACAGATCAAAACAAATAAACCTACATGTAATGTTGAAAACCTAATTTCCATTAATATGAAAAAGACCCTAAACAATTTTTTCGATATTGTTTCTAACAAAAAGAATATTATATGTAACATCAGTTATCTCTTTTTCTCTCATAGGCAGCATGTAACAACTCATTTATACCTTCAGAATTTGAACCAGCAAGACTAGTCATATTTAATCCCACTTGATTTCCAACAGATAAACCAAAATTATATCTGTCGTTTGAACCAACTCTAGTGTTGTAATTCGTGTTAACACCCATCGTGTTGCCATCATCATTGAGATCACTCTTGCTTGTCGTAGATGTGTTATCATTGGTGTTATTACTATTTGCACCAAATTTGAAAATATTAGGTAGTTGACTGGTAGTGTGATTAATTGGTGGTAACATTATTCTATTACTATTATTATTATTTTCTTGTTGAGTGATTAAAATATTAGCGCTTGTAGTAGGTGAAAATGTACTATTAATTTCTCCAATATTACTACTACCATCTGGCACATAATTTGACGAGTCAGGTTTCCGATTCAATGAAAAGTTGGATTGTTTTTGTTGACTAAAAGACTCTAAATGTTGCTGTTGAAGTTGAAATAAGTCTTTGCTTGAAAATCCAAGTCTGTTTGGAGTCTTTGATTTTTCATTGCCCAAAAAATTTCGGCTCTCTGTTATTTGATTTGTGTTTGAAACATCCTGAGTTTCGGGCATTTGTTGCTGTTGCTGTTGCTGCCGCTGTTGTTGTTGTTGCTCCTGTCTTGGTTGCTTATGTTGTTGTTGTTGTTGTTGTCGAGAATTATTTTGCTGAGGATACTGAGAATAGGACAAACTATAATTATTCGAAGACTGAGGAGAAATGAGGTTAAAAATTTCAAGGTTTGGATGATTTGTAGTTGAGGAATTAAAACTACCTGATGGTTCTGTATCACCAAATATGTGCAATTTAGCATAAATTTCATTGTTCATAACATTTTTGAAAACATTAATAAAATTGCCAACAGAGTTGAAATCTTCTTTAAATAAGTTCAACCATGTAATTAAACTTGTCTCTAAATTTTTCAAAATTGAATAAAATTTAAAATCATTCACAATTTGTGATTTTATTGAATCTTCATTTTTGGAATTTGTATGATGTGAATTGTGATTTTGATTTAAATATGAAGATTTTTTAAATTTAAATTCTTTATCAGTCATCATTCTTTTCAACTTTTCATTATTATTGCTAAATTCACCAATCGAAATACTATTTGATCTTTTACGAATGTCAGAATCTTTTTCAGATACATTTGATGGTAAATATTGATCAAATTTACGACCAACTTCATTTATAAGATAAAAGATGACAGCTAAAATAATACTTTCGTCATCTTCATCATCATTTTGTTCATCTTCATCATCAGAATTATTCACGTTTCTATTACCGTTGTTTTGATTTGAAAGATTTGAAAATCCGCTTGATTTATCCGGATTCAACTGCCAATTTCTTTCACTTGGAATAGATAAATCAATAAAATATTTTTTTTTGAAAAAATTCAAAACTCGTATTAAAACTAGAAAATTGCCAATAAAAAATTCAATCATTATTAAGTTATTACAAGGCAAATTTAACGATTTTTTATAGTTCTTTAAATTATTTTCAGTGAAAATCAATGAAACTAATAAAATTGGTAATGTTGTAATTCCTAAATTATTGTTGATAATGAAATTTGAATTGAATGGAGTTGAAATGTATTTATGAATATTTTTATACAATTCCTTATTTGAAAGCTCCAAGTTTTCTTCCAATGTTGAAAATTCACTTATTGTGGAACTATCCAAATTGTTAATCTTTAAGAATTTCGTGATTTCAAATTCAATTATTGGCTTGTTATTATTATAAAAATTTTTATCATTAATCAATGACTCAGTCTCAAATAAAAATTCTTTAACTGTTAAACTCAAAAGAATCCAATTATAATTTGATTTCGGTAAAATTAAATAATTTGAAAGTAAATCTGTAAATTTTAATGGACAATTAATCAACAACTTTCTTTTCAGTAGTATAATTAAATTTGAAAATTCTTCATCGTTACTATTAGTAACTCTATCAGAGACATTAAAATTTTTATTTGCTAAAATAATTGCATTGTGCAAGAAATTTTTATTATCTTTGAATAATCCTTGTTGTAAAATAACATTTTTATTCAATTTATTAGTTTCGTTAAATTTGATCATCTGTAATTCATTCATTAATCCACAAATAACAACTTTTTCCTTTAATGTTAAATCATTATGATTCACAAAATCTTGAAATGAAGATGCAATGATTGATAAATTGGTCATTAATACTCCAAGAGTCGTTTGAGCTGTTGATGAATTGACATTAGACTTTGATGATGATGTGGATGGAGGTAGTTGTGTTGGTGGTAGAGATGTTTGTGGTGGTTGAACAAGTGATGATGAGGATGACAAATTATCAGTCAGTTGTGGTTCATTATTTGATATTTCATTAATTGGTAAATTTGTCAAAGTGTCTTCTATCAAGTCATTAATAGAGAAAGACTTGTTTAACAAATATAAATGTAAAGAAGAAGGTGATTTATTATATATAAAGGAGTAATGTGATAGTAGTAGATAAGCGTACCAGTAAAAAGATTCCAATTTCACTTGAGATTGTTTCGAAACTGACTGTGGCTGGGGCTCTGAATGCGGCTCATGTTGCGATTGTTGATTATTAATATTATTATTATTATCCTTTGATAATGTTGATAGATTTTTCTTTTTACTTGATGATTTTGATTTATTTTTGTTAATAGAAGTTGAAGTACTATTAGTGATTATATTTTGTGTTTTATTGAAAAATCCACTGTCGTTATTTGTCATATGAGTACTTATAATATTGTTCAAGTATTCAAACAATACATCAACTGATATTGAAATTTGCTTGAATAAATCATTATTTTCGGAATTATTGGATAAATTCAAAAAATAATTTAAATAAATATAACTTAAAATTATGAGATTATTAACAAATGAATTGAATATTTCTCCAGAGTTATAATTGATTTTTGAATGACTAATCTTATCAATTATTATTTCCCAACTCTTGTTGAACATTTTGATTGCATCATTGAATTCATTAATGTAACAAGCACCTAAACAAATGATTAAATATAACAATTCATCATCAGAATTTATTTTCATTAATTTACTAATATTTATATTTGGTAATTCATCATTTGATTTTTTAAAAGTTCCAAATATAAGTATATAATTTGTTATTGAATTTTTCAAATTTAAATCTAAATGATTGAATTTGTTTGACAATGTAAGAAGGGAGATTACATTTTTTTCGTTTAACAATACCAAACTTTCATCAACAAACTTATTTTCTTCAATTGCTGTTGAAGGTGCAGATATTGATGTTGTTGATAGCGATACCAATGGTGAAGAATTTGAATAAAAATGTGAAGTAGTTTGTTGATTTTGAGAATTTGATAAATTATTAATAAATGAATTTGTGACTCCTTTATTTTGAAAATTACCATCAATCTCTTCTTTGATTTTAACAAGATCATTTGCATGGTGTGAATCATTATTACTGGTTTTCAAATTTAAAGAGTTGTTAAACTTCAACATACCATCATTTGTCGAGATATTTCCCTCTATACTAGTTTTCAAAACTAAACCGTGAACTGTTCTCAAATGTCTTTGTAACAAATCTCTTCTGACAAACCCATTTTTACAAATTGAACATTGAAATGGTTTTTCTTTAGTATGTGATCTCTCATGTCTCAGCTTATGCTCAGATCTTGAGAAAGATCTTGCACAGAATTGGCAAATGTATCTTTTAGTCATTTAGATGTGATTTATTTATACTCTTTTCCAGAAAAAGTACGTTGAATTGAAATTTGTTTACAAAACTCATTCACTCAATTGTGAGTATTAGTTTTGCTTTAATTCTGAACAGATGGAAAAGATTGAACGAGACCAAAAGTAGGTTAGTAAAAGAGCTAGTGAATTCCATGCAATCTCGATTTGATTGATAACCAATTGACACTTTTGCTTGTGATACCTACTGAAAATAATGGACTCAATATAGGTACCAGTTATATCTAGAATTAAATTTCACTAACACTGGTTTTCTTTCAATAAAGACACAATTGACAAAAGGTAAATATTTCACATTAAAAATGGGAAAACGGGTTTTAGCAGGCTTTTCTCCCTCTTTTGTACTTGTTTCTTTTTGACTTTTTATTTTGCCGAGTTTTTAAATAACATGAACAAAAAAAGTGTCCCACAAACCTTTTCCAGCTCCTACTCGTTTCTTCTTCTTTTTTTTTTTTCTTTTTGCCTTTTCTTTGTCAAGAATTGAGTAAGAATAACTGATCAATTGCACTTGTTGACAATTCCTTTTATCTTGTAACTTCTTTAATTGACTTTTAAAACTTTATAAAACTTGTAAACATTGTTAATTTTAATGTTATCTTTCTAGTGTATCTATCATTTTATGTCCCTTTCTTCCTCCAGTTTCAACCTCTTTTTTTCAACCCCTCAATTTGTTTTCAGTTTAAATTTTTAACCGCCGATAAAAAATTTCAAATTTTCTAATTAAGCCCCGCCTTAAGCGGCCGACGCGTCGATCGACGTCATTTCCCCACAATTTTCGAAAATTGTTTCAAAATCTTTTTTTTTTTAGCGCGAGCTGCAGCAAAAAGCGGCTTCACTATTTGTTTAGCTCTTTATTAAAGTGAAAAGCTATCTTATAAAATGTTGAAAGTAGATATTATCTATATAGATGGGAAAGTAAACGATGACTGAAAAGAAACATAAACTAAAACATAAAAACATATAACAGTAAAACGTAAATTTTTAAAAATAAAATTTGGAGAGTGAAATAGAAAAAAAAAAATTGAAACGCTAATTATACAGTAAAAGAGACAAATCATTTGGAGATCACAGTAGAGCAGAGCAGCTAGCTGAAAGTTTCTGCACTAGAGCTAAAATAGGTTAAACGAAAACTAGTTTAACTCACTCAAAGCGCATAAAGCAGCGCCTACAGATGAACCATCTTTGGCAATGTTTATATGTAATCTTCTTTCACCTTTTGTACCCAGTTGAGTTAATGAAATAGCATCTCTCATCATTGTTCTGAAACCTGGGTAGAATTCGACAACTGAACCATCTGCACCAACATCGACTTCGACATTGTGTCCTTTGAAAGATTCTGTTAAAGTCAAAATAGCGGCAATTGGAATGGCAGATAAGTAAGCTGATCTTTTAGCAACTGCTCTTGTTATCTTTTGAATGACAATTCTTTCTTCAAATGTTGTAGGTAATCTTAAAGATTGATTCAATTGTAATTCTGTTGCTTTCAAACTACTTGAATCATCAATTTCAAATAATGATAAAGATTCACTTGAAAGATCCCAAGCTGTTCTTAATCTATGTGGTAAACTATCATAATCTGGGTATTGAGTTAAAATGAGTCCCTTTGAGTGCAAATCAATCAACACTTGTCTCACAATTTCACCTAAAAACATACCAGAGACTCTTTTTTCAAACATGTGATAACCTTTATTTGAAGTTAATTCATCAACCAATTTATCATATTTAGTATTTGGTAAAACTTTCAAAGCATTATCAAATGAACCCCATTCAGTATTTATAACCATATGATCAACACCTTTTGATTTTAATGATTCAATTTGTTCTTTGCCTAATTTAGTAATATTTTCCAATTTCTCATTATAAGCACCATTTGTACCTGTACCGAAAATACAACCAATTACAGTTTTACCTTCTTTGTTTGATCCTGTATATGATCTTGCTAAAAGTGTACCAACGGTATCATTTGCAATAGCTGAAACTTTAACTGGGATTTTCAATTCATCCAATTGAGTTTGTAATAACAAGACAACATCTTTACCAATAGTATCTGGAATATTGAAACCTTTAGTCCATCTGATTAAAGTACCTGAATTCAATGAAGTTTGGTCAACTGGGAAACTGAATGTGAATCCTAATTGGAAAAATTCATCTTCTTTATCAAATGACTCTCCGTGATGTTGTTTTAAAAATTGACCAATCTTAGTAGCCAAGTATTTAAATAATTCCTCGGATGTTGCAGCTGACATCAAATCCACTGGAATTGGTGATTTTTGTTGTTTTAAATTAAAAGTATGATCTCCGTTCAATTGAACAGAACACACTCTGAAATTGGTACCACCCAAGTCTGCAGCTAGCAAGACACCTTTTTCTCTTCCACTTGGGATTGAAGTGACAAATGTTGGAATCATAGGTAGTCCGTGAGTATCTTCCTCACCAGCCAATCCTTTCTTGGCTAGTTCAATGAACAAGTCAACACCTTTTTGCAAAAGCTCAGGGCTGACATTGAACTGTTCAACTATAGCATTGACTTCATTATCTAGTTCGTTTGTAGTCATGTTGCTATGTTTAATATGTGATATAAAATTTTAATAATAATTGTTACGATTCTTATGTATGCAAATACGTATATGTAGTAATTCAAGTATACAAGTATAAAGTCTAGTCAAACTTTTAAAGAAAGTTTAGTAAGAAATAAAGTCTTGTATAGATTGCAAACACTTCTCTATATATGGGAAAAAAGTTAACTCGAAAAAAAAAGAAAGAAAACAAAAACTGTTGTTCTGATGAAATAAAAGAATCATCATCACTTGATTAACTCACTAGTCAGTCAGTCACTCCATAATGTTGACATCCGTCACACACTCACACTAGTAATTTTTCCATTGCTATATGCTGTATGCTGTATGCTGTATGCTGGTGAGTAGAGTCTAGTCAGTCTTTGTGCCGCACAATGTGCTATGCGGTGAGGCACATAAATGTGTGCGTGCGTGTGAGTCCGTGCGTACGCTTATTTGGTTGTTGTGGTGTATATTGCTTTGCTCTACTATGGTCTGTCCGGGCTGGTCGGTCGGAGTTCTCAGCTGGAGACACCAGAAAACAGAGAACTTAAGTGTTTGATGTCTTACAAAAAAACCTTTAAGAACCGTTATATTTACACTTACATTACACCAAATTCTATTTGCAAGTTCAAAAACTCATTATAAATGTCATTTCAATTACAGTAAAACAAAATCCGTCTTTGGTTCGTCTTGTCTTCTTTATAGCGGAACGGGTTCCTGTTTAGTCCTCCGCACCCACCGACATAACAAATATCGACCCATCGGTGTTCCTCTGTCCACGCACTTTTATAAACACCCCACCCCTCTTTTGAAAGAATTGCGGCTCAAAGAAACATGGATTAATTATTTCGTGGTTGGGGTGATTTTGCCGTAGGTGGGTCAGCGAGTGGGACGGGGGAAGCAAAATTTTTGAAGAAAGTAATACGTAATCGAGTAACTTATTATCATCATGCATGCACGGATTAACTATTTATTAAAGTTTTTCCTTTAAATTATCCCACTTTCCGTGTTTCTGCCTGCACTATTAGCATTAACTATGAATATAAATGCGTAGATACATACATACATACACATACCTACATGATTGGTGTAAGGTAAAAGTAACATGATTGTTCCTATACCCCCTCTATGATATATGCTTAAATACTGAATGTTTAAAACTTCCACGATTCTGCTTATTGTCAAACAGAGACATAGTTGGATCGATGTCCGTATTTCCCGTGAACTTTTGTGCCAGTCGATGTGTTATGCACCCGGTAGCGCTTGTGGTACTTAGCTTTTCTCTTTGCCTAGGCGTGCTGAAGATCTGCTTAATCATACTTTATGTCTGTCACCATGATATCTCAATGGTTCTTCCTACTTACACGTCGTTTTCCTAATACTTTGACCAAGTTTCATCTCATCCATTCTCTACTATTGAGACAAGAGTTACACTAAACACAGAACAACAGATATCTATTGTTTGTTTCCAACTTTTTTCTCACTTTTTTGTACTATTTTGGAAATTTTCATTCCGACTTAACAATAATGATGGGCTTAAACGTCTTTTGGGAAAAAGCTGAGAAAACCCAAGAAACAAAGAGCTCTTATTATTAATTGGGAAAATCCGGTGAAGAACACTGAAAGTCATCAAGAGCCACTTGGATGGGAATAACAACTGCCAAATTAGTAAATATTACTCCGACAGTAAAATAAAAGAAAACGGTCATTACGTAGTGTGTTACGTAAGACTGGAAAATTCTTTTATTTTTTAAATCGACCCGACGATTTTTTCAATTCTGTTCTACCCCCGCCGATCGACCCCATTCGACGCAAACAAAATTTTCAGCCGAAGTCATCTCTTCTCATCAGCCACTTAGCCATTAGTGAATATAATTTTGACTTCTATTTAACTTCGGCTGTGGCTGATGACGTACCTTAATATTACTTTTATTTTATTTTATTTCATTAATTTTAAACCACATTCATGTGTGTCTAATTTATAAATAAGTAGAGCCCAGCTTTACCTTTGATATATTAATTCATACAAACGTCATTTTTTGGTATTTAATGAATGAAAAAAAACTCATTAACACTCATTTTATTTGTTTCCATCGTTTGATTCAACACTAAGCATCATTTGCAAATAAAGAAAATTCAACATATTTCTTAATCAAACCTAAATTCAAATCACAATATGTCCGAAGTGCAACAACCGATTAAAACTGCTGGTAAAACTATCTTGGCTTCTAAAATTGCCAAAAAATACACAGATGAAATTCAAGAAGCAACTTCTAAACTTAGCCAGCGTCCTAAACTAGTTGGTTTATTAGCTAATACTGATCCTGCTGCCAAAATGTATGCTGATTGGACAGGTAAAACATCTGAATCTTTGGGTTTTGACTATGAGTTGATTGAAATCGGTAAAGACCAATTAGAAGAAGAGATTTACAGATGTAATTCTGACGATTCAATTCAAGGTATGATTGTTTACTTCCCTGTTTTCGGTGATAGACAAGATCAATATTTACAACAATGTGTTTCACTGGAAAAAGATGTTGAAGGCTTGAATTTCAAGTACATCTCAAACATGTATCACAATATCAGATTTTTGGACGATGCCGGCTTGAAAAAATCAATCTTGCCGTGCACTCCACTAGCTATTGTCAAAGTTTTAGAGTACCTCGGAGTGTACAATAACTTGTTAAATTACGGTGACAGACTGTATGGTAAAACCGTGACAGTTGTTAATAGATCTGAAATTGTTGGTAGACCCTTGGCTGCATTATTAGCAAATGATGGTGCCACTGTCTACTCCGTTGATATTAACAATATTCAGCTATATGAAAGAGGTGATGGTTTGACGTTGAAAAAACACAGGGTGCTGGACTGTGATAAGACTTTGGAACAAGTGGCCAAAATTTCAGATATCATTATAACTGGTGTTCCATCAAAAGATTACAAATTCCCAACTGAATATATTAAACGTGGTGCTGTGGTGATTAATTTTGCAAGTGAGAAAAACTTCAACGATGATGTCAAACAAGTTGCTTCACTATACGTTCCATCCATCGGTAAAGTTACCATTGCAATGTTACTTAGAAATTTACTAAGATTGATGGAAAATTCAGCCTCCAATTGAAAAGAAAAAGTGAAAGGACATCACTGAAAAGGCCTTGTATTTGTTTAGATAGAAATTTGTTTGTGTTTTTAATTTATTGTTTATTTATTTATTACTTAAATCTGGATTGTAAAGTAAATAAACTAATA
The DNA here is from genome assembly GCA_037951595.1 of Ogataea sonorensis. Taxonomy (NCBI): domain Eukaryota; kingdom Fungi; phylum Ascomycota; class Pichiomycetes; order Pichiales; family Pichiaceae; genus Ogataea; species Ogataea sonorensis. Next base: position 54,342 of record JBANDG010000008.1, read on the forward strand.
TCTTTCTCAAGCTTTGCGTAGGTAAAACTACTATTTAAAATACGGAAAAGCTGTTGAAACACTTTAGCTGACTATTCCATTGCTGCTTCAACTTTTACTTTTACTCAAAAAGGCTCAAAATCTTTCGGGGGTCTCGAAAAGAGCCTCAAAGCCGTATGTACACCGCCTTGTTAAATTTTTTATTTTTTCGTTTCTTTTTCTTTTTTTTTTTTTCAGTTGAATCGAAGATGAGTCGTATAAAGAAAGATTCGAGGCCGAGTGACTCTAAAGCTCTCTTTGGTCTTTATTTTAGGGCTCTGTGAAGGTGGATTTAAAGTCAGATATAGAAACTTATACTATTATTTATTGCCATCATGACTACAGGTGCTATTCCGGTTATAACCAAAGTTTCAGAACTTAGAAAAATCAGAAAAGAATGTTATTTGAAAGACCAGTCTGTTGGATTTATTCCAACCATGGGGTCTTTACATCAGGGACATTTGAGTTTGGTCTCTGAGTCTTTGAGATTGAACGATATTACTATTGTTTCCATTTTTGTCAATCCTTCTCAATTTGCACCAACAGAAGATTTAGACTCATATCCAAGAAGTTTGTCGGTGGATTTGGAACTGCTTGAGTCTTTAACTAATTCAGAAAATAATCGTAGAGTGACATGTGTCTTTGCCCCAACTGTATCTGAAATTTATCCATCAGGAATTTCATTACAAGTCACTGAACAAAAGGGAGCTTTTGTGTCAGTTTTGGGAGTCTCTGAACAGCTAGAAGGGAAATCCAGACCTCAATTTTTCAGAGGTGTTGCTACAGTGGTAACCAAATTATTCAATATTGTTCAACCAACGGTGGCATTTTTCGGTCAAAAAGATATTCAACAAACAATTGTCATTAAAAGAATGGTGAAAGATTTGCTTTTCGATATTAAAATCATTATTGTTCCTACAGTTAGAGAAAAATCTGGTCTAGCTTTAAGTTCGAGAAACCTATATCTGTCCGACTTGACGAAATCACAGGCCGTGGTGCTATATGAAAGTATGCTCAATATACAAAGACTATGGTCAAGCGGTGAAATTACAACTCATAGCATTTCTGACTTGACCAACTTAGTGACCAATCAAATTCAAAATAGAAATGCTAATTTTGAAATTGACTACATATCATTCAACGATGCAGAAACTTTGGACTATTTACCAAACGACTTGAAAGTGGACAAAACTAAAGAGATTATTTTAAGTATGGCTGTCAAGGTGCCTAATGATGGTGTTGATCCTGCTAATGGAGTCACAAGACTAATTGATAACTGTGTGCTTGAGCCATAAAGATGCTTGAAAACACACTTAAAGAACGCGTCGATTCATTTCCTATAAAAAAATTTATAAATTCATGCCCTTGTAATTACTGATTCACGTTTAATTTAAACCCGTCTTATGAACCTTCTCTTTTTGAGTGATATATTGCTTCCTATTTTGCTTGTAGTTTTATCGTCATCATTTTCATCATCTGAGTAGTTGACAAATTTGTCTTTGATCCTCTTACCCCCACTCACGTTCAAACCCAATATTCTCTCTTCACTTTCTATCAATTCTTGAAATTCGTGTTCCTTCTTCAACTGGTGTTCTTTTACAGTAACATTTTTCAACTTTTCGCCGTAAAACACTTGTCCATACTCTATCAACCACTCAGCTTCAACAAATGTAACATAGTTCATATACTCTTTCCCAGTTAATAAAACTTCATGATAAATAACATATTTTGGCAAATCACCCATTCCATATAATGCCGAGGTTGGATGCAACTGCATTCTCAATCCTGTTCTCAAGTTCATGTACTCGCCATATTTCTTGAACTGCGCACCTTGATGGAAGTAAGCTGCACAGATACATTTTCTGATTACGTCCCAGTCTGGATTTGAAATTATTTCAAACTTATTAGTCTCTGTAATATGTATCAATTGTTCTTCAATATCTTTTGCCCTTCTCAAAGATCTGAAATGTAAGAAATTTTCATTACACCATCTTTCACTATAATGATTTAATTTAAACTGGTTGTAGATGTTTAATAGAGTTAAATGGTCACTTTCGGCAACTTGGAACTTCTCTCTTATAGAATCTGATTTTTTTTGCAAGCTAGCATCGTTATTAGGTCTTATGAAAATTGGCGGTATTGAAAGCATTGCAACTAACACTATTATTTCTTTTGAGCATTGAAACTGTGGTAATGTTGATAAAATAAGTAGTCTTGAAAGAGGTGGATCAATTGGGAACTTTGTCATTTTTAAACCTAAAGAAGTCAAGTTCCCAAAATTATCCAAGGCACCCAAACTCCATAAATCATATTGTGCAGTTTCAATTGTTTCAACTGGTGGTCTGTCTAAAAATGGGAATTTGTTCAAGTCCTTGATATTGAGAGATTTTAGTAATAAGATGGTGTTACTCAAATTTGTTCTTTGAATTTCAGGAATAGGTTCAGGAAACATTTCTTCCACTGACGCAGTTTGGGTGTACATTCTATAACATTTTCCAGGACCTGTTCTACCTGCTCTACCAGATCTTTGATTAGCTTGGGCTAAAGAAATTGGAGTTATTTGTAAAGAATCCATTCCTAATTTAGGATTATAAACTTTGAGTTTCATAAGACCAGTATCAATAACATGCATAACACCATCAACTGTTAATGAAGTTTCTGCAATGTTTGTTGAAACTATACATTTTCTTGTATTTGACTTGACAAAGATTTTAGCTTGCAAATCTGCTGGCAAAGTTGAATAAATTGGCAGAATGTTCAAAGGTTTAATTGAACTATCATGTTTAATTAAAGATTGTAATTCTTTTTCAATCTCTTCGCAGGTGGTTTCGATATCCTCTTGACCTGTCATAAAACACAATATGTCACCTGTTTCATTTCCTAAATGAATTCTTAAAACTTGTTGTACTGCACTAGCTACATAATCAACTGCTGGAACTGTAGCAAATAAAATATCAACTGGGAAAGTTCTTCCAGGTATGGTAAATTGCTCAGCGTTACCGTAAAAATTTGAAAACTTGTCAGCGTTCATTGTAGCCGATGTTACAATTAATTTCAAATCTCTTCTTTTGGTTAAAATACTTTTGAATAAACCTAACAAAATATCGGTATTTAAAGATCTTTCATGTGCTTCATCCATGATAATACATGAGTATTTATCAAGTTCAGAATCTAATAATGTCTCCCTCAATAATATACCATCGGTCATAAACTTGATTTTTGTTTTGGAGGAAACGCAATCTTCAAATCTAATTGCAAACCCCACTTCCTGGCCTAATTTTACCCCCATCTCCTCACTAACTCTCTTAGCAACAGACATTGCTGCAACCCTTCTTGGTTGGGTGACTCCAATAAGACCTCTATGATGGTATCCTTCTTCGTACAAGAATTGGGCTATTTGAGTAGTTTTACCTGAACCTGTTTCTCCAATAACAACAATGACTTGATTTTCATTTATCACTCTTAGTAGATCGTTACGGCATTTAAAAGCTGGTAGTGATTCACGTTGTTTTTTTAAAGTTAATGCAGAGTTGGGAGTTTCTGATTCTAATGAATCGACAAAATTTTTCGTCTTGTTTCCATCTTCATTTGTACTTGCATCATCTGATTGATCTAGATCATCTTCTTGTCCTAGAATTTTACCAATTTTCGTATTAGTTATCTTTGCAGCATTTGATGCGTTTTTCTTACGATCTTTATTAATTCTTCTTTCATTGACCAAATGCGAGCCGTTTCTTGAATATTTGTACAAGTCACCCGTTTTATCTCTAATTGTATCTATTACTTCAATCTTATTTGTCATTATTGTCTCAGCATTCAAGAATGGCGGCGTTATTCTGTGAACTATAATTTCTGTATTGTTCGATGTATTGCTCGACTCGTCATCGTGAGCATAATTTGGCCTTTTACGCATCTTAGAGTCAAACCACTCTGACTCAAATGCTCTAGCGTCGTTTCTGTACTGTTGTCTGTGTTTCTGTCTGGCATTCAAAAACGGTTCTTGCTGTGTAACTGATTGGTTTGGTTGGGTGGACGATTCCGTGGTTTCGAAATCAAGATAGTCGTCTTCGTCAAAGTAAGTATGGCCTGCTTGCTCATCTTGCATATACCAGGCTCTATCTATTTCAATATCAGCATCGTCGTCCCTGTCTATTTCATCGGCCTCTTTCTGGCCCAAATCATCTTCTACCTTCACACTGGGTGTGGAAATTTCATGATCATTGTGCCGGCTCAGCTCATCTTCAGCGAGCTTCGCCAAAATCGACTGATTGTGCAGCTTTGTCAACGTATCCACAGAAACCATATCTTCTTGTTTAATAGAAACTTTTTGTTCCAATTGATCGTCATACTCCTCTTTCACATAAGGATCTTCCATCTTGATCTTGAAACTCGGTACTGCGCTAACCGTCTCAACATCGTCTTTATCTTCATGCTTGATTCTAATCGCATCTTCTTTCTTGATTTTTTTGAAAACCACTCTACCTTTCTTGAAATTCAAGTTCCCACAATCACTTGACGCCTCTTGAGAAGTTGAAATTTCCAAACTACCTCTCTTCTCTGTACCACTCAGTTCAGTTTCATCATCACTCTCATCAAAATTGACTACAATCTTGCTCTTTTTCCGCTTCCCATGCGCTTCCTTGCCGCTATTCACAACAAACGCCATCCCCAGATACCACTATAGCAACTAAACAACTGCCAATCACTAATCAATCCCTTATATTATCCATAAAATATACGAAAAAAGACACTTTAAAGGAATGAAATACACCATTATCAGCTCTCAAACTGTCCAGATGCTCTTCCTTTAAAGATAATAGACAATATTACATCCCTGCACCACTTGTATTTTTTTCAAATTTCCAAGCAAAAAAATAAAAACCGTTTTTTTATTTTTATGTAACGTTTTTTTCGGTGCTTTTTTTTTCTCTTTGTGTCGTTTGTCGAAGAAAGTTTGAGTTGTGGTGCAATGGAGTAGATTGATTGATTGATATTGAGCATTGAAAGAAAGGAACTAAAAGCAGAGTGATAATTCATTTATTAGGGATTGTAAATTTACAATTAGAGGAAGTATTACAATTGGTTTTCATTTAGTGTATCATTAGCTGGTCTAAAATACTGCGATTTGTTTCGGGGTTTTCAAACATATTTTCTTTCTTTTCACTTCTTTCGTTTACATTTTTCAGTTTTACCCTTTCCCACTTGTGTGTGGTTTTTTTCCCTGTTTTTTTTTTTTTTTTTTTCTTTTGTTATTTTTCTTTCTTTTACTTTTAGGTGGGTTTATTGCAACTCACTGTGATTTTATTTCAACATCAATTAGATTGCAAGGGACGTTGACAGCATTTAGAGTTTGACCCTATTTTCCAGCTTGAGTTGAAAAATGAAAGTTGGGATCCGTTCTAAGAAAGCACCAGCTTCTAAAGAAGACAATCACCAGTTGAAGGTGGAATTCAAAGAGGAGAGTTCTTTTTTCAAAAAAGATAAGAGCATCAAAGAAAGTAAGTCAGAAGGTGGCTCGCAGAAAAATCCATTCAAGTTATTAGCAAAAGATCAACAACAGCTGTTCACGCCAATTAACCAACCAGTGAAATTAGAAGAAACTCCCGTTAAACCTATCAATCCTGGAGAATCTGCAAGTGGCGGAGGATTTTCATTATATTCTAAAAAAATTTGGAAAATCAATAGATTCAGATCAGAAGATGTTGAGAAACAGTCTAAGCTTGTTCAGGATGCGCAAACTCATGCAATGGATTCAGATGGGAACTCAATTAATAAATATGGGTTCAGGAAAACCACAATCAAGCCTAAAATAAATGAAGATGGTAATCCAAAAGAGTTTTTATTTGTTAATTGTGCTCCAAGCTCTGCAGATTTAAGTGCTTCAAAAAGTAATGCTTCACTCAAGTCTTTCAACGTGAAAAGCTCGAGTTCTAGTATTAAAAGTGTCCAAATGAGTAATAAATCGGGCTCGGAAAGTGGAATTCAACAAGAAGATAGAAAACAACCCAATGGTGGTAATAGAGTTAGTAGATTGTTTAGAAGTAGATCTGTTAAAAGAGACCAATCGGATAAAGATAAAGAGAAGAATAAAGGAAAAGAAAATGACGATATTACTGCACAAGATGCCATTCACGAACAGCAACCTCCAGAGACAACCAGTAGGTTGTTAAGAATGCCATTTATGCATTCCAGTCATATTGTTCAAAACAATAACAATATCAACACTCAAAATGATGGGTCTGAGTTAAATGACTCTTTTGACCCACAAATTGAACAAAGAACTGTAAGTGTCGAGGAAGCACCAAAACAATCCACTTTTAAAAGATTGTATGGTAAAAAATCTAAAGCTAGCTCTACAAGAAAGTCATCCAAGGCTGAAGAGTTACAAATCAGTTCAACTAACTTGATTATACCACAAGATCTGGTAAGCACTGTTGCATCTCATGTAGATTCTTCGTTCTCTTCAATGGGAGTATTAACTCCAGTAACACCAATGGTTTCAACAAATTCTTCAAATGGATCTGCATCCAATATTTTACTCAATTCCAATAGACAACAATCATTTGAATATTTTCCCTTTTCAAATGGAAATGGTGATGTTGTGGCAAATCATTCAAGTTCCCACATAAATTTGAACCTACATAACAATTTATATGCAAATTCCAGTAGAGATAGATCTAATTCTAGCAGTTCAATTATACATCGAACATCAAGTACCAGTTCTAGAGTTAAATTGCAACAACAGTTGCAACAGCATCAACAATACCAGCAAGGATATTCTCAGTATGGTACTCAATACATAAATTCACCCAATGTTGGCAATTCTTTACAAGTTGAAGAAAGCGATGGGCTGGAAAATTTTGTAGGAGATGATGTTTGCAGTGAAATGTTTGAAGTATCATCAATAAATACTTCAAATACTAAAAAACAAAAAGCTTTGAAAAGATCAAATTCAATAGTTTCGTTAACTTCTGTTTCTTCTCAATCTCAGTATCCACCAAGCACTATATCATTAGGTCCAGCTGGTCTGGGTCTTGTTAGTACTGGTATTCATCCTGCTTCAAATTCTGCTAATTACCCACTCAATTCACTAACAAATTCAAATAGATTAATAAACAGAGGAAGATCTGTTAGTGTGGTGTCTTCTAATTATCCAGTCACTCCAATTGCAACTAATCAAGCACAAACATCTACGATGAACTTGAATAGTTCAGCAACTCAACATCTTGGCACACCTTCAACTGTTTCTTCTCCTGTGATGTACTCAAGTGTTCAAAAATCTCCGCTGAAGATGGTTATCGCAGAAGGGCAAAATTATCAGCAACAACAACAGCAATACCACCATCAACAGCAACTGCAACAGCCACTGCAACAACCACAACAACCACAACAACTGCAACAGCCGCAGCGACAACAACGTGTTTATAATCCGCCCCAGAATCAATATCAGCAGCAGCAGCAGCAAATTCACCAGCATCAACCAGAACAGTTGCAAGGTCCACTCCAGCAACCTCAGGTTCAGTACCATAATCAGCATATTTCACACCAATCACAACATCAACAGCAGCAGCAGCAGCAGCATCCATCTATTAGATATCGCGATGACAACTCTAGCAGTGCCAGTCCTGTTGGTCTTGTTTCTTCACATGCTCCACTGTTCGATTTACAGCATATTAGCTATCGGTATATTGCAAACTCTTTAAATCTAGAGCAACAACAACAACATATGGACCATATCCGACAGATTCAGCAATTACAACTAGAGCAACAAGAATCTCAAGAGAATGGCAGTTCGACACCAAAACAGGACTTGAACTTGCTCAAGACATCTAACTCTGTACAACTACAACAAAATCAGAATAACGTCAATAATTTCACTCAGCATCAGCAACATTTACAAGTTCAGGTACAAAAACAAATGATGGAGTTGCAAGAGAAATTACAAAGAGAAGCTGCAACCAGTGATCAAATCTATTCTGATAATAACAATACAAACATTACTACCACCAATAGTTCTAGTAACAATTTTGATCACAGTATCAATAATTCCAATAATAATTCTAATAATACTTCGAATATTAATTCTAACATTACTACCAATTTTACCAACTTTGATTCCAATAATAACAGTGCGATCATGACTCCAAACAATAAGAGTATGACAATAAAATCCGATGATTTCATTCAAGAACAGAGTGAATTCTTACAACTTGAGAATTTCTTTGGAGATCCTTCGAACTATATAAATGCTCCAGACCGAGACTTGAGTCTGGAAGAACTACGAAACCAGCATGATAATCTCATACAAGCCAACTCGCAATTTTACGAATTTGAAGTGACCCCAGAGTCAGGGGATCAATTTGATCAAAATCGCAGAGAACCTGATTTTGCTCCTAGAAATGAAGAATTGAAACCGTATCAGCAGTATAACGAATTTCCTGAAATGAACAGAAGTTTCTCTCAAGATATGTTTCAGTTTCAATCTCTGAGTGATGTGTTCCCAGTACCACCGTTGCCGACAGACTTGGATGCGGTGGGAAGTAAAGATACGCCATATCGAGATTCACCAAATATCTCAATCAACAGCAGCGTCATCTATAACGGAGTAGCATCCAACCAAAGCACCACTGAAGACTCGTTCACTCTTGTTGCCAATAAGACTGTCTATAATCATAATCACCATCACAGCGACAAGAGTAGTAGAAAATCAGCCCCTTAATCTTTGATAATACCCCTGCGCAATTGGGATTTTTTTGTAACATCTGACCTTCAAAAATGGGATTTTTTATTTTTCCGTTTTTTTTCTTTTTTTTTTTTTCTTTTTTTTTCGTTTTTTTGGACTTTTTTGAAACTTTTTTTTGAAATTTCAACAATTTTTGTATGTGTTTTTTTGTGTTTACTTGTTCATTGTGCTTGAATTTTGATAGATTTTTATAGATTTGGAACAAACCAATAGACGGTTGTTAGAGTTGCTCCAGAAAAAAAAATAAAACTCCCAGCGTAACTTTTTCCTGAATGAGAAAAAGCTATCATCAGTTCTCGAAAAGTAAATTTAAATTTCCAAGCTATTTCCATTCGTTTTCAATTACATCTATTAGAGCAGAAAGTAATATATCAAAACACAATCATAGCAGCATTGCAAGAAAAATGGCAAATTCCACTATTGATACTTCTAAATATGAAGTTTTAACAGAAGGCTCGGCTTCGATTTTGTTTCCGCCAAATCAAGTTTTTTACAATCCTGTTCAACAATACAATAGAGATCTGAGTTGTTTGGCCATTAAAGCATGGTCTGAATTATACTATGCGGAGCAAGAGGCTAGAAAGAAGAATAGAAAATCATCAACACCCAAGGTGGAAAGTGGTGAAGTTGAAGAGGAAAATCAAACGATAAAGAAACAAAAGTTAGAAGATGGAACCGCTTCTGAAAAGCTCAATAAACAACAACAAGATGAAGAGGACAATTCATCACCAAAACCATTTGCTCAGATTTTAGAGGCCTTATCAGCTTCAGGATTGAGAGCTATAAGATATGGGAAAGAAATTCCATTGGCATCAAAGGTGATAGCCAATGATTTGAGTAAAGATGCTGTCAAAGCTATCAAAATGAACATTGAGCACAATGATATCACGTCAAAAGTGGAAGCTAACGAAGCAAATGCTATTCAATTTATGAACAATTCAGAATCAGCGTTTCATGTGATTGATTTGGATCCATATGGTACAGCTGCACCATTTATGGATTCGGCTATTCATGCGATCAAAGATGATGGATTATTATTAGTCACTTGTACCGACTTGGGTGTTTTGGCAGGTAATGGATACCCTGAAAAATGTTTTGCGTTATATGGTGGTACTAATTTATGGGGTGATGCAACACATGAATCTGCACTACGATTGGTGTTGAACATGATTGCATCCACCGCTGCTAAACAAAAAAAATACATTGAGCCATTATTATGTTTATCGATTGATTTTTATGTTAGACTGTTTATCAGAGTCAAGACATCACCAATTAAAGTCAAAGAATTGGCTTCAAATACCATGATTACTTACAAATGTGCTGGTTGTTTTGCTACTCATGACCAGTATCTCGGAAAATGCGTTGAGAATCCAAATGGGAAAACCAAGCAAAATAACAAAAAATTCGGTTTAAGCAAAGGACCTCCAATTGGTCCATTATGTCCATATTGTGAGTACACTAATCACTTAACTGGTCCAATGTGGGCCGGCGCTTTACAAAATGAAGATTTCATAAATCATGTACTTAAATTGCAACACGAGGAATCTTTGAAAAATGAAGACGAAACATATTACAAGACATTACCTAGAATCAAAGGTATGTTATCTGTTGCCAAGAGTGAAGTTAACGGAGCAAAATCTCATTTCTATTTCAAAACAACAACAATGTCATCGATTTTAAAGTGTTCTGCACCTTCAATTGATGTTATTGCATCAGCTTTGGGTAATCTAGGTTACGAGGCATCTTTAACACATGCAATGACAAGTGCAATTAAGACTGATGCTCCATATGAAGTCATTTGGTTTATAGGGAAAAAATATTGTGAAAAAACAGGAGTTGACCCGGAAAGAATGAGTAAGACAACCGCTGGCTACAAAATTTTAACTAATGATAAGATTGGGGCTAATATTGATTTGAAACAATTGAAAAAAGATGATGGACATGAGGATATGGACGAGCTTGAATGGTTATTCAAGCCTAATGAGGTGAGTAAAAAGCTGAAAAGTTTAAGAAATATTAAAATTGTCAGATATCAGGAGAATCCAACAAAGAATTGGGGTCCTAAAGCTGCTCCAAAGACCAGACCTCATTAGTGTGCTGTAAATTACGTTGTATATACATAAAAATAAAAACTAGAAAGTGGTGAAAATTGGGGATTAAAAGTAAAAAGCCAAATGAAAAGACATAATAATTATAATTATAAAATAAGCGCCGACTATCGACGCGTCGACTATTCAATATATCCTAAAAGAGTAAAAGTTCATTTTGAAGTAAGTAGGTTAGATAGATATTAGGGTAATTTTCAGTAATCTGAAACAATAATACCAAAACTGTAGACTACCTTCTTTTTGCTATAGAGACTCAAGAGAAATAAGTGAAAATCGAGCATGTCAAAGCTGACGCATAGCACAATTAGAGATGAAATTAAGCTGCTGGACGAAATTATTGAGATACTGGTAAATCCAGGAAATTTTCAGATAGAGGAGTACTATTTGTGCAAGCTATTGAATCTAACAGCAACTCCAGGACTAACTGGTGAGAGTAATAATTCTATTAGTACGACGAGGCCTTTGATAATATCTACCAGTGATGCGTCATTGTTCACGAAAAGTCCCGGAAGTTTGACAAAGTCTCATACGGGTGGTACGCTCGATAGCAGCACATCTAAATCTGTCTTGTCACTCAAAGTCATCAATTTCAACAGTTTTATAAATTTGGGTTATAAATTATCGGACAATGAATTTACAGTAATGAATGCGGTTAAATTATTATCGGAAAATGTCTTTATAAACAACCTAAATATCAACGGTATTGTGAACAATCAGTCTTCACAGGGCGATACTAACTACGAATCACTAACTAGCCTACTGAATGAAATGTCAATTGAAGAGGAAGTGCAGCAGAAAAATTCGAGAGATTGCTATTTTATGCCAGATTTGAGATTAGTGTTGAAAAACGTGTTGATATTGTTTATCAATTTTTTGAAGAAACATGAAACTGTAGTTGGTACTCCAGACGAGCCAATGTTGTTAAACTTAATGTTGCTTTTGAATGTGTCAATAGTCAAAAAGCTATTCAATATATTCAAGTTGCTGAATAGTAATTTGACGATCGAAAGTGAAAAGTTGTTAACAAAGTTGATATAACGAAATATTTTTCAAGAGTTTTTAGTGTATCAGTAAAGGTTTTTGTATTCTTATTGGAGAGGTTATCGTACTCTTCGTTTTTTTAGTGTATCTCATAGTATATAGTTCATTAATATACATAAAACAACAATCTACAATACAGGGTCAATTCAAAAAATAGCTTCACTTATCTTTGCCCATATTATTTTTGCAACTCTTCTTCCCATCACTTTACCCATAATTGGCAACAAGACAAAATTAACTAGAGTCTTTAAAACAACAACATTCTCTTCCCATTCTTTTTGAGCTAGACTTAGATCATTGTGAAAATCAACTAGATCCGTTTCGTATGTATAATCTGTATAATCAGATGAATTGTCGTCGTTATCTTCGTTATCTTCATCCCCGATATTTGCACTATTAATTAAAGTGTTGTCTTTATCATTCAAGCTACTTTGCTGCTCCTGCTGCTGACTATGGATTGAAAGATTTAAAGCAGACAGTTGAGCCGTTATAGATGGTGAGAGATCATTCATTGACATGGTTCTAGATTCGATGATGATTGCGATGGTCTCCAAGTTGAATCAACGATTAAACATGCAAAAACCAGTAAAATCCGTTATCATTCTCTTTATATAGTGTCAATTTGCACTCTCTCCATTCTCAAATTCCGGTTAGTCGCTTATTCGAGTGCTTATGTAAACATTAAACGGTCCTTGGGCGGTTAATTTTTTAAATAAAATAGTGTTTAAATTTATCCAAACTGATGTATTTTAAAGTCTTAGTTGAATAAATAGTTAAATTGAATAAATTAGGTGGTATATGTAGGTATATACATAATAAATAAAATTGTCTTGACAACTGAGAATTGTCCAGAAATTCAAAACGTTCAAATTTTCAACATAAAGCGCCATAATTAATGAAATACCTATTCATCATCATTAAACTCTAAAGACAAATCACCAAACTTCTCTCTCATCTTCAATTCTCTCGCATGATTAATATCCATCTCCTTTTTTAATACATTACTATCTTTTGCTCTTTCTTTCCAATACTTTCTGTCACTATCTTGAGAGTCATTGTGTCCACTGTCAGTGTAACTATTAAATTTTGATTTTTCGGTATTGCTTAGTAAACTTCTTATTTCAGCTGAGGAAACTAAGTGTGTACTCAATTCGGATCCAAAAATATACTTTAGATGAATAAGCCTAACGTATTCAAACCATGTAGTTATTGGACATGTTTTAGACTTTGAGATCTTGAACCTAGCTAATACTTTATCATCATCATTTTTCTCCAATTTGTCAAAATCTTTGTGTTTCATAGTTTTCCATTCAATCGTATTTGCAACTTGCTTGAACACCGATCTTGTGCTTTTCTTGTCCTTTTTGCTGATTTTTTTTGAGGATTCTCTTGTAAATTCTTTCATTTTATCTTGCAATGACTGTGAATTGTAGTAAGGACCGTTAACTTGGCTATCGTCATCTTCGAATTCATCCTCGTCTTGTTCTTCGTCGTTTTCTTCAAAATCATAAACTTCGTACGATAATCCTATCAACACAGCAGCGCTTTGATGTATCATTCTACTGTAATTAGGATTTTCCAACAGTTCGACAACCTGGTCCACTGTGGTTTCAATAATCTCGTTTTTATCATTTCTGTCACTTTTCGCAATCAATGAAATAACAATACCAATCAAGTTTAAAGAATTGATAACAACTGACTCATTATCCTGATTGCTATCCTTGGATCTCTTATTAGATTCGTCTAATGTTAATTGACCATAACCTGTCACTAATGACATAAAATTCTCAATTGAGTCTTCTAATCCATAACAACTTGAGCCATCAAATACAGCCATAAGTAATGCACCATAAGCCACACAACAGAATGAAACAACATTAGTGCTACTTTCTCCAGCTTCGTTGTTGAACATTCTCTTCAGTAAAAGTGGTAGAAACTCATCAACAACAACAGTTCCAACTTCATCTATATCTAAACAAGAATAAGCGACAATTGCTCTTAATGCCAATATAAATTCAGTATCTGATCTTGTCGTTTTAAGTAATTGAATCAATTCAATCATATTGGTATCGTTAATTATTGAACCATCTTGAGGTAAATTTGGAGATTTTATTATATTTTCATAAAGTTGATCATAAAGAAAGTTTCTAGTTGCACTTGGTAATTGAGAACGGTTCTTTGTGTTGATTAAAGTTGTTATAATTGCAGAGATCGTTTCATGTCTCACTAATTCAACTGATGACCGAGTCTTTAAAGAATCCAAATTTAGTAAAGAAGCAATTGAACCTGAACGAGAATCGCCACCACCTGATTCCGAATTGTTTGAGGAAAGTATTGAGGCAAGTAAAGAATTTGATCTTGATTCTTGAGTATGATTTTGAGATGACTTTGATAACGGAGATTGTGGCTTGTTTGATGATATAGTTGCCTGTTCATTACTATTGTTACTTTCTTGTTCAAGTAACGCTAATTTTTCTTTCAAAGCTTCGTCAAATTTGGTATAATTCAGCTGATTTGTAATCAAATCAAAATCATCATCCAGTTCTTCTTGATGCTTATTGTTCTTAACTCTCGATGGAGTAACTGAACCACTTCTTGAACCTGTTGAAGTGGCTTTAGACTTGGAGAGAGTTCTCAATTCCCTTTCCAATTCCGACATGTGTGTAATAACTTTTTGAGTGGACCTTAAAATAAAGTGGTTTTATACGTATATAAGTCCCAACAAGCTATAGTTATTGACAAATTTATTCACCTAATTGGATTCAAAGATCGTACGCTATCTGCAAACTTGAGTTAGTTGCTCCTGGTTCAGACTTAATGTTCATTAAACTCTGTTTAATTTTCTGTCTCTCACTTTTTGTGGAGTCGCAGAAAAAAAAAAAAAATGGTCTGCTTTAATTACGTCATTTTGCAGTTAAGCTGTACTTGAAGCTCATCAAGATGATCTATCAACTATACTATTAATTAGTTTCCACTTTTCTATTTTTTTGCTAGGAATCAGCAAAAAGAAAACAAAGTCAAAGAAGAGAAATTAAAGAAAGAAAAAATAGAAAAGTTAAAAAAAAAAAAAAAAAAAAAAAAAAAAATATAAAGTTAAAAAAAAAAAAAGAAAAAAAAAGGTAGATTCCAAAAGAAAAATTATTCCTGAATAAAGTAACTTAATGAAACACATCTATATACAGATAAACTATTTTTTTGATCCATCGAGGTAATCAAACGGGCTAATGCTTGAGCCACTGACATCACTATTCTTATCACACGGTTGATTCTCAGTACTATTCTCTAAGTTTGAATCATTCAATTCACTATTCTTGTCATTTTTGTGATTTAAACGTTCAATCTCTTTTTGAAGACTTTGAACTTTTTCAGTTAAGCTTTGATTGCTTTCTAATAAAGAGTTGATAAATTTGCAAGCTAACTCAACAGTTGTAGCCTTTGATGGAACTGTAACTTCATTAGCTAAATTTTCAGGAATCAATTTGTCTAATTCTTGAATAGCAGTATTCATTCTATTACGACGACCTTGTTCTGCCAGTTTATGGTTAATCTTTTTATCCGATCCTGGTTGTGGATTAGATGAATTATTTGACTTATTAACAGTTGCAATAGTTGATGAGGCATTCCCATCCATACTGGAAGTTATACTTGGAGTACTCTTTCTAGTAGAAGAAGCAGTTGATAATTTTCTTTTATCTTCTGGAATTTCTTTACTGTGTGAAATTGCAGATTGTGATAAATCTTTGAAACTATTGGAATCAATGTCGGAATTATAAAATGTGGGTAATATCATTGATGAAGAAGAAGGTAAAATAACAGGGGAAGATTGTAATGATTTTGAATTATGATTAGGATTTATTAAAACATTATCTTTTGGTCCTAATCTTGGTGAATTTTTAGCAGTTGATGATATTGAATTTGTTGCATGATTAATTCCAAAAGACATTAAAGTTGCTGGAGTTGCAGCTGTCGTTGAATTTCTCTTTTGAGGGGAAGTTGATAAAATTGATTTTTCCTTTTCTTGTGATGTTTGAAATTCATCATCATTATTCATAACAACATCAGCTTCATTTTCTTCTTCAGTTTTGACTGAAGAATTAATATTTTTATTATTTATTGGAACAGCTGGTGGTAGCATTAATTCATTTGTGTTTTCATTAATTTTAGGCTCTGTTGCTGAATCAGGTAACATTTCAAACATACCTAAACTTAAAGCAGATGAAGAATTTGTTGATCTATTTTTAGCTTTAAAAGATCTTCTATTTGTATTTGATGAAGTTGAAGATGATGGAGATGATGTTGTTATTGTTGAAGTATTCGATATTATACCTGTAGCAGAAGAAGGTTTTATGATTGGAGAATTTTTTTTACTTGTACTGTTCATTAATGGATTAATTGGATTAACTAAAGGTGTTGAAATTGGTGTTTTAGATCTTTTGTAAGAATTTTTTCTGGATGATACTAAATCATCATTTACAGATTTGTAATTTGGAGAATCAGATGTTAAAGTTGTACTATTGGATGTAGCATCTTTTCTTTTTTGTCTTAAAGATGTTGAAATAGGGTTATTTGTTTTAGAAAACCCATCATATCTACTTTGTTGAAATTCAAGTGCTGGAGATGTTAATGGACTAAACCCATTTTTTTGATTTTTCGAAATATGATGATTAATTGGTTTTTCTAATGGAGTCACAACAGGAGAAATTAATGGAGTGAAAACATCATCTGGTCTAACAGAATTTGATGTTGTTGGAGGTTGTTGATGATTGACTAATGTACCTCCAACAGATTCAAATTGTTCCATATATTTTTTATTTTGAAGTTTTAATAATAATTGTTGTTGTTGTTGATACTGATATTGCTTCAATTGTATTTGTAATTGTTGATTTTTGAAAAATTGTAATTGTTGTTGGTGTTCTTCTAATTGATGTTGTAAGAACATTATTTGATCATCTGTATTCATATTTGGATCGATATTAATAGATGAAGGATTATTTATATTCTCATCGAAATTTTGATTCAAATTATTATTGTTATTGTTACCACCACCACCACTATTACGATTATTTTGTAAAAATGATAAATAATTACTTAAATTAACATAATGTTGATCTTGTTGGAAAAGTTGTTCATTTGATTGTTGTAATTGAGGATGGTAAGATTGCAGGTAATTTTGGAAAGAATCATCTGAATTCAAATTACTTGATTGATTTTGTCGTTGTTGTTGAGGTGAATTATTATTGCTATTATTACTCTTTTGTTGTTGATTATGATTTTGCTGTTGTTGAATCATATTATCTAATTGTTGAATATCATGTAAATTTGTAAATTCAGACCAAGCTAAATCCATTTGATCAAATGAAGTATCATTAAATTCATTCAAATTTTCCAAATTGATTTGATTATTACTATTACTATTATTGTTCGATACCACATTATTGTATTTATTCAGTTTAGATTGATCAGAATTAGTCGTCAATGAGTCTAAATAATTACGATTAACTGAAGAAGAGTTTAAATTTGAACTCGTATTAGGTGAATTTTGCGTGGAAAAATATTTTGATAAATCGTCATCATTATGTGTTGCTCCATTATTACTTGTCACATCCTCATTATCATCAACTGGGTTATTACTGATGCTATTATTATTATTATGGAGTTGGTGTTGTTGTTGTTGTTGTTGGTTGTGGTTGTTATTATTATTGGTAATACTATTATCAGTGGTGTTATGAGACTCGTTTATGGGGTAGTCTAAAGGAGATCTAGAAGACTGGCGATACATCTTTTGTTCCAAAGACAAATAAATATAATTTGTTTGTTCAAGTTATGTCTAGGGACCTATCTCTAAGTTTAATGTCTTGACAAACTGAGATAATCAAAAAAAAAAAAAAGGAATCTCTTTGTATACTGGGTTTTCAACAAGTCAGAAGACTTTAGATAGCTTGGTTAAAAGAGTCAAGTTGACAAATTAGAATATAATAATCTATCAGGCCAAATAAAAGTCGTTGTGATGTGACTTTTCAACTGAATTTTTTCTCACTAATAAGATTACTTATTTAGGATTTTTAGTCTTCTGCTAAGATTCACGTTTGAAGAATGACTAAAAGGAAAGGGGATTTAGGGAGACTGGAAAAAAAGAAAGAAAAAAGAAAGAAAAAAAAAAAGCAGGGAAACGGAAACCAGCGTCGAGTGAAACAAAAGATGTTTGCGTTTAAGTGGTTGTGGGAATATTGTTAATTGTTCAACTGTTAGCCAGATGCATATATATGAGACGATCAGTGTTATGCTGTGCTATGCTGTGCTATGCTGTGATGTGATGTGTATTTAATGTCCGTTGATGTTCAGGGGAAATCCATCTTTAACCAAACGATATCAAACGGGTATTCTGACAAAGAAAGAGGAGAGATTATTGAATTGGGTACAGTATTATTGTAATAAAATGCAATTATTCCGTCAGCACTGAATTAATGCAGATTAACCTATTATGCAAATAAAAAGTAAGAATAGAATTGTTGAAAAAAAACAAAAAAAAAAAAATATTAAGCATAATGCCCCCCACGTGGGGGTGCTCGTTAACAAGCAAGTTAAAATGAGGCAGAGTAAAAAAAAAAAAAAAGATGTGGCGATGCAACGCAAGGCGTAGCTTACACGGCTGTGGAGGCTGTGTTGATAATTTTATTGTTTCCTTCTTTTACACTTTTTGTGGGGAAACAGAGTCAGAAAGAGAGGAATGTGAATAGATGGATGTGGCGGTGACTTTTTATCTCTTGTCAAATGTGGCGAGTGAGATAAAAGTCTGTTCTTTCTTATGTAAGAAATTATGCTATCAAAAGGTTTTGGGTGGAATAATGTAATGTTTAATCAGATTATTGAATATAATGAATGGCATGGAGATGATAAAATATATTCAAATGAGTAAGCTTTTACTTCTCTAAAATCACTACGAAGTTAAAACTATTTCAATGAAAAGAAAAGAAGGTAAGTCATCAATAGGAAAGCAGATAAAGAAATTGACTCTTATTTATAATGGAAAAAAGGGGAAACGAAAAATAAAAAAAAGGGAAACAATTTGTAAAACTAACACATCCGTGCACCAACAAGTCTATTACCAATTATTAATAAATCCTTTTTATCCCTTTTATCCCTTTTTTTGTGAAAAAGGGGTTTAAACTACTGGTTTAACTCGACTATGGTGGCAAATTCTTTTCTTTACCATTTTACAGTATTGTATAGATCACTGATTTATAAGATTGAAGAAAGGGAAATTGTGTAGTTACTTATAATATGGTCTATGAAAAGAAAAAAAATAAAAGCAATCAAAATTTCTGAAAGAGAACAAGTTAAATCAGTCAAATCAGTCAACTTAGTCAACTCTTTTCCAATGCCTTTTTGTATGCCAACTCGCTACTCAAATGTGGATGAATTGGTTGAAATATTTGATTACCAATTTTAAAGATATCCTTGTTGTTATCATTTGGTACTTTTTTCTCCAATTTTAAATTATCAAAAACACACTTATTCAACAAAGACTCAGCTTTTCTACAATTTTTCAACTCCATATTTGAGTAATTCAAACAATTAAAATGCAATTCAAACTCTTTAACACAATATTTGTTTAGATCAGAGATCACAGATGCTGCACATCTAGTCACTCTTCGACCTTCTTTTAAGCAATTGATACTACCATTCTCACCATTCTCAGAATGACATTGCATAAAATCATCATTATATGGTTTACAACGCTGACCAATGAAAAATGACGCACTTAATAAAGGTCCTGTTGTACATCCAATTTCATCAACATGGGGAATTTCTTTAGGTAAAGGTGAGTTTTCAAACACAAAATGGATATCTTTTCTTTTATCCGTTGCATTTGATGTTGAAATTGTATCCAAGGTATTTGTAGTCGACATTGTTTGCTAGCAGAGTTTTTATCACCGTTATATATTAAAGATGGCCTATTAAACTGCTGAAATGATAGCTGATCAACAACTGATAAAAACAACTCCATATGAAATATTAATCTTTCTTTTATCTTAATTTGAGGGGTAAATCTAAAGAAAAAAACATAATAGATATGGTGTACGGATTTTTATGTCTTGCACTTTTTTTTTTGTTTAGTTTCTTTTTTGACTTTCCTAAAACAGACAAAGTTTGAAAAATTGACATTATCAAATTCAACTTATCAAACGTTTTGAGTTGAATAACTTCACAAGAACACACAGATAATTGTTTTGAAAACTTATATATTTTCAACAATTCCTCATCAGCTGAGAATGTTTGAATTTGTATCTCTTTCAAGTCCCATTATAACTAAGAATCAGCAAAAACCAGTAGATGGTGATGATGAAGATAATGATGACGAATACGATCCATTTCAAAAAGATGAAGATGATGATGATATAATAAAGTCTTCAATAATTTCAGACGGTTCTAATGATAACTCATCTAAGAACCAAACAAGATTATTAATTTTTACAAAGAACAGTAATGAAGACGAAATAAATAATGATAATGACAAAGTTACAATTTTATGTGATCCCGGATGGGATGGTTACTCAGATTTATCATATTTAGAATCGTACATTTCATCAATTGACTTAATATTGCTATCACAAACTACTGTTGAGTATATAGGTGCATATGCATATTTGTATAATAAATATCCAAGTTTCAGAAAAATCAAATGCTACTCAACATTACCTATTGCAAAACTTGGCAGATTATCAACAATTGAACTGTATCGTTCATGTGGATTGATAGGTAATTTAGATTCAAATGAATTGGAAATTAATGATATTGAAACTGCATTTAACGCAATAACAACTTTGAATTATTCACAAATTATAAAAATGAACGAAAATAATAATCAAAGACTGAGAGATTTCACAATAACAGCTTATAACTCCGGTCATACTTTAGGTGGTTCAATCTGGTTAATTTTGAAAAATTCTGAAAAGATAGTTTATGCTCCAATTTGGAATCACTCAAAAGATTTATTTCTGAATGCATCACATTTTAATAATAAAAATAATGATTTAAATAATAACTCAAAAGATCAATTAATGTACAGTTTATCAAGATCAACAACTTTGATTAGTGGTTCCGATTTGGGTTCCAATAATTCTCATAAAAAGAGAATTGATTTGTTTGTTAAATTGATTCAACTAACATTATATAGCGGAACTTCGATTTTATTACCAATTTCTATAACAGGTAGATTATTTGAAATTTTCCCATTATTAAATAATATGATTTCAACAGATATACCAATTCATCTTTTATCTTATACAGGTAAAAAATCATTATCATTTGTTAGTAATATGTTAGAATGGATGTCAAATGATATAACTAAAAATTGGGAAAATCAAAATCAAAATGAGACTCAATTTGACGCAAATAGAATTAATTTAACAACATTAGAAGACTTGATTAAAATAATGGAATTCCCAAATTCACCACCAATGATTATATTAGTTGATGATGTCGATTTAACTTTAGGTTCATTAGCAAGAAATTGTTTCACTGAGTTGTGTACAAGTCAAAATATTGCTCTGTTTTTAACAGAAAGACCAAGTGCTAACTCTTTAAGTTTTGAAATTTTCACAAAATGGGAATCAGAAACTAGAAAAAATGATAATTTACAAGATGGCTCTTTGATTATATTGAATGATGTATTCAATATTGAATTGTATAAGGATGAATCTTTGCATGGCTCGGATCTTAACAGATTTAGTAAAAAAATTGAAGAAAGAAGAAAAAATCAATTATTGGAAAAAAAACTTGAGATGAAACAAACTGAAATGAACATTATGACTGGACAAGAGGATGATGACATTGATGATGATGATGATGAAAGTGATGGTGAAGAAAGTGACGATGGTTCTGGTACTGTCAACGAAAAAAAGGATTCCAATTTGACAATTGAACAAACTTTACAAGTTCCAATGGATTTAGATTTAAGAAATTCAACCAATAATAAAATGTTTCCTTTTATAAATAAAAAAATCAAGATTGACGATTATGGTGAAGTAATTAAACATCAAGATTTTGAAAGAAACGATGAAAAATTGATATTTAAAAAGCAAATTATTGATCAAAATGATCAAGAAGATTATGAATCGTATGAAGAAGAGGAAGATGAAGAAGAAGATCAATATGGTGGTATAAGAACCGTTAAAAAGAGAGTAAGAAAAGCTAAACTGAATCCACCAATAGTTGTTCAAGATACGTTGTATGATTTTGAATCATTGGAGAATCCAATTAGGAGAATTAAATACATGAAAAAATGTCAAGTTAGATGTGGTGTTTCATTTATTGATTTATCGGGTACATCAGATTTAAGATCAATGAAAATCACATTTGATAAATTGAAACCAAGAAAATTAATATTATTACCAAATACAACATATGGTGGATTTTTGGGTAATTCAACAACAATACTCAATTCGATAATTTCACAAACCAAGAATAAAGTTTCAAATCAATTGTATGAGAACAATATAAATGGAAGTTTAACAACTGATTATTTGATAAGTAAGTTAAATGAAAAGATAAATGTTGGTAATATAATAACATCTTTTGATTTAATAATTGACTCAAGTTTGAACAAATCTTTAAATTGGCAATCAATTTCAAATGGTGAATTTTCAATTTCGTATGTCTCTGGAGAAGTGATAAGTGAAACTGATTCCAAAACAGAAAAACAAAATTATAAATTGATACCTTTGAATTCACAAAAGAAAAACTTGTTGATTCAAACAACAGATTCAATCAATATTGGAGATATTAAATTAATTGATTTAAGAAACAAGCTGATTTCACAAAATCATTCAGTTAAATTTAAAGGATATGGTATGTTGGTTGTTGATGATTTGATTCTGATTAAAAAGAAAAATGATGGTAATATTGTCATTGATGGTCCTGTTGGAACAGAATTGTTTTACAAAGTTAGAGAACTAATTAAAGGCTTATTGGCCTATGTTTAGGTGATGGTAATCAAAAGATAGGGGTAGAAAATTAACCAAAGGAAAATTATATTTTGTTAATTAAAAAATTAATCTATACAACATGAAAAAAATGAGTAAGCCTATAAATACAAAAGGTAGATATTGTTTTAATAATAATTTAAAATTAATCTTTTCAGCGAATTTTTTGTATTTCTTTGACTGGTGTTTTAAATTATCTGATAAATCATGTAATTTATCTAAAGAATCACCTCTGTATAATAAATCTTCAATATTTTTATTCATAATTAATTTAACATCAGTCAATTCATTATTCAATTTATCTAAATTTGATTGAGCTCTTGAATCATTATAAATTTTTTTAGTTTGACTTATAAATGAATCAAATTGCATAAATTGAAATGGTTTCAAATTTGGCTTATTCAACTCGTTAAGGTAAATATGATTAAATTCATTAGAAATTTCAGACAAGTATGAAAAGATTAATTTTTTTGGGAATTTATTACTTGTTATAACTAAGAAGATAATTGAATTTAAAATGATGTAACTTATTAAATGATTATCAGACTCAATTGATGCTCTTGTCTCTGATGTTTGTGGATTTATTTTCGAAATTAGTAATTTACATTTTTTTTTCAACTCGATTAATTGTGAGTCTTTTGAATCATCACTTGATCCAGAAAGTGGAAGACCTGTAATAAAGATTAAATGATTGATTTTTGTTAGTATATTGAAAGACAAGAAACAAGCAGCTTTAAAAGCGATCTTGTTCTTAACATACCATCTTCTAGTCTATAAATTAGCGTAGATTCCATTGGTTTGATTGATTGATGGTTTAATCTCTTGCTAGATGATGTGATTGAGCATCAACAATAAACAGCAAAAAGGACAACCAAGTTTGAATAGTTTTAAACCATTTTAAGCAAACTGATAAAAGAAAACTGCTTACGTCATTTCATTGATGATTTTTCACTTTTCATTTTTTTTCAGCGCTTAATTTAAATGTTGATTTGATATTTAAATGGTATTAAATTGTCTACATTGAATAACTTGTACGATATAATGCAAATCAACGTCTCTATATTATCACATTAAAAACCGGAATGATAATTTACATATACATAAGAATTAGTCAGGATCTAAGCTACAAGTGTTTGTAACAATTTGAAAAAATGTAATTGCAACATGTCACAGAATTAAGTGAACCTGGGCCATCTTCACAGCAATTTTGAAATCAAATCTTTATCATTCTCGATCAATTCATACAAATACTGAATACCTTGTTGTTGTTTAGCTAAAATTTTAATCAATTTTGACAAGATCAATTCATTTTTAGAGTTCTTTTCAAATTTGTCAAATTCGTTATTAATTGAGATTGAATTGTTTAAACTATTCAATTTTTCGAAATTTATGTTCAAATTGATTAATCTTTGTTTTAAATTTGATAATCTTGCCCATAACTCATTCAATTTATTCAATCCTATTGGATTATCAATCAAGCTTAGTAAATTTTGGAATTTTGAAATCAAGAACTCTTCATCATTATTCAATTGGAATCCATTATATTTCAACACTGTCAAATTAATTGCAATTTTGAGTAATTTCAAATTTAATAGTTTCTGATTAACTTTACAATTGATTAATCTATTTAATGAATTTAAATCATGTTTGTCACTCAAATTGATAAGTCTTGAATTAATATCGTTTAAAATTAATCTTGATTGTTTAATATGTTCTATTTGTAAATTTGATCTGTTGAACAATTCTTGGAATCCATTGATTTTAACTGGAATTGAATTATAAGTCTTTGGTCTTTGGTTCATGGCGAATTCCCAATCGTCAGGGGACACATCAGCTGGTCTTTGAAAAAGGTTGAAATCGTTTGGGACTTTATTGTATACAAATGTTTTCAACAATGATTGATTTGAATTTGAATCCCATGAGTTTTTAACTTTGATTAATTGATCATTGATTGAAAGTGTATAATCATTATTTGAATTTTTCGACACTAGTTGATTACTTTGTTCTAGTGGTCTGGAGATGATCTGATTCATTTGTTGTGTTGCTGGTTGACTCGATTGATTTGACCAAGTGAAAGATGGTTGTGAGGATTGTTGAGACTGCGTAAATAAACTATTTGTGTTGTTGTTGTTGTTGTTGTTGTTGCTACTCCCCAATAAACCATTTGCTGTGTTGTTGCTACCACTGTTATTAAGATTATTATTAGCTCCAAATAAGCCACCTGTGTTATTATTGCTATTATTATTATTATTACTATTTCCAAACAGGCCACCTGTTGAGTTGTTGTTAGTAGTATTGGCACCTCCGAATGAGAAACCTCCAGATGGAGCAGAGACCGGTTTAGCACTAGTTGCAGCACCAGTGCCACCAAACGAGAATCCACCGCCTATACTGCTACTAGTTGTTGCCGGTTTAGCAGCATTTAAAGAAAATCCGTTATTTGTTGTACTATTATTACCTAGTGAGAATCCACCAGTGGCACCATTAGCGCCTGTT
Organism: Ogataea sonorensis; assembly: GCA_037951595.1. NCBI lineage: Eukaryota > Fungi > Ascomycota > Pichiomycetes > Pichiales > Pichiaceae > Ogataea > Ogataea sonorensis. Next base: position 79,733 of record JBANDG010000008.1, read on the forward strand.
GTAGTACTATTGTTGTTGTTTGTGTTACCAAAAGAAAACCCACTATTAGTGGAGGGTGTTGATGTTGATGCAGGTGCAGCTGGTTTCGAGCCAAATGAGAACAACCCAGCACTATTGTTATTGTTATTATTGGTATTTGTTGCAGCAGAATTACCATTTAAAGTATTGGTATTACTATTATTCGAAGCACCAAATGAGAATCCATTTGACGATGCTGGCGCTCCTGCTGGTTTTGCACCGAATGAAAAAGTTGAATTGAACATTTTTCAATGAAATAATGTATAACACGATGTAATTGCTAATCTTTGAGCATAAAATTACCTCATAAAGATTACACTTATCTCCAACAAAGATCAAGCAAAGTGTTTTATAAAAAATACACAAATAAAGCTCAAATTTGATCATTTTTCCAATTTCAAAACAAAATTTGAAAAAGAAAAAAAAATTAAACAAATAAATGGTGCAGAGATGTGTAATAGTGTTTTAAAATTTAAAATTTAAAATTAAGCGCCGAAAAATGTATTTAGTAACAATAGATATTATACTATACTATTTTATTGCAACGACAGTCAATTGATGAATAGTTAAAACTAGTTTAATTGGACTCAAATTGTTACAGAAGAGTGTATTTATTAGTAGTAGCATCTAATTGCAAAGACTAGAACAGTTATTGTACATGCATCAGTAGTGAATATCAGACTGAAGGAGTCAACAGCTTTGAAATTTATCAAACCAAATACTATCTAGTAGTACTGATTACATTTTGTGAGCCAGCTGTCGAAATCACCGATTATTGTGATGTTCTTAATTGATGTAGCGGTATAAACAAGCATTAGTCGAGTCGGGTTTTGAGTTGTGTGGGTGTGTCTTTACATTGTACGGGTGACTGTCTACTACAACACAATTTTATGTTGTAATTTGTCTGTTATAATAGCTACTGCTTATGATTGTGCTTCGTTTGTTTGATTTTATGATTATTCATATTGCTTAACATGTTATATATGTAGTACTTAACTATATCGCTAGTCGGCCTACAGCCTGTTATCTGTAGGTGTTCGTGGGGAGGAACTTGAATTTGCTGATTTTGTCACTGTGGATGAAGCATTTGAATTCTTTTCATTACCAAGTAGTTTGTAATCTTTGTTATGGTCAGTAATAGCAATTGGCAATTGGCAATGACATCAAAACCCTCTTCCTCCTCTTAAAGATAGCACCAAGTGCAAATCGGATCCGGCACGAACACCGCACTCTTCGAGTGTTTTGTCATCATCTCTATATATATTGTGTTAGTAGTCGTTCAATGGCGGTAAGCTATAATTGATCCAGTTCTTGATCGTGTGGGCAATAGTAATATTGATTTCAAATCAATACAAATCTCAGTCTTGGTCCATTCTCGTACTGATACCGATCCCGATCCTGATCAAGAACTCGTTTAATCTTGTTCTTCTGTATACTCTTCTCTCCTCTGTGATACTTACAATTGTTTTCCAGCAAACAAGAATTTTTGCTGATGTGGTGGAATACCTTCTTTGACCTCAATTGTCTCTTTCAAGCTTATAACCTATATTAATGATTAGTTAGTATAAAAAGAACAGTTGACAATCAAAGACACTCTCATGATAACTTACCTTGTCAGTCAACTCGACATCAATTCTTATCTGTCACATCGTGTTATAAATTCAATGTTAGTAAATACAATCCCTTTCAAAATTCACTCATGTCAGGCTCTTGAAACTTACAATTCTTCCGGTTAAACTCTAAATTTAAGCAATGTTAGTATATTCGTTTTGCGTGGATGCTCATTCTTACTACTTGAAACTTACTCTAACTTTGATTTCAGTCATTTTGCTTACTCAGTATTGATTAATTTGTTTGCTGGTATATTCAGTAGTTCAATCACAGTTTATATCACTCCTAATTGTATAAAAACATAAAGTTAAAAGTATCAAAAAGTCTCTTTGTTTCTTTCATTTCGTCTTTTCTCGCTTGTGCAATTTTTCAACATCTGAGACAAAATTAAGTTGATTTTCGTCTTTCTCCACAGAATTGCTTTAATTACCCATAATTTTAGACACTTTTTTATAAAACAATTCTTCTATTGATTATAAATGTATCCAACGCCTGAAATAGTTGATCCAGACTATACGAGAATATACGAGCCTGCTGAAGATTCTTTCTTACTACTCGACTTGTTTGAGAGTCTTGAAAACTACTTTAAACATGAAAAAAAATTCTCAAATAAGTTCCCATTGGTGGTGGAAATAGGTACAGGTTCTGGAATAGTGACAACTTTTTTAAACAAATACATTCTACCTAAAAACACACTTTTCATAGCAACTGATTTAAATCCGTACGGTTGCAAAACTTTTTTAAGAACAAATAAGCAAAATTCAACTAGTTATAATGTTGATACAGTTCAGTGCGATTTGACTAGCTGTTTGATTTTAAATTCAGTTGATCTACTAGTGTTTAATCCGCCTTATGTCCCAGCTGAGTATATTCCTGATATTCCTCAAACCGAAAATGAACAAGATAGTTGGGTCGATATTGCTTTGAATGGTGGTCCAGAAGGTATGGATATCACTATAAAAGTTTTGAATAATCTGAATAATATTTTAAGTATCAATGGTGAAGCTTATATTTTGTTTTGTGCAAGAAACAAACCAGACTCAGTTGTCTCAAAATTCTTGACTTTGAATCCAAATTTCAATGTTGAACAGGCTATACACCGGAAAGCTGGTTGGGAAGTTTTAAGTGTTTACAAGTTTCACAAGTTAAGTTAATGTTTTTTATGCTTTTCTAAAAATGATTTACAACAGCGGGTTGCAGCTCGTATATCAAGGTTTACTTGAAGAAGGGTACCATTACATCCTGACAAACTGATGGAAGCTTCTTCAATTGAAATACACATGGATACAAAATTCTGAAACCATTTGCTAAAATATTGTATACAGGCTCATACCTTTAATTAAACAAGTCGTCAAACAAATCATTTTCAACAACCTTCAAATCCACACTTTTCAAACTATAATTATTTTCATAATTGTATATAGTCAAAGTTTCAAAAAAGTCCTTCAGTTGGAAAATACTAGAAATTTGATTAAATCCAACTAACAATGGTTTTTTTTGCTCAGAATTTAAAAAAGTTGAACGTTTCAAATTCAGTTTAGACTCAACATTTATCGTTCTCATGTTTTTCAAGTTGCAAATTTTATCAATTAGTGAAATAATACAAATATTTGAATCACCATAGATAGCATCTGTTGAGTTTGATATAAATAACCATTCACAAAGTTGAAATTCTTCAAGATTCAAAAGTAATAAAACATCTAATAATTTGCATGATTGTAAAACTAATTCATTTTCTAAATCAATTTTAATCTCTTCTTTCTTTTCTTCGTTTTCAATAATCTCTTTTGTATTCAAATTTGATAATTCTTCATAAACTTCTTGGAAAATAACTTGTAACTCTGTATAAATCATTGACCAAAAAGAACTTAAATGTTCTTCTGAAAATTTCAATATCATTGCTCTGAACAACAAAAAAACGTACAATGTTAATGATCTATGTGTCGAATTTTTCAAAATATCATATATCCGATCTTGCAATTCTTTAATATTGCTTAAAAATGTATCCTTAGGTGAAATCATTATCAAGTAAATACTTCTCTTTATATTCAGTATCTTAATACTCAATTCTGAATCATTCCAATTGAACAATGTTGATGATCCAGTTTCTGGAAGTAATTTCAAGATTACTTCACTAATCTTTTCTTTATCAAATTCGATCCAATTGCGGAATATTTCATTCCAACTGTTGTTTAATTTCCCATTCTTGAAAAATTTACTATCCATAAATGTCTCATAACATGTATTCTTCCAAATCTTCAAATTTCTACTTTGTGGCAGTTCACTAATTGTTTTAATCAAACTCAATAAATAACCTGGTATATTATTCAATTGCTTATATTTGATTGATGGGACAATAATACTTGAGATAATTGTATTCAAGCACTGAATTGTTCTATCGTTATCTTGCACAATAGTTTGAATCTTTGGAATAACGTATTCCAATGACAAACATAAATCTTCTTTTATAATATTTTTGTCATTATCTTTTGTAATTGATTGCGAAGAAGAGTTGACCATTTTGTTGAACCCATTTGATGAGCTGATAGTGTTGACATTTGATGCTGTAGTCGTTATCTCATTTTGATTATTAGTGTTATTGTCCTTATTTTCGTTTATATTATTGCCATTACTATTATTGGTTGTAGATGTGGTTGCTGTCTCGCCGCTTTCTAAATCTGAAAGAGGCAAAATATTTAATGGATTCAATAAAGAGGTAATTGGATTTTCATCTAAGACACTTGTTTTAACATTAACTGAAATGGCAAGTATCTTTGTAAATAAATCCATCATTTCTCTTTTAACTTTTTTCTGATCTCCAAAACTGGTTTGTGATAACTTTGAACCTATAATTGTGGTAAATATTAATAAATCAGGTAATCTTGCTTTGTAAACTGATGGATTTGACTGTATATCTTTCAAAAATTGTAAAATTTGTGGCCAAATATCTTCAATAGAGTCATTACTTAATGATTCAACGTATTCAACCATGAATTTGGTGATTTTTACATCTGATAGATTTGTCATAAAAGTTGATCTTCTTTCAGGTTCCACTACTGAGATATTCAGTCTTGATAACAATGAGTCAATTAATAAAGGTATAGTAGTTTGCGGTCTCGAACCATCTAAAACATGGATTATCTTCAAACTACTGGAATTTTCATCGGTCAAATCATTGTCGTAATGCGACAACTCCTTTTGATAGTTGATTAATATTTCAAGAGTTTCCAATGTCTCTAATTTAAAAATATTTTCAAGTAATTTTTTAGACCTAAATTTTAGTTTCGATCCGTTAAATTGTATACTTTTAGAAAAATTTAAAAATTTTGGGAAATCTTCATTGACAAGTTTAGTCTCATTTTCAGCTGTGACAACTGAATTATTTCTAGTTGGAATCTCCGTATCTTTCACGCTACTAGTTAATGAGCTTCCAATTTTTGAAATGTTATCAGACCAAAGCCAAACGTTATAACAAGTCACAACTGCTTTTTTCATTGCTTTCAAAACTGTAATTCTTCTTCCATATCCTTTGTTTTTTTCCGTATTGGATTCAATCTGGAAAACTCCTTGAATTACTGATCCAAAGAAGCTAGTATCTTTACTTGAAGAACCTTGTAATCCGTTATTTGAAGATCCTGAAAAATTGCCGGTTAACAAATAGTTTGAATATTGATGTGAAGTTAAAATTAATTCTTGTACAGCATTTATTAACTCCGAAATGGATTCATCTAACTCAACAGAGTTCAAGTTGATATCCTCAGCGTGATCCTTGTTTATATTTGCTTTATTCATATCAAATAACCTGTCAATCTTATCACATAATACATGAGTGATATGTAATGTGCTTTTAAACATCAATTCGGGATAATAATTTGACGCTTGTTTCAATAACAATTTCCATGAAGACATAACAACAGGAGAATTTGACATCTTGATGCCCGATTCAACAAATTCTGCAAATTCTGATATTTTAGTAACGGTATCTGTATGAAATAGTGGAACTGATAAAGATTTTTGACTAGCAATTTTCAAAAATTTGGATAATGAATTCAAGTAAAAAGAATTTAATATTCCACAAGAGTCGTAACTTGTTGGTTTTTTAGTACATAATGTAGCTAGTAAGGTAGGAATTTGAGTGAAATTTGATTCTGTACCATCAATCAAAACTTCTAACAAGTCTAACGAAATTTGAACACTTTTGGAATAATTTTCAAAATCGGATGGACTTAAATTTGAAGAATCAATTGATAAAAATTTGAAAATAATTGTTAAAATTAGTGATTTATAAGTTGAAACATCCCATTCATTATCATTTATAATTTGAATCTCCTTATTGTTGTCAACAGCGTATAGCTCTGTTTTGAATGCAGGTACTAATAAGTCAAAATCTGTAATTAGCAAATTGTGTAAAGTTTTCAACTGATATGCAAAACGGCCAAAATCATCTTCTTCTTGTAAACTAAATAAAGAATTTTCCAAAAATTTATTCTTCAATAATATACCTGAACAAACAAGTTTGAAAACTCTATTAACTGATCCTGTAGTTACAGTACCTTTGATCCATTGTTTAACCAAGGTTGAATTCAAATAATCTTTAACATCCAACTCGTCTAAAATCAATTGTAAAGGTCTTGCCAAGATAGCGTCTGATTCATTGAATGATGATGAATGAGTCCACAGTATATTGAAAGCTCTCATTCTGACTGAATGTTCCGATTTTATCAGTAATGAAGATAAAGACGCTTCAATATAATGTGAATCAATTGACATTTCAAGGTTCCATATTCTTCTAACAGCCTCTACTTGGTACCTTCCAGAAGGATGAACTAAGCATGCCCACAATAAATTAATAACAATTTTCAACAACTTCAATAAGTCAACTTTGGGGATTTGTTTAGCAAAAGTTTTAAAAATTAGGGAAATACCAAACGCGATAGGAATGATATAATCTTCAACATTATCATTAGAGACATCTAAATTGTTGAATTCACTTATCGCCTTGATTAATGATTGATCTATCCATTTAGTGTCATTACTTGATGGGATCTTTTCAAGCAGATCGCTTAACACTTCACAAAAACTATAAAATTCTACTGAATTTCTCATGGAAAGCTCTCTTGAAGTTAAATAAGTTGTGTGAGCTAAAATCAAAGCACTTAAATCAGCAGTGCTAAATGGTTTTTTCCCACTCACTTGTGATTTCAGACTACTTTCAACAATAATTTTATCCTTTGATCCATCTTTTAAATCGTTGATGTAGTATTCATCTAACTTGGTCCAAACGTCTTTTTGATATTGATCGAAGTCATTGAATAATTTTTCGATATTTGTATATTTTTCGTCTGCATTTTCAATTGGTAAAAATGCCCTTTGAGGAATCAAGTTCAATAACAGTTTGATCAATTTGATTAGTTTGGTTTCTTTATTTTTATATAAGGTTATTGCAGTTAATAGTATTAATGGGATGTGGTTTACAATCATATCTTCATCGTCAATATGGAAGTTTTTGAGTGTGAAACAAACAAGGTCAATGTCGTTATCTTGTTTTAAAAGCTTATACACATCAGACCAAATAACAATTGTTTCAACACCATCAAAGAACAAACTTGCATTTTTTAGCAATTCTTCGAAATTTTCAGATGTATCGGTTTCTAAAGTTTCCTTTGTGGATTTTAAAATCAAAGTTAAAATATTTGGTACTATAAGCTGACCAATTTCCCATTTATCCATTATTGCTATAGCAATTTTACAAGCCATGATTCTTTGTTTAAGTAAAGAATCGGAAGACGATGCTGTTCCGTTGATGAGTCTGCGTAGAGTATTTTGCAAATGAGTTGATCCGTATTTATGAAAGTACTGAGATCTTGACATAGTTGCCGGTTTCGTTGAATCGTGAGTTGATGATGTTATTGCGACAGAAGAGCCAGTATTTGATGTTGAGCTAATTGGTTTCAACAACTCAGAATTTTCGGGTCCCAAGAACCAATTCCATAATCTTCTATTTAAGGACATATCTTTACGAAGAACGGTAGTTGCTGCACTAAACACTAATTTTTCCTTATCTGAGTCATTTATCAAGACTTGAACGACTTCTAAATTCAATGGCAATTTGGATGAAAGCAAATCGAAAAACCCTCTTTGAACGTATAAATTTTCATCTGTTAATCCTTTACTGAAAGCTCTCACCATTAGTCCTGCTTCTGGAGTTACGCAACATTTGGCCTCTGGTGACAAGTGTGATAAAATAGTTGATTTATCATTTGTGAGCGACAATTTGTTGTCAATGTTGTTGGTTTGGTGTTGGTGTTCTTTTTGTTCCTCTTCGTCAGTGTTACTCTCAGGTTGTATCAAATGGAAACTGGGCAGTTTTCTAGTACACCATTCCATTGCACCAGATCTCTTATCCGGGGAAGTGATTATACAAAGAAACAGACATTGCCAAAAATGGGAATCGTCATTTAACTGTTTTTTCAAAATTTCTATAAGATCAATTATTGATTCAAAAGACTCGGAAGTGACGTCATCTAAAGCAGGTAACAAGCTTAGCAAGATTGATTTGAAAGTGCTTCTCAAGATGTTAGAATCAATCTTGGCTATATAATTTTCAAACAATGCAATCAATTCAGGTTTGACACTGATACTTGCATAAGGCATCAATGGTAGTAATCCAGGTAGCCAAATAGTTATATCTGAGCTCAAGTTTTCATTTCCTAAAGTTTCAAAAATGTACGAGTAGACCTCAATTGCTTTTCGGTGAACCCCGCTGGGTAGCTTTGACGATAAGCATTGCGACAAAGTTTTCGCTATTTCAAAATCATTTGGAATCCAATGATTAGTAGATGGCTCTGGATTTGTTTGTAAAGCTTTTTGTAATTTCCCAAGATAAGAGATGTAATCTGCCCATTCGTCAACAGAATCAAATAAAGCTACAGCTTTTTCCACATTTGATAAATATTTTTTCTCTTTTGAATTGAGCTGCTTGGTACCATGCTTTGAATTAGAGCTCTTCCCATATATGAGAGGCAATGGAGACATGGCTCTCAAAATGCTCGTACCTTTGTTTGCATGAGATGCTGACATTGATCTTTCAAATTCAATTGCAGTGTCAACAATCTAGTCAGAGAACCGTGTCAAAAAAATAATGAAAAGTGAACTCCACACTTGGTCCAAATTATTTCTATCCAGTAGCTATAAATTTAACCTGTATAACCACTTCAATGGTCTCTAATGATCATCTTCAACACAAATTACAATCAATCAAACTTCATGGTAAAGTCAAAGTTAAGCCAAATGTTTGTCTTTTCCTTTCTCTTGTTTACGTTTTCCAAAATATAATCAAAATGGTGTAGGGGTGTGTAAAGAGTGGGCGCTTAATTGGATTTTATTTAAATTTGGAAAAAGGAGAGAGGCACCCATTTGGGCACCCATTTATGGTGGTTAATGAGTGGTTAATTGGTTATTTGGTTATTTGGTTAATTGGTTATTTTGGCTTATTGGTTAATTGGTTAATTGGTTAATTGGTTAATTGGTTAATTGGTTAATTGGTTAATTGGTTAATTGGTTAATTGGCGGTTAGTGCTATTTAATTTAAAAGCAGGTGTATTTTGCAATTGTATAGTACTGTAAAGCTTTAGGTTCAGTCAAGATACAAAATAGGGATAGTAAATGGTCTTACTCCAAATTTTACTAGCGCTGAATCTTCCTGGTTAAGTTCTGAATCACTATTAATCTTTTTGAAGCACAATTAGATTGCAGCCATATTCACTCTGAAAACTAACAGTCCAATTTTTCAGGACGTTTGCCAAAAACTCTAAAATGAGTAATTCACTATGGAAAGTAATGCTGTATCCTTTCAAAGTGAGTCTGAAACTACTCCTACTTCATTCTTATTTACCAATACTAACATCATCTAGGGACTCTGCTACTTTGTAACACACGGATATGGCTGGCGACAACTTGGGGGTGTAATTTTGCCCTTAACGGTAGTTACTTTCACCATTTACTCGTTTTTTTTCGTTCTTTATGCATTTTGCTGGATGTTTACTGGTGGTTTACTGGCGTTGATTGGGCCTGTTTTGTTTCAGATTGCCCATTTCGCAACTGTGCTTGTCAATAATAACATAGTGCTACCTTCTCCTTTAAACAGGACTTTTGATGATGTTGTGAACCGAGAGTTGGACTTGAGATACAATGCTTTACCCGAGGGAGTGCTACCGAACGAGTTGGTTGGTTACTATGGTGAAACATTAATAGGCAGAAGCTGGAGAAACTTTCAAAAAATGACCAGAGTGGAAAGGTGGATGTTGAAAGAAATTTGCTATTTTTTCGTGAATTTAATTCCCATATTTGGACCTTTTTTAGTCATGTTACTTAAATCAACAAACTGTGGATTCAGTAAGCAAAAAAGGTATTTTTACTTGAAAGGTTACAGCGATGCACAAATCAACTTTATCTGGCACAAAAATAGAGTTTATTATTTTTGGTTTGGTCTAGTTTCCATATTATTGGAATCGATTCCGATTTTGAATCTGGTTTTCTACTTTTCAAATGTAACAGGAGCTGCATTGTGGGCTGTTGATCTAGAGAGAAGTAGAGAACTGAATTCGGAGAGAGCAAAAAAAAAGGAGTCGTAGAATATGATGCTGAACATCACACATTACAATTTGCACATTAAATAATCTCACCCCATCAGTGTTGCATGAATACAGACACCTTTAACTTTATATACCATCATCATCATAAAATAGCAGCTTTGATCAAAGCAACTGCCTCTTTTAGTTCCTCTTCGGCACACGAATGTGCCAATCCTCTGTATTCTTTATACTTGTAATTTTTAAATCCTAGAGACTGGTAAAGTTCAGCGGTCAACTTACCGATGTTTATTGAAATGACAGGATCGGCATCGCCATGGCCTTGGAAAAATGGAGTTTCTTTGTTACTTTGTGTGACTTTACCTGGTAGATCGTCTTTGACAGGACAAAATCCTGAGAATGCTAGCACTCCTCCCAACTTGACACTCGAGGTTGCTGCAGCGGCAAGACTGATTGCAGCACCTTGAGAAAACCCACCTAAAATGATTCTCTCTGAAGCAATTCCACTAGCTATTTCACTCTCGATAAGAGAATTGATCTTCTCTGTGCTTTTCCAGAACCCATCGACATCCTGCTTCGAATCAACTGACCCGCCAAATTGGTAAATATCAAACCACGCTGGCATCTTATAACCATTGTTAACAGTGACCGGAATAACTGGAGCATTTGGAAATATAAAATTCACATGACTGAAATCCCCATGTTGTTTCAAGTAATCAGCAAACCAGGTCCATCCTTGGCCAGAATCACCCAAGCCATGAACCATAATAACTGAAGCTGTTGCTGGCTTCGAAGCGGCTATTCTTAGTGCATTTAATGACATCTTTTATAAGCGTTCCACCGAAAGATCTTGTACAATGATCCAACTATCTTAAACAACAGTATAGAACCCTTTCACAGTGACTGATATACCTCATTATCAGCAATAACTGAATAAACACTGGTCAATCAACGTTCAGTCCATTGAAACATCAAAACATCGAAACATCGAAACGGTTTTGTGGCTCAAGCCACGCGAGTGCTCGTCTGGGCGTACAACATCTGGAGACTGAAGAGCAGTTGAGCATCTGGCCATGGACATGGACTTTTGTTGATTTACAGTTGAACAGCAACAGATCCTATTTGATTAGGATACATTTGTCAGAACTTACAGTGTGCAAGCTTGCTTACACTTAGCGTTGGAAAAAAAAACCACAGAAAACAAGGACACACAGACAAGAATAACTAGTCCACTGGCAGGTACAGTTGAAACAGTCACTATGTCAAGACCTATATTGCCTCCCAAGCCTTTGAGCAACAATGATAGTCAACACGAGTTGCAACAAAAAGACATTAATGAATCCAGTAACGTACACATCACACCTGATGAGATCGATCAGTTAGAATACCCGTTGGTACCAGCTGATATCACGGACCGATACTTAGGACCCGATATTCAGCTCCCGACATTCTTCAAAGACTTGAGTTCCACCAAGCTCCGAAACCTTATTGAAGATCAAGATTTACTCAGAGGCCTTGTACTAAAATCAGACAGTTTTGCAGCATTGAATGCCGAACTAGTTGAGAAACTTGATAAGCAACTTGCCTATGCGAAAGAATTGTTGCTTATACATACAAATGATATAAATCCACGAATTGATAGTTTGAACCAAAGATTGGAAAGCTATCATTCCTTGTTGAACGAGTTTAATAAATTACAAGTTGAAATGTACGAAAAGTTAGCTAACTTGTCAAGGACGTCGATAATGAAAAGAATCGAGAGCGATATTAGAGATCAAGACGATGTTTGTAAAAAATTGTACTTGGATTTGCTGAGTAAATCACACGCCAGTATTGACGAGGCAGATCTCAATAAGTTTATCAGTGACTATAAAAAACAAAGGCAGAGATATCATCTATTAAAGGAAAAGCTGTATAGAATGTACGAAGACAGAGTTGGCGGATTCGATTGAGCACCTTCTTAATTACAAGATAGCAAAGAGCTCGGTTGTTCATAGTACAAAAGATAAAGGAGATAAATTAAAACAAAAATGGCAAAAGTTACTTAAAAAAGCTTAAAGAAAAAAGGAAAAGAAAATTGGTAGTAGTTCAACAGGTTGAATAAAAACGGAGCAAATTTTAAAAAAACTTAAAGAAAAGTTAAAGAAAAATGTATAAAAAAAAACTTTTAAAAACAAGTAGATTTTTAGTGTTGTAAATCGTATACGCAGTCACAAAAGATATCCAACAATCCAAAGGTTGAAAAGTGCACCGTAAACTCATTTAAATTAAGCTGAGTCTAACAAGAAATTAGTAGCAAGGTCGATTTGCCAGTTGTTTTGCTTCAAAGCATTAACGGTTGCCTCTTCATCAAAACCCATTCCTTTCAACTCCTCAATGGCAAGAAGCTGGCTTTGTGTATAAGTTGAAGAGAATTCAGGTTGTGCAGGTGATGGAGATGAGTTATATGGTGTGTCGGTGAAACTGAAAGGAGAATTTTCTGAGGTGGTAGTATTTGGAGCATTGGTAAAATCATATGCTGGAGGAGGAGCAGTTGTGAATTCGAAAGCTTCAACTTGGCCCGCTTTTTCAGGTTGAGCTTCTGTTAATGGTTGTGCATTTGGACCGTTTCCGAAACCTGCAAACACTTGTTCCCATTCATCGGCTTCAACAGGCTCGGTTGATGAGAAACCAGTGGTTCCAAAATTATTAAACTGATCAAATTCTGCATCTCCAAAAGAAGTGTGTGCTGCTTCTTCTAATCCCAAATCATCAAACATATTAGCAGTTTTATCAACTTCGTCAAATTCATCCTTGTCCGTGTTAGTAGCTGGTTGTAAGTCAAAAGATGAAAATGGATTGGTAGAAGAAGTTGTAGGTGCTGGTACAGTCTCTGGTACAGTCTCCGGCTTGAATTTGTGTTCCTCATGTTGATCTTGATTGACAGGAGTTGACAATGTGTCATGGAACTCGCTTTCTTCAACTTCGTCATCGCTTGATGAGTCACTTGGTTGTTCAAGTTCCCTGATAGGTGGGAACTCTTCATCCAATCCACTAGAAGAAAATCCTGTTTCTAATGGAGCTCTTGATGGTTGTTCATCGTTAGCCACTTCACTGTGTTCTGTATCTTCAACAGCTGGCACTAAGTCATCCAAATCATCCTTTTCTGTTTCATCATGAACCTTCTCTTCAACTTTGACTGACTCTGGTGAAGTTGTATCGTCAAGAGATCCTTCGTGTACTTCATCAGTAAAATCTTCTTCTTTTGGTGTATCGCTAACTGGAATAGTCGAGACGATCGCAGGCTCTGATTCGTTAGTAAATCCGCTGTGTAGCTTTTCATCCTCTTCATTGATAACAGTAGGTTCTTCACTTGTAGCAACAGCTTCAGGCACAATAGTGCTACGAGCCGATGGAGAATATAAGTCATCATCATCATCTTGGTCATTATCAGCACTGTCCCCCTCATTTTTGTTCGAACTAATTGTTTCAGAACCTTTGCTCTCAGATTCTTGATCATTTGCTACAACAAAAGAGCCTGGCATTTGATAATCGTCCGAGATTTCATTTGAAGGTTTTTCTTCAACAATAGGATTGACTGAATCAGCAACTGATTCAGCTACTGGTTCGGCTACTGGTTCGTTATTTTCATCATCATTATCATGATTAACCTTAACTTTGTCAACATCATCATGATTCACCATTTCGAATGATTCTCCGTTTTCATTGGAAGTACGAGCAGCTGCATCACTATCTTGATATTCTTCTTCGCCACCTTCAGGTAGTATTTGGGAACTTAAAATAACTGGTGGTAATGAACCAACACCTGATTTTTCAGCAATTGTTGATGTTGGAGAGTCAGGAATATCTAAATCACCTCTAACCGATTGAGAAGGATTGTTTTGAATAGAAGATGTTTCTGAATGTGGAATAACAAATGGTAAAGAGAATTGTTGTTGGGTTTGTCCGTTATCAAAGCGGAATTCAGATGAAACTTCAGTAGCTGCCGATTCAGAAACTGGTGCAACAGAAGATCCCAGTTCAGAACCATTAGAAGGAGAGCTGGTGACATCTTGAGCAACTGGAACAGAAAAGTCATCATCGATATCATCCAATAATGCAGTTGGAACTTCTTCCTCTTCGTTCGCTTCGTGATTTGATCCAGAGGTTGCAGCATATGCAACTGCACCAATAGCTGCACCAGCAATTGCACCGGATGCCAAAGCTGCAGAATAATTAACATTCTTTTCTGCGTGTTGAACACTCAAATCTGCATGAGTATCATACAAATTGTCATTTTCTTCACTTAATTGATTTGATCTCGAAATTAGGCTTGCATGTCTAGCGTCAATATCTGCAATAGAAGCTTTAATTGATTCGATTTTAGACTTCAATTCTTTATTTTCACTATCTTGTGTCTCAATTTGACTTTGAGTAACAGCAAGCATATTCTCTGATTGTTTATACTTCATTGTCAAATCTTCAATCTGTTGTTTCAGATCAATAGATTCTGCATTTAAAACACCTAATCTTTCTTTGGTAGCTTGATTGGCCTTTTGATATTCTTCAAACTGTAATTGAAGTTGCTGGACTTTGGTTTGTTCTGCATGATAATTTGCTTCAGCGACTGCTAGTTCTTGATTCAACTTGTCAGTTTCATTTTTAGCATCAAGTAACATAGCTTCAACTTCGGCACCTTGTTGAACTTCTCTATCGTAAGAAACTTTCAACTGTGCTAATTTGTTTTGAATGTCTTCTTTAACTTTCATAATTCTATCCAGTTCCTTTTGTGCTTTTTCTTTCTTTGCATTTGCTGTGGCAGTTTGGACACTCAAAGAGTTGACCTGGTTGGAATAATTAGCAATATCCACTGAAGCTTGAGTCAACTTGTTGGAAATTTCACGATTAGATGAACCAGTGAAATTCTGTTGAACTGGAGATGCCGCAGATCTTTGCTGTGGTTGACTGCTAAAGCCCACATTGTCAAATGCAGCACTTGCAACTCCAGCAGCAGCTCCAGCAACAGCTCCAACGGATGCACCAACGGCTGCTGTAGTAGCTGCAACTAAGCCACCTGCACTACTATCACTGAACGATGGTTGATTGGAAAATTGAAATTGATCCTGAGGTGATTGGCCTTGAGAGAACGCTGGTGGTGGTGTTGCCACTTGAGGGGCTGGAATAGATGCATTTTTATTTTGTTCGGTGAATGATCTTAAAGCATTATAGTTTGGACGTGCTTGGTTTTGGGAAACGCTGGAAGCTGGTGAGCTTTGAATAGAGTTGAAAACAGGTTTGTGATCTCTTCCTGGAATGACAGGAGGGCCTGGTTTTCTGTTCTTATTGTCTAAATCTTCAGGTCCTTCGTCATCATCGGATGATTCCTCTGGTTCTTCATTCAACTGGTTGCCAGCTTGTAGCTGTTGTCCAAAACTGGATGTTGGAACAAATCTAGAAGCTGAACCCCCACTTGTGTTGTTTGAAAACGATGGAGTGGTTGCATGAGATGATGTTGCTGATCTTGCTGCAGGAGGAGCTGGTATAGGTGGGTTTGTTGATGTAGTGGAAGGATTTGAAGACGTGGTACCGAAAACATCCAACAAGTCGTTCAAGTGGGAATCGGTTTTTTGAACTGAAGGTTGTGGAATTGTTGTTGATTGACGAGCAACTGGAACAGGAGGGGTTGAAGCAGTTTTTGGATCAGCACTACTTTCGATCAAAGCAGCAGGTGCTTCTTCTGGTAATTCAAAACCTGCAATTTTTTTTTGCACCAGATACATGGCAATTAAAAATTCTTGTTTGTTGAAATTGTCAGAACCGTCTAGATTTGCCAATTCCCAAATGGCAGCTAAGACATTATTTGGTAATTTCGAAGTCATCAAGAAGTTTGCAACTTCATTTCCGGTGATGTATCCCAATTTTTGTTTATCTAAATTTTCAAAAACGGCACCATATTGCTGTCTTTGTTGAGAAGACATTATCCAGGTATTCAAGTCTGTATTAGTATGTGGAGTTGAAGTTGGAATTGGAGGTGGAGCTGGAGTAGGGGATTGAGATTGTGATTGGGATTGATGAGAAACAGAAGACGTTGGTGGTGTTGAACGCTGTTGTTCTTGATACCCTGGTGCAAAATTTGAAATGTTATTGGTAGTTGATGATGAAACTTGATTAGCAACATCCCAAATTGGTTTAGGAATTGCAGTAGGTAAGATTGTCATTGATTTATTCATAATAGATTGAATCAAGTGCATTGCAACGATGAACTGAGGTTTAGTCAATTGACCTTTTTGTTCATGATCGGCCAATTCCCAAATTTTTTGCAAAGCTGGTGTAGGTAATCTAGCTTTCAAAAAGATGTCTCTTGCAGTAGCACCATCCAAAATACCATTTTGAGTAGCTCTGTCAAACATAACACCAAAACTTGATGCCTGAGAAGGTGACAAAACAGGAACAACTAACTGTTGCTGAGAGTTCAAAGATCCACTAGATGGGACTCTAGAACCAGTATTATTTTGTGACAATCCAGTCACTGAAGGTGAAATTGGAACTCTAGAACCTGTGCCGGTTGGAGTGAGTACTGAGCCAAATTTTGCCAATTGAGGTGAGTGTTTATGAGCCAACTCCGGGGTCAAAGAAGCCCCGTTTTGAATATGAGCAATCAGTCTCATAGCAACGCAAAATCCAAATTGATTTAAAGATCCGACATTTTCAGGGTCTGCTACGTTCCAAATATCTTTCAAGATAGGTAAAGGTAAATTTGAAGCTTCAAGAAGAGGTTTGGCGGTTAAACCGGAAATCGATCCACTGTTCTGCGGATCCAATGTTTTGAAAATTTGCCCATAGAAACGTTTTTCGTCCTGAGTCAATGGCTCATTCAATGTTCCACCAATGATTGCTATAAATGATAATCCAAAATCAATTCCAGATGTTAGTAACTTGTGTATTGAAAAAAAAGGGGATCATGTTTAATAAAATAAATCTAATAAAGCTATATCTGTACTTACAAGACATGATATGAAACCCGGATGTATAGCTTGCAGTCAACGATTGTTATTAGATTGTTTGTAATCCACTATCTCAAAATTCTACAAAAAAACGTTTGGGGAAGTCACACGAATTGGTTCAATGTTCAATGCTAAAACTTTGATAAATTGAAATGCACAATTGTGTATGTATCTACTTCTATTCCTATGCTTCTACACTCCTATCTGTCTTTATCTATCTATCCATCTCTATCTATTTGTCATGTTTTTGCCCTGTCAGTTTCTCTTTCCTCACACAATTAATCGGTTTCGGTCAAAACTGTGCGAACTGTTGAGAGGCTTTTTGCATGGATGCTAACGGCTGTGAGGTTCTGAGCACTGGTGGCTGTGAGCCAAATTGGTGAAAAGCTGATGAAATTATGTTGAAAAACGACCAATCTGTAGAGTCTTATTGGTCAAATGTAGGTGTTGTGAAGTGGAAGACGTAGAAGAGTTGTTAAAAATTGGTGATTTAAAAAAAATAAAAGCAGTTGTTGTTTACGGTGGGTAAAAATTAATGTTTGAACAAATTGGAAAAATAAATGCCCTCACTCAGATTTGAACTGAGGATCTCCACATTACTAGTGTGGCGCCTTACCAACTTGGCCATAAGGGCTTTTGATGCTCAAATTTTTGGGGTGTTGCTTATAAGTATTTAAAATGCGACTGCAAAAAATCTAAGCATTTAGTAGTGAATAAACTTGCAATTTCAGTTTTAAGCTGTTAAAATCGTAGTTTTTAAGGTACTAACAAACTGGAAAAAGTTTTGTGATGATTTAATATGTGTTATTAAATACCCCAGTTATAATTTTAGTTGATAATTACAAGTTTCAACCGCTTTTTAATGGAAATCAAAATGCTGAAAAAGACTTTCAATGGTCTTTTTTTTTGTTTTTCTGTTTTTTTTCTCACTTCTTCAAAACATCGGATTTGTTTACTTTTTTATTATTTTGCTGAATTGGCTATCAGTTATACCGGTACTTGTTGGTATGAAGTCTTCTAGCAGTAAATGTTTACAACAGATTTTATAGCTATGGTTCAACCAGTTCGCAGTTTTGTAGTTGAGTACCTCTACCAAATGAAAGCTTCTAAAGGTGACAATGTGCTGATCTAATTCCAGATATGGGAACGCCAAAATACGAAAGCAAAAAGCTGCTGTAATGCTAGCCAACTGTTATGTGTTGTATTAACATTGCTTGAACTGAAAAAAATCATCTAAAAAAAGTATTTCTACACTTGCTAATAGTTTCACAAGATGATAGGTTACTGCCTTGAGTCACCCTGTATTTTTGATTAGATCACCAAAAACTCTTTAACTCTAATACATAAATTCACATTTTAAAAATATATGATGTTTACACCTATTTTTTTGGGTTTAACACAGCTAACTCAAAGAGAAATAGGGGAATAGTTAAACCCCAGTTTTGGGCTATTTAATGTTTTTAACTTTAAAGTGGTACTAAGTTAGTTTAGTTTAATTATTTTTTCAAGAATAGTAACAAAAAGTCTAGAAATAATAGACCAAAAATTGTTGTCTTATTCAGACTTTTGTTACCTCAAAAGCCAAAATTCTGGTTAAGCAAAATTTCTAGTTATATCTTTTAAAAATTATAAACAAAGTTTAGTTGTGTTCAGATTTTAAAAGCAACAAAATTGGCTAGCAGTAAATAAGTAGACCCATAAATTTAATATCATTAAGATCATTCAATTGAAACCAAACATTAGTTTGATACAAATTGGGAATTTTTCTACTACGCTGAATAATATAAACAATTGATTAATAATATTAAAATCTTCACTTGAGTTGATTGAAAAATTTTATTACTTACTTGCAAGCAACTCGTACCAAACATCCAAAAGTTGTACCAACTATCACTGAATTTGTAACCTTTTAGTTTTGTGTGATTGACTAAAATGACTTAATAGTCATGCCTCTGAGCGGACAGGCATTTTTCAACTCTATTAAAGTTCTACGTGTATATAAAGAGTTACTACTAGAATCTAATCTTACAAGTATAACAGCTTAGTAGGATTTTTTATATTAGTGTCGCTAGTGTTAGTCCCCTTAAACCATTTGTAATAGCTACTAATGAACTCTGAAACATTGCTTTAACTGAAATCAATAAGAATTTATTAGAGCCTTGGCTAATTTTAGTCTATTTGATATTTGTTTTAGCAGAAGATTTCTCTTTAAAAGACAATTGAAGTAACAATACTGCAAGTATTATCACGAACTAAGATAAGGGAAAAGTACAAACAAGAACAAGTTATTCCAGGTGTTGAGTACCCAAAAGACTGATAAATGTTTACTGACTTGAATAAAATAAAAACTTGAAGTATCTGATAAAGTACCCAATATAGGTAAGATGGTTATCACTTGCAAATAGATTAAACAGTTTCTTTTTCCTTGATAATGTCATATCAATTTAACGACTCGCCATTTGATGCTTTCTGAGTTCTAACAAAATATAAAATTTGATATACAGTAAGTGGATGGCACCACAAAAAAGTAATGAGTAAAGGTAGATAAAAAAACTACCCTCAAAACACACCCACTCAGAACAGGTTGCCGAGATTTTGTTACTTGAATGGAGAAGTGAAAGCATTGAAAAGAGAAATAAAATATTGTTGGAGAGTTTTCGATCAATTTACTACACAAACTACTGTAACCAAATTTGTAAGCTAAAGGTCCTAGTGCAATTAGTAGTTTTGGTACATATAAGACAGATCACAAACTTATTTAATGTATTTAATCAAGGAAAGTTCACAACTTTTGAATAAGAGATCTGAATCATTTGCATTTTTGGTCTTTCTTTACCTACGTGCTTCAAATGATTTTTTGAGCTACTTGCTTGTTGTCTTCTTGGCTAGCCAAAGTGCCAATAAACAAGACAGAACATTAAGGATCTTGATAAATTGATTTTTTAACTCAAGTTCTAGTAGCTACAAAAACAATTAATGGTTTATAAAAACTCATTTTATTGTTTCAGATTCATCTGAGTAACCTTTGAATCATACTTTACAGATCTTTATGACTCACTTTAGGCTATATTACTTTACACCAGAGCTTCTAATGAACATTGATGTAACCTTAAAGTCGAGTACTACTTACTGCCTGTCAATGGGATATTTTGAACAACTTTACTTTTAAGAGCAGTCTTTAAATCACAACAAATAAAAGCAGTACACTACTCATCAAGTTTTATAAATTTCTGCAAATCTCTTAAACAAATCTGGGTGATTCTAAAAATCCGACTATGATCAATGAAAAGTACAAATTGAAGGGATTTATTGTACCTGACAATTGCAGGCTAAGTTTACAATCTCGAGATTTACTTTTAAATTGTTGCACATTAGTCCAGCAAATTCCAAACATTTTACGCAAGTTGGGGAAGCTTCGATTGTAATTGAAGTTTTTTTCCGAAAATGCAAATGAGCAAATTGTCCCTATTGTAACATGAATCGGACTTTTAGATACTTTCAAAGACAAGTGAAAAGTTTCCTTATTAACAAAATCATGCCATATTTCTACACTATTGTTTCAATTTACCTATAATAAACAATCTAAAACAGTTACCTAGATAAAAAACAGAGATGAAAAATGAGAACATTTGTACCTCAAATGGACTCCCGTTAATACGCTGAATTTAAGATGACTCTCACATAGCCATTTGAAGCCGTTGCGCTAATTGTTGAAAACAAATGTCCGCTACTTGGCCCCTTGGCACTTGGCAAACACGGCCGAGCACCGTTCCCTGATTATCAAACAACCCTAAAGCATGCAAAACCGAGATCCAACAATGCATATATATGCAGGTATCAAACCAAATGATAGTTGGTTTGATTCAACACAAATGCATGCATATCATAAAACTGTGTGTTTCCTCGATATAATACCAATGCGCTTTATTATTTGAGTAACCGATGCTCACACCGCTAATTTGCTCGCCCAACAACCTAAGGCTTTTTTATTCAAGTGTATTGCTCATCATTAAAATTCAAAGCCGGTGACAATGTATTACTGATGGACCAATCAAATACATTAAAAGTGACTTTTTGGTGATTTGTATTGGCTTAGTTTCTATCTTTGTTTATGGAAAAGCATACCCTTTTTTGTTAGATGTACCGACATCTTATTTTTGAAAATTGAGCCCATACATTAAATTAGCTTAAAGCAGTTTATATTTGATTGTTTCTAAAATTGAAACTTTCTTAATCAGGACTATAATTAAAACATTATTTGCTCGTTGAAACATCTTTCTTAACTACTGCAACCTCACCTTCAATCCTTTTGAAAGAAACATCACTTGTGAATAAATTAATTTACTCATTTGTCTTTGATTATTGAAAAATTCGACAATTTGTAAGTTGGATAAACCCTTTGCACCCTTTAGGCCTATGTTATTTTTTTGTAAACATCGTAGTATTTAAATAGTGTGATCCACCGTATCAATTTCAATTTAAAGTTTTGTATCTTGAATTTTCATTCACTGTTTTGTATAATAATCTCAAACCTTAATCAAATAGAAACCAAACATGAAGTTTTTTTCTACATTGATACTACTGCTAGCATCAGTGGAATTCAGTTTAGCCACGAGACCAAAATGGAAAACAAGACTCGTTGACAAAAAAGAATACTATTCGTTTTATGCTTGTAACAGAGTTATTAATCATGACCAAGTCTTTGATCAACCAAAAAAATCTTCATCAATGCACATGAAAAGATCAATGTCTATGATGATGATGATGAGTGGGTACGCTTTAACTTGTGCTTATCCCCCTCACTTGGGTTCGATGCTTTTATGTATGAGCGAAGCTACAGGTAACAGTACCGAAGACATACATAAAATTGCGGCAAGATTGGATGAAGTTTGTACCAAATATGCCGGTATGGACTACGGCACAGAATATTACGTCGATGCTTATTACAACGCAACAAAGGATTATTATGAATTTGGAGAAGTGAAGAATAAAAGTCAACCAATTTATAAGCCAGCTATGGTGAATTCCACTCTTCTTGACTACTGGATGGCAGATTACGGTGCATTGTATTTCAATCGTGATATGTCAACTTATTATGGTGCAATTTTATGTGCATACTTTGCCCTTGTGCTCTTGATTGCAGCTTTTTTCAATTTTTTGACAAGAACTGGTTTAATCCAAAGATTCCATTTTGTCTTCTTAAACAAATTTAGAAAATATTTCACTCTTCCTACTTTGATTCCAAACGGTAAGTATAACACTCCAACTGGTTGGAAGTGGTTTAGTGGCTTGCTACCAAACAGATTAGACTCTATAATTTGTCTAGGGTACACTATTGTTCATATTGTTATTTGGGCTCGCGACTACAGATTAGTTGAACACCATCTCTTGTATACCCGTTATATTGAGATTACAAGATTTGTCTCTGATAGAACAGGTATTATAGCCTTTGCTGAAATTCCATTACTTGTTTTATTTGCTGGTAGAAACAATATAATTACTTACTTGACCGGTTTTTCATTTTCAAGTTTGATGCAATTCCATAAATGTGTTGCTAGATTTATGGTTTTAGATTCAATCATTCATTCAGTTGGATGGACAATTTATGAAAGAGGAGGGGGCTACCATACTGCTATCAAGAAACTATATTTTGCTGCAGGTGTTGCAGCTACTGTCTTATGTAGTGTTGCAGCATTATTTGCTTGTCATCCAATTAGAAGACATTTCTATGAAATTTTCTTATACACACATATTATTCTTGTTGTGGGTTTCTTGATTATGTGTTGGTATCATTGTAGAATTTTAGGTTGGTGTGAATGGCTGATAACTGCATGTGCACTTTGGGTTTTTGATAGATTATTGAGAGTTGTTAGAATTTCATTTTTCGGTTTCCATAAAGCTCAATTGACCATTATCAACGATGATACATTTAAACTTTCAATTAAGAAACCAGCTCATTTCAAGTCTGGTCCAGGTCAATATGCATTTGTTTATTTTTCAGATCCTTTGTTATGGTTCCAAAGTCATCCTTTCACTTTGACAAACGATGGTGAAAATTTAACAATGTACATTAAATGTAAGAGAGGAATTACCAGCAAAATCTTCAAACAGATTCTTGCTGCTGGTGGATCATTAACAAAAACAGTTACCATGGAAGGTCCATATGGTGAAGTTGCACCAATAGTCAAATATGACAATGCTTTACTACTTGCAGGTGGTGCTGGTGTTCCAGGTATCATTGATCACGCAATAAAACTAGCAGCTATTGACAGTAACAAGCCTGTCAAGTTTGTTTGGATCCATCAATCAATGGAGAAGATTAAATACTTCTTACCTGAGTTATTGAAGTTGAAAGATTCAAGAGTTCAAGTGGACGTTTACTTCACCAGAGGTAAAACTGATGCAATTGAAGACTCCACTAGTAGTAAAAGTTCTGATGAAAAGAGTGGTGCTTCATTAGATGGTTCAGAGAGTGATTTATCTGAAACAAAACTAGAATGCCAACTTTCATTTGTTAATTTCATTTATGAGAGACCAAATATGTCTTCTTTGATTAAAAAAGAATTGGAAAATTGTAACGACGGCTCAATCGGTATTTTAGCTTGTGGTCCACCTGTCATGGTTGACAATGTTAGAAATACTTGTGCTTCTGCGGTTGCCAAGTATAAAGGAAGACTTGATTACTTTGAAGAATTGCAAACTTGGTAAGTAATTTTCAAGTAATGTTTTGGTTTCACAATGAAGCATGACTAAACACTTATTTTGTATATAAAAGTGTTTTTACTTTTTCGCTATTTTTGTAAAGATTTACTATAATACTTATTTAAGGTATAGGCATTTTAATATAATGTAAGAATGTAAAAGTCTTTTGTTGATAGTTTATTGTTTTGCATGCTAAAATAGCAGTGTTTGAATACCAGGTAGCAAAACAAATGAAGAACAGTAGAAGAATTGACAAGAATTCTCAGTAACAACGAGTTTTGTTCATCTCAAGTTCTCCCTCATTCACCAGTTAAAATGTAGGTACTATTTGTACTTTGCTTTTAAGCTGTATATAAACTCTCAAATAAATTCAATATTTCAAAAGTAGAAACTTAAAACACCTTCACCTTTATAACTTTGTAGGTGACAGTTTTTAACTTGTGGTATTTGGTTATTTAGAACTCCTTATTTTTGTAAACTAACTTCCTTTGTGTGTTATCAAAAATGCAAAATGCACAAGACTTGACCTACAACAGATATCTTACGGTATTTAAAGGGACAAATACTTACTGTTGTAGATCTAGGTGAACGTATGGTTGAGTGATGCGTCACAGAACAAATGTTAATGATAGTTAGAAATACGTAAAAACTGTACCAACAACGATGAAATACCAAACTTCAAACACTAACACTCAAGCAATTCAATGACGATCAAGAACTTTATTTTACATAGAGGGTATCGAAACGTGGAAAGTACATCACTTTGGATGAAAATTGCACATCGTTCGTGTTTGTCAAGTAAAGCTGGTCCTGTTTAAGCTACCTGTAAATCTTGTAGCTTTCAACGAGCACAAGCCAGTCAGCATAGCGTAGTGTTTGCTTTTCAAACATAGATCGAAATTTGAATACTTATTGATAAAACACAAAGCGGATAGTTTTTTTTTTATTAAAAATGTATAATTTATAAATATTTCACCTCTGAGATTGGACCCACTTAACTTTATATAAAGAACAACTTATAAGGCGTTTTTTCTAGTTAAATACTCAAATCTACTGAAAGTGTAACCGATAAAAGGTAAATCTTCTTTTGTATCTGAGCCACCAGGTATACCACCATTATTATTTTTCATCATCAATTCTCTTTCTTTAGCAGCCTGTGCCAAAGCTGGAGAACCAGGGATATTTTCCAATTCGTCAGTTGGGAAGAATCTTGTATCTGTTATTGATCTCAATCTTGGAATAAAAGGGGCTTCAACATTTCTAATTTCATCCCAGTTAACACCTCTAAAGAAAGGATGATTTTTAATCTCTTCAGCACCACCGACACGGCCCAATCTGTGATCGGCATCAGTTAGTAATCTTAGAATCAAGTCTTCAGCTTCTGGAGATAAATGGATATCTTCAGGAAATTGTAAAGTTTCCTGCCAATTCAAGATTTTACGGTAAGTTTCTTTTGGAGTCTCTGAACAGAATGGAGGCCAACCAACAAGACATTCAAACATGATTGCACCTAATGACCACCAATCACAAGCTTGGCCGTAACCTTGGTTGATGAAGATTTCAGGGGCTATATAATCAGGAGTACCGACTGTTGAATAAGCCATCAATCTTCTTGATTTTCTCCAAGTTTGCATCTGTTGACGATTTGACATTGTTAGATTGATTGGATCCACCATCATGGAATTACGACCACCGTTATTGAATTGATTAGATTGTTGGAATCCGTTATTGTTATTACCACCACCATTGTTATTATCTTGATCTAATAGTTTACGATAATAATTTGAATCATGAGTCTTGTGGAAACCTGTTGATAATCCAAAATCAGACAATTTAATATGACCTCTCGTATCGATCAAGATATTATCAGGTTTGATATCTCTATGAATGAATCCTAATTTATGAACAGCTTCTATTGCCAAGACGCATTCAGCAATATAAAATCTTGTGACATCTTCAGTGAAAATTTGCCATTTGATCAACATTGTCATTAAATCACCACCAGGTAAAAATTCCATAATTAAATATAGATAAAGTGGATCTTGGAAAGAATAATATAATGAGACAACCCAAGGAGAATTAGCATCTGCCAAGACATCTCTTTCAGCTTTAACATGAGCCAATTGATCTTTTTTATACATTTCACTTTTCAATAAAGTTTTCATTGCATAAATTTTACCTGTATCTTTTTTTTGAACTAATCTAACTTCACCAAAAGCACCTTTACCAATGACTTTAACAGTACTAAAATCTTCTAAACTTAATCTAGTTCTACGTAATCTTAAGAATTGAGATTCATTTTTACCAAAAAGTAACAATTCTCTATTTTTACGTTCACCTGAACTTTCAGTGCCCAATCTTTGTTCAAAAGAGATTCTTCTTTGATTTCTTTCAATTGCATGTTCAATTGCAGTTTTATAATAATGTTCTAATTTCAATTTAATAGCTGCAGCTTTATCTTGACTTGCTTTTGAAAACCATTCTGGATGACGTTCAAAAACAACGTATTCATTTTGAGGAGATGGAGATGTATTGATTGGTGTAGTAGTATTAGAAAAGACATTATTAGAAGCCAATTGTTGTGAGGCCAATTGAGGAGAATGTTGAGGAGATGCTTGTTTGAAATTAGGCAAATTTGAGTTGCTATTATTATGCAAAGAATTAGAATAAGGTAAATCGGGCTGTTTTATTTGTGGTTTTTGAGGAGATAGTAAAGAAGAATTTGAAGATACTGGTGCTAAATTTGTTGATCTGATACTCTTTGAGGGACTTGAAGGCAGTTGATTGTAAAGTTCAGCAAATTGCGAATTTCTCGTTGGAGAAGATGACTCGTAAAAAGAGTGAAATTGTTGTTGTGGTTGCTGAGGATGCTGCATGTTTGGAACCGAGTTCTGGAAAGACCCAGCCAGTTCCTGTTGTTGTTGTTGTAGTTGTTGAGAAGAAACGTCAGTTTGCGAGTTTTGCTGTCTCATATAATTAGCCCCAAAAGGCGAGCTAGACATTGGTTGTTGTTGCTGCTGCTGCTGCTGCTGCTGTTGTTGTTGTTGTTGTTGTTGTAACAGATACTGCATTTGCTGTTGTTGTTGGTACTCAGAAAACGAGTTCTGCTGCTGTTGTTGCTGCTGTTGTTGTTGCATATTTATACCAGGATGCTGTTGGCTATAGTTCATGGGGTTGCCTTGATTTGGATACATTATGCAAAGGTAAACAAATAACAAATTGTCCAGTCACGTTGGGTCTTAGAGGTTAATTAGGTGTTTTCTTTTGAGGTTTATATGTAGATTTTCTCTTCTTTTTGCTGTATAGCAAGCGTTAATAACAATCAGTGTATTATTCAGCTCGTGTTACAATAGCTAAATAGCAATTAAAAGTATTATAAAGCATAAATCACAGCTGATATTTGACCAGATCAAGTGATAAACATGTCAAGTGGTTTAAAAGTGTACCGCAGCGCAGCGCAGACGCAGACGCAGAGAGCAAAAGGGAAAATCGTGTTTTCGCTCCATTTGGAAAAGCTTCATTTCAGCGGGTGCCTAAGAGTAAAGAAGATGATGAAGAAGATGAAGATGGTAATGAAGATGGTATATACGGTTTGATATCAGCTTGATACCAGTTTGACATCACTACAATTCACGTTATACATGGTGTTTAAAAAATAATATGAAAAATTAGCTATTATACCATATATATAATATATAATTTAATCTTTTCTTTTATTTGATATTCGTAAAGAAATGGTAGCAGTAAGAGTGTATAAGATTAGTTTATTGAAAAATGGCAATAAGAAAAAGGGGGTATGATGAATCATCAAGACAGAGTCCAACAACTATAAAATGTTTGTATGTCTGATGAGAACAACACACGCATTTCCCAAATCACCATCTTAAACAAACACATAAATTGAGATATACGTAAAAAACAACGACAACAACTTTAGAATTGTAAAGCTTGACCCTTTTGTTTCTTGTCACCACCTAATTCGAAATGCTTACATCTCTTTAATGGTAATTGCATCTTGGTCTTACAGACAATACATTCCAATCTTAAGACAACCTTTTTGGTAGTCTTGGCTTTCTTGTGGAAAACTTGCTTGGTTTGACCACCATAACCGGATTGTTTACGGTCATATCTTCTCTTACCTTGAGCATATAAAGAAGCTTTACCAGCTTTGTATTGAGTAACTCTGTGTTGAGTGTGCTTCTTACAGTCCTTACCTTTACAGTAGGTCTTTCTGGTTTTTGGAACGTTAACTAAAAGAGGGGGGAGAGACAATAATTATAATGTCGAAATGTGAATGTTAGTATAAGATGTTGCAAGTAAATGTACAGTTTGAGCTGATGGTAATTTCGGAAGTTGTCAAGTGCTTCAAAAAGCGATTTGTAGGTATGAGTGAAAAATAGTGGTCTTCTAGAGAAAGAAAAGTTTCATTATGGTGATAATGCTGTTGCTGATATCGTTTGTAGTGTAGTACAGTCCACTGGGTTTCACATTGTTTCACAAATAAATCATCTAGTGCTTTAAATTTCGATATTTTCACAATGTTACAAGCATACAACAACCGGTGTTTTGTGATGTTGCCATGTATCAGTAGCTGATAAATTTAACTTTGAGCTTTACTTTTCTATGACTATATCTTTGTACTTTTTGAATTACTATACTTTTGTATCCTTGTACTTTTATCGTTCTTCACAAAGCCTTAGTCCTTGTATGTTCGGGGTGTGCTTGTGACCAATCATGATGATGTTTGTGATGGTGGACAAACACTTGACTCATATGCCTTGATACTATCCCATACTGTAATAGTTCAAACTGCTCAACTTGAATAAGTTTCATGTGCTGTAACATACCCATTTTTCAATATATG
Source organism: Ogataea sonorensis (assembly GCA_037951595.1). Classification (NCBI taxonomy): domain Eukaryota; kingdom Fungi; phylum Ascomycota; class Pichiomycetes; order Pichiales; family Pichiaceae; genus Ogataea; species Ogataea sonorensis. The sequence goes on from JBANDG010000008.1 coordinate 108,502, forward strand.
TATGATATAGTTATGATAGAGTTAAACAGAGTTTCTATAAAACAAGCTAATACTAAACACGCCAATCTTGTAAATGCTTATATATTTCAACTACACTAGTGTAATTTTTTTGTTTAGATTGAGTATACTGCTTGACTGAATAATTAGCACAAAAACTGGCAAGCAAATCACTGATACTATCTGTCACTGAACTGATTGATACCAGTACAAATCACCAGTATAATCACCCTTACTATTAGCCATTTACTATTAGCCATTACCATTAGCCATTACTATTAGCCTTTACTGTTAGCCTTTACTATTACTTACAATTTCTCTGGTGAAGCTTTTGGTGAAGATTTTCCAGTTGAGTACACGACTTTGACTGATGTTATCTGCCAATTTAAAAAATGGGTAAAGTTACCTTTTTTTTTTTCTATTTTGCGCGTAAAAATTTAAAAGAGTAGAGTGGAGCGAGGTGTAGTATAATTCAGTGAGGGTTTAAGTTTGTATGTCACGTGATTATTAAGTTGAGGGTTTTGTTTATTTAATTTACGTGCAAGGATGTGTGAGAGGAAATTTTTTTATTTTTAATTTTAAGCGCCGTAATTAATTCTTTGTGAATAGATTAACATTAAATATATCTAATTAAAAGTAAATATATAAAGAAAAGAAAAACCGTGAATAACGTGAATAACGTGAACGTAAATAACATAACATAACTTGAGGCGATCTTATTAGAAGCCTCGACTAAATCGTAATAACTTTGCATATTGTGCAAAAGACAAAAAAGGGAATAAATAAATAAATAAATAAATGAAAAAGTGAATAAATAGATAGATAGATAAAATGAATATATGAAAACACGTTGAAAACCCCATCATGTGAAATTAATTGCGAATGAATACGAGAAATTGATTTCAATGACTGTACTAAACAGCCAATTTTTGATTATTAAACTCATCGTCTTGTAATTTTAGGAAATGTTTAAACTCAACCAACTCTAATGGCAATTGGACATAGTGATTCGAAGTATCATTAAATTCATACAACAACACTTTAATGTAGTATGAGAATTTAGCAACGAGGTCCCTTGATTTATTTGACAAGTTTTGGTAATATTTAAACAGTTTAATCAAACCGTAAATATTATCTCTGTATAATCTATACTCTTCCACTGTCTTTTTAAAGAATTTCGTATTGAGAATCTTGGCAAATTGTTCATCTGGACTTAATGAGTCGATTAATAGCGATAGATAATTGTTCATCGAGATTGAATTGTGGAGTTTATTCTTCTTGTAACCTTGATCAATGAGTAAACTTGTTGATAATGAAACATTTGCATTTGAATTGCTGTTTAAGTATGTGATGAGTCTCATTAGATTTTCATTAGACAAGATTAATGAGTCTTTTATCAGGATTTCTCTTGAAATTTTAATCAAACTGGATTTATCATTTGTAGTAAATAACTCTTCAACAAATAAATCTAAGAAGTTTGACAATTCTTGGTAATTTTCAAAATTTGGTAAATTTGAGATCTCGCTATCGAAATCTTTTCTAATCACAATCAAGTCCCATAATTTTAATGAATTTTCTAAATCGTGTAACTTGTTAAAATTATGGAAAATTGTTAATAATGAATAGACTGAAACATCTGGTAACCATGAAATTGAGTTAAATTTCAAGTATGTGTTGAATGCTTCATATGGATTTGATTGTGCTTGGGATGAAATAAACGATGAGATTAAATGTGAAACTGAATCTAAATTTTTGTTCCCTATTATTGAATTTTTATGTTGATTAACTATTGAATTTAAGAAAGATGATGATTTTTCAAATAATTCACAGTAATTCAAACTGCTTATTAATGTTGAATAAATCTTGAATTGATTTTCTTCTAAAAATTGGGCTGAATTTGTAAAATTCTTTGATAAATTTTCATACAAATATTCAATAAATTTGAAATCTTTATTGAATTTAGAATAATTTATCAAATTTAGACAAAATTCCAATTTGATTTCATTTGATTTGAAATTCGATAATCTCTTGTCCATTATAGAAAATAAATCTCTTGGTGTAATTTTGCCAATCATTTCACTATAAAAATTCAAACATTTAATTAAATTTAAGTAGCAGTTTTCATTCAATAAGATTGAATTATTATTACTATGACTTATCAAGAAAAGTTCAATTGCAATCTTGAAGAAATCTAAACCATCTTTGAATTTCCCAATTTGGTAACTTTCTAACGAACCTTTTAACAATGGATTTATAACAGATTGATAAGTTTCATTATTTGGTTTTAAATTATTTGACAACATGTCTGAATAAACATTCAATAAATGTGTCAGTTTCTCTTCTGTTGATTCATCTGTATTTGTTCTATTTGAAATCGAATTCAACACTTTATTATAAATACTTATTGATGGAATTAACTCATTTCCTCTCATTCTTAAGAAAACTGCCAGTATTTCATTAGATTTATCATTCAGTATCAAATTATTAATGATCTTTTCATTATACTCAATTGAATTCAAATCTGTATCTTCAACTATTGTGATTAATGGATCTTGCTTAGGTTGCACATTAGCATTGACAACTTCTTCATCAATGTTCAAATTTTTAATCATACTATTCAACTCTTTCATGCCACCAGTTGTAGAGTAATTTCTAGTTGATTGTATATTTGCATTACTATTATTATAATTAAGTAATAAACTACTGTCATTATTAAGAATCAACTGTTTGATATAGTTTGAATTTGTTCTTCTAATATTCAATGTAGTATGAGTGTTTGTTATTGAATCAATACTGATATTAACATGACCATTTTTATTAACTTTATGAGTTGCCTTTTTCAGCAAGATCTTGTATTTGATATTATCATTATTTTCATCATCTTCATTTTTCTTGTTTTTCAATGAATCCAAAATGACATAATTTTGAGTTATTGTCAAACTTGGAATTAATATATTATTATTGAATCCATTATTATTATTTGTATTGTGGTCTTGGTCTTTAGTAACATCGTCAACTGCTATTAAATCTTTAGGTTTCACATACGATGGGTTGAAAAATGCATGTGAATAGCCGCCTTTTGAATCTGAACTTGAAACATAGTTTTCATTTATATGGTCTTTGTTGCTTTGTGAAACATTTGAAGCGGTCCTTGTTGCACTTGATCTTCTCAACTTGCATGCAGATCTAGCAGCTGAGTATTTGGAAAAATTAGCAAAAGTACGCAACACCATCTTGTCAAAGTGTAGATGTGTAGAAATTGGTAAGCAGTGATGGGTTGGATGAAAGAAAATCTACTACGTGTATTAATGTATGAACAAATACGGTAGTGAAAATTAAAATCAGTTGTGGGTTTGAGTCATGTATCTGTAGATGAGGATTATTTAACAGTTACCTGAAGGTTGGGAATAAGAGTTTGTTCAATCACGCTTAACTGGAGGTTCAAATGTGATTTCAAGCCAGACAATGTATATATAACTAATCTTCAAACAAGTCTAATCTTAACAACAACAAATAAGAAAACAGTTATGATTCACAACTATATAAACTATCCAATAACAAACAAATCATTTACTACTTGTACATAGTAAACTCTCCTCCTGTGCCCTTGTGCTCTCGTAATAAAGACAGCATCGCCATATTAAAAAAAATAAAAGACTCAAACGTTACGTAACACGCCAACACCCAATTTGTATGGTGCTGACATAAGAAATAAAAAAAGCTTAAGCATTGTTATATACACAGCCGTGATTATCTCATTATATTGTGGGAAAAAACAAGAGAATATTGCACAGCCCGTTTGAGTAAAGAAGGGCGGTATCAAACTGTTCTGATTGGCTGGCCCGTTTGGCGCGGCACGGCAGAGCTAAGGCAAAAAGCTAGGACGTGTAGGCCGGTGAATTGAGAAGCACACACATAGAAAAAATGCGGGCCGCGACTGGGGGTGTTTCAAACCGTAACTAGAGAGTAAAAGCGCGAGTCATTGGTGACATTGGCGGCAAAAATACATCTCTGCACGGTTGTATTTTGAGAGAAATATTACAAGCCGGTTTTTAACGGTTGCCGTTACGTTGGTGCGTGGGTGCGAGCGTGCGTGGGGGAACGGGGTGTAGGCGATAAAGCAAGTCAAAACGGTTTCGCGAGAATATGAAACGGGAGATTATCCCAATGAAGAAACCTAAGCTTGAATAGGTTTTTCAGCCCTTTTGAGAATGATTATTCATGCGACATTTTTCCGGTTTTTGCTTTTGCTTTCTTTTCCCCTTCCCCACTTTACTTAGTGAGGGACACCAGGTGACACCCCCAGAATTTTAGTTTAGTCGCAGTTAAAAGTGCAAAGTGTAAATAAAGTGCAAACCGTTGATGTGTGGCTCAAGAGAGTCAAGAGTCATCCAAAGGTAACAGTTGATTGTGGCTAGTGATCCAACTTCTCCCGCTGCTTTTTGCTAGTCAGTTTACTCTGGTTCCTGTGACAGTTTACTAACAAGAAAACACACAACTAATTCCACCCAAATACGAATTTTATAAAAAAAATCTAGCTATAATACTAAACAGAATGTATACGTTTATAAGAAAAGATAGAATGCCTACTTGCAAAACCAATCCCATTCACAACCTACTGATTGTAGATCCTTCATTGATTTTAGCTATCAATCCTGATGGGGTAACTAAAAACTCTTGCAAAACTCTATGTGTAATAGGCATGGTAGAATTAGAAGTAGTAGTAGTATTAGCATTTGTGGCCATCATTGACGCGTTCGACTGGCTTCCGGATCTCGATCTGTTCGTTGCACTTAACAACGAAGATGAGCTTGACCTGCTCTTATTCAAAACTGGCACTTGTAGCACATTTTGCTGATTCGAGCAATTATAAGGAGGTGAGTCTAACACAGTTAGCGGATTGGTGAATTGTGTGAAATTTGACGATGTAAAGGGGTAATTTGGATTCATATTTGCATTTGACTGATTACCAATCTTGACAAACTGATTATTTTTAGTAAAATTACCAAAACTGTCACTAACTAAAAATTTACCCGACCACTTATCAGTGACAGCTAATGAGGACATACAACGTAACGAATCTCTAATCAATTTCTTCTCTGTCAATGTCTTTTTAGGAACGCCAAATGCCAAATCATTTGGAATCTTCTCCTCGTCAATCGAGTAGTCGATAACCTGATCAATTGTAGGACTCTCTGTTTGGTGTTCTAGTGGAAGTGGTGTGATGATGGTACTATTGTTTTGTTGCTCTGTAGCTTGTTCGCTTATCGAAGAGATTGACGAGACAATCGAGTGCTCGAAACTTGGTCTACCGGCCATCGATGATACCGTCGATGCCGATGTTGTTGTCGATGAAATGAAATCAGAAGGTACCTGCTCATTCCCGTGTTCCATTGCTGCGCCTGAGGTTGATGATGTCAACTTGCCCTTGGCTTTACCACCTCTTCCGTTAAGAAGATCTGTTGCGTCACCAATGAGTATTCCGTCTCGATATGAACCAGCATTAATTTGGAATCCATCACTGTAACTGCTTTGCTGCTCCGCGCACTCGTCAGCATCCTCATCATCCTCGTCATCATCATCATCCATCTCATCCTCATCCATCTCATCCTCATCCTCTTCTTCCTCTGTCAATACAATCTCGTCAATATCCTCCTGATAATCCTCCTGATCGGAAATTCCTCCACCATTGGAACGATCAACGCTGTTTCTCGCCACAACAACTTCATTCGGTATGATTAGTTCTTCAACGACATCCTCTTGTTCACCTCTATCGTCTTCGTCTGGTTTGACTGCACTGTTTACATTCGACGTGTCATTCAAGCTAAATTGTTCTAAGCTCTGTCTGACAAGACCAACAGACGACGTCTTTCTTACGCTGTTCACAGTGAATGACGAGGTTGAGCCTACTGTTGGGTTTAAAAATGGAGGTTGTTGCTGTTGTTGTTGTTGTGTTGATGAGTCAATATTGACCAACGTTGATACACTCTTTGACTTGCTTAGTGAAAACTTATTTTTCAACTTCGTAGCAAATGAGCCCGAATTTGAGATGGTTGACGAAGCATTGGTATTCATACTAGTATTTGAATTTGATCTTGCCCTACTGATTAAACTGGTACTTGAACTTGATCTTCTTCTACTAAACCCAAAATCAAACGATTTTTTCTTTTGAAACTGAGGTGAATTATTCATTTTACTCAATGACATTAATGGTGAAGCATGACTGCCCAATCTTGAACTTGGCAAGATAGTGGTTGAATGACGTCTACGACGTCTTGGAACCGTTCTGTATTTTGGCATTTCTCTCTTGTTTAAATCCAATGAATTATCAATACCCAGAGTTAAACAGCAATACCATTCAATCATGGATTCAGCATTGGTAAAATGTAGTAAAAATTGTTCAGTCTCCACTCTTAATCTTAATGTATTTTTCTTTTTCTTATAATCTGAAGCAATCCCCACTTTAGCATATTGCAAAGAGTATGATTTGATCAAGTTATTTGGTCTTAAAAACCCCCTACTCAGGTAAAAAAGTCGATCTTCGATATCGTTGTCTCTAGTTAATCTCGATTTGTAAATTGGATCGGTCAGATTATTATTATTCTTGGATAAATCGAAAAACATTGGCGGGGCAGACGATGCTGCTAATGCTGCTAATGGACTATCTGAATCAAATTTTTTTGAAGAAATAATTGTGTTTTTCTTCTTGCCTGAGTTTTTTTGATAATTGTTGTTATAATCGTAGTACGTTGATGGAGGTAGACATGAAACACCATTAATCGTGGGTTCATAATTATAAAAATTAAGTTGCGTTGAGTTCAACTCCATTATAACTGTTTTCCAGTTTCTATGAGAAGCCATGTCGTATGGTGTTAGCCATTCTATTTTTTTTTCAACTTGGGTGATTTTATAAACTGTAGGTTTGTAATCGGGTAGTGTTTCAGCACCTTCGTTTTCATTCGGGTATACTGGTTTTGGTACGCCTGGTGCAAGAGTCGAGTAATCTGGTGGTGGTACTGGATGTGGTTCTAAAAATTGTAAAAACTGCATATTTGGTTTGTCGTCATCCGAGGAGATGCCGAGACCTGTGTTGCCGCCATACGACTTTGATCTGGTTTTTTGGTAATTAGACACTGGAGCAGAACCAATACCACCATTTAGTGAGTTTAGCTGTGGGACATTTACGCTGGATGCAGTTTTGGATGATGGTGATGTTGTAGTAGATAAATTTGATGATGATACGGTTTTTGACCGTTGTCGTGTTTGGAAATACTGTGAGCTGAAACCTGACGAAAGCTTTATCTTGAACGGGGAACTGTCAGTGGACATGCTCAATAATCCCTATATGCTGAATTAAATTGGATAATAGCTCATCAAAAGCTGATACGAAATGAATCGGATCTTTTAAAAGCAAGTCTCTTTTCCGCAACAGTTTGCTTCCTTGCGGTTTTCTTGTGTACGGTGATATTCGTTTGCCCTTTCCTTCTCTTTCTCCTTCTCTATGAAATGACAAACTTTCAAGATAGATCAAGCAGAATTAGCAAAAAAAAATAAACTGAAAAGAAAAAAAAGTTCAGTTCAAAACCTGTTTGAAATCAAGATACTCTGTTAGCGTGCGGAGGCGCAATAAAGGCTCGGTAAAGAGTATTGATCTGATTTCCTTGGAGTGTGTAATTTAGCGGAAGCTGAATACTAACTTTCCGTTAATCTCTGAATATTTCAAGTGTTTGTTGAAGAATCAGTAGTCTTATTGTATTGAAATAAACTAACAAATAGTACAAAGTGATTACACACACCAGCTTTTTGTCCTGTCTAAGCTGATGATACAATCACTACACTCACTATCTTTCTTCACCACATTCTGATACCGATGCTCGCCGTTTAGTGACTCTCTTTCTCGGTCTCACATTTGTTTTAGTGCGTTTTCTCTCCGTTCAGCGGCGCAAAACAAAATTAAATTTAACTAAAATGTGGCTAGTGTATACTAATGTGGCTAGTGGAAAAAAAGAACATGATTTACATTGTTTGTGGCTGGTGCTTTTTAACATCTGGCGGATCCGGTGCCATTACATGCATGACAGGACCTTTAGCTGTTTGGTTTGACCTGTTTTGCTAGTATCGTACTAGTTAAAGGATGCTGATCAACAAGTTATAGCTATCACTTAATGAATTAAATACTACACAGACGACACTATACCTAAAACTTGACAAGAGATAGCACAGAAGTTTAATTACTGGCACTTTCCCACCTACACGGCAACACGCATCGACTCCTCTGAAGCCTCATTAAAATCCCACGTTTTTTCTCTTCACATGAATTTAATTTGCTTGCAAGTTTACACAAACACCAACAACTACATTTAAGCATTGATAACTGTCAAGTAAAACATAACTCACATTCATTGATGAACTTGATCTAGTTATTATCCTTCTCTGCATTTTTTTTTTTTTTTTTGCTCTCCATCAAATTCTCCGTCATACAGGAGGTGTTGTGATCCGCATATCAACAGCCAATTAACGCACTGGCATTAGTCAACATCGCTATATCATCCTGGAACCATGAGATCATCGAATCAATCACAGTATAAGACACCCGGCATGTATAGAACCAGCAGTTTTAATAGCAGTAAGCAAGAACACTCCAATGTCTCTTCAACGTCCCCAGCAAAGACTACCAATGGTGGTAAACAGCCTCAGTCCTCACCATCTTCACCGCTCAAGAGTAATAATGTCCCGGTCACAGGCGAAAATTCAAACTCTATAAACTCAATGAGACATGCAGCAAGAGCAACTTCTCCAGTGAGGTCCCCTGGTGGGTTTAAATCCACCAATATTGGACACTCAAATGCTGTTATGAACAGTCAATTATTCAACACTTTAGATCAGTGCAACAGCTGTCATTGTGATACAAATAGATGTAAATGTCATCAAAACAGACCAACCGAATCGGACTCAGCTTTGTCCCCACTTTCCACTTCCAAATTGATATCCAGCTCCCAAACAAAATCCAACTTTTATGGGTCAACAGACGATGGTCAAGATACTCACATTACTTCTCAGCACCACCAGCACCAGCATACAGTACCATACCCTCACATCAAGACGATCATACATAGTATAGGTGTTCCTCAGACAAAAAACAGCAATTCTGATGACACTACATACAATTTCATCACATCGGCGGTCATGTCAACTTCAGCATCTTCCTCTTCCTCTTCTTCATCCACGTCGCCATTACGACACATACACCCTGCTTCAACAGACTCAACATCAGATTCAGCAACATTACTGGACAAATTGTACTATTATATCCCATGTTTGTCGTGGATTGGGAATTACAAACTCGAGTACTTAATACACGACATCATTGCCGGATTCTCCTTAGCTTCGTATCAGATTCCATTGAGTATGTCGTTTGCTACCGCCGTGGCCCATGTGCCTGCGATTTGCGGGTTGTTTGGTCTTTCTATAGCTCCTATGGTTTACTGTTTGTTAGGAACCGTCCCGCAAATGATTGTTGGCCCAGAGGCTGCTGTGTCAATGATTGTTGGACAAACTATTGAGAAAATAGTGAAGCATAGCGAAGACGAGGGACTAGACCCAGTTGACTTGTTGACTGTACTCACTTTCAGTTCAGGCGGAATTTTGTTCGCTTTTGGATTGCTGAGGTTTGGATTTATCGATAATGTCTTATGTGGCTCTTTGTTAAAAGGTTTTATAACTGCAATTGGATTGACCATGATTATCAATTCTTTGATTGCGATGATGGGGTTATCCTCCGTTTTAAAATCCCTACCTCCTGAAGAACATGTTCACTCATTTTATGAGAAAATCAAATTCATTTATCACTATTATGATAGATACCATACACCCACTATGATTGTCGGTTTTACAAGTTTCACTTGTCTAATCTTATCTAAAAATATGAAAAAATGGTTTGTCAAGAGAAATTTCAAAAATGCAACTTTTATACCAGAGATTTTAATTATTGTTGTATTCAGTACCTTTTTGAGTGCAATTTTCAAATTTCACCAATTTTACAAGATTGACATATTGGGTAAAATCGATATAGATGGGTTCCAATTCCACTCTCCATTGAACAAGAACGTGTTGCACTGGTACGGAGAATTGTTCAATGTAGCATTTATGTGTGCTATTCTAGGTTTTTTCGAAAGTTCAACAGCAGGTAAATCATTGGGTTCAAACACTGAGCTTGTTGTTTCATCAAATAGAGAATTGCTAGCATTGGGCAGTATAGGCATGGTTATCAGTCTATTTGGTTCGTTGCCTTCATTCGGAGGGTACGCCCGGTCTAAATTGAATGCGATAAATGGCGCAAGAACCCCACTTGCTGGGTTTTTCATGGGAATAGCTACGTTATTAGTGATGTTTTTGTTGTTGGACTATGTGTATTATTTACCGATTTGTGTTTTGAATGGGATCATTGGTACGGTTGGATACTCATTGATTCAAGAGACGCCAAAGGAGTTGAAATTCCATCTTAGAACAAGAGGTTGGAATGAGTTGATTACGTTTTTTGTCACTTTGACAATGTCCCTTTTCTACTCGATCGAAGTTGGAGTCATGTTGGGATGTTTCTATTCTGTTGTGAGGGTTATCAAGCATTCAACAAAGAGTAGAATCCAAATTCTATCGAGAGTGGCAGGCACAGACACGTTTATCAATTCAGATATCGACATGAATGTGGGTAATGTTGTCATTCCCCATGTTGAGCAGCAACAGCAGCAACAGCAAGATGACCAGCTTACGTCCGTGATGTCTGTGTCCACTGCACAAACCATCGATTTGGAAGACAAAGAAGGATGCATAATTGTGCGCATTCCAGAGCCATTGACATTTACAAATACAAATGATTTAAAGACAAGGTTGAAAAGAATAGAGTCTCACGGTTCTTTGAAACTGAAATACGGCTCTTCCAAGGCTAGAAAACCTAGAAAGAGCGTTAAAAATGAGGAGTTCATGATACGTCATGTTGTATTTGACCTAAACGGTATGACATCGATCGATTCCTCGGCTGCACAGATACTCTATGATATAGTGGCCAGTTTCCAAACTAGAGGAATCAATGTATTTTTCTGCAAAGTGTATCACAACAGACAGCTGATTGACAGACTAGAAAGAAGCGGGATCAACGACTTGCTGAGAGTCAGTCAAGGATCTGAAGTTGGCGGAATTCAGCAGAGCGTGCCACCTTACTACGACGAAATCGTGGATGCATTAAAAGCAATCGACAGCATAGAAAGCAGCTGCGATCTGTTTGACGTCAAGAGCTTCATGTCAAACACAATGTTTGGAGATGTGTAGTTGTTTGTTGCATTTATAAGTGTATAATAGATAAGAAATTGGATAATAATCGATAGATAGCATCAAGTATGCGCCACTTGCGCACCAGCCACTAATGATACTTTTTTAGCTTAGCCACGGGCAGTGTAATTTTTTCTAATCTTTTTTTGCGCCTCACCTTCACGGCGACTACCGGCGATTTCGGTTACAATCTCCGCAAAATGGCGGGCTCTTGCGCTTGCGTGTGGCTGCAAAGGCGACCAAACCACAGAACCACCCGGAGACAAAGGACACAAAGGAAACAAAGGTGACAAAAAGGGTCTTCTGTCGTTTTTTGGCCCGTTTCCAGTAGTTTCACCTCACCACTCCACAATACTCTGCTGTTGTTTGGTCTCTTGAGAGTCTAACTGCACAGTAATACGCTGATTGAGTACTGATACAGGATAGGATTGTACTCATTGATTGCAACAAGGTAAAGGGCAAGAAGCAAGTATACCATTCACTGTAGCGCAGACACCAGACACTTCCACTGCTCTTGTGATTCCTTTTATCGTCAATAACGGAATTACATCAACATACCGTTCCCATCTTCAACTGCACATTATCCGACTGTATTGTCTTTGTTTTCTACTATTGTTAAAGCTATTGTTCATACCCTTCCACTTTCCCACCTCCCGTCTCTTAGATTCTTTTGATAACTTTTTCTTGTCCTGAGCATCTGTTAGAGTGTACTTTTTTCAGGTGGTTGTCAAAAGTAGAGATACCCAAACACACACTACTTACAAACTCTCTGGTAGAATTTGTATTTGTCAGTTGAGCAGTAAAAATAACCAATTTTTCACTTTTCAGTTTACTACTCTGATAGTATAACCTGAGCTTTTCCATTTAGATTTTTGTCTTTTTTTTTCTTTGGTCCTTTTTTTACGCTATTTTGTTAACATTTGTTGCTACTTTCAACCCACATTCACTTACTTGTTCAAGATAACTTCAATTGATTTGATTGGTTTCCACTTTGCATTCCTTAAATCTGTATTGAGTACAATTTTCATTACAACCACCATCACTCAATCAAGATGAAACTGGAAAAGACTTTCCTGCTCCAGCTGCCATTGGTGTGTGCTTCCCTGGTTACTGGGGCATTCGCCGATAATCAGTTCAGTCCTAAGACTACAATCACCAAGTTTGAAGGTTCAACAGACGATTTGACCTATTTCGAAGACTCCCCAAACGTTATTTATCACGACTCAGTTACTCAAAAATTTCATTTTTCAGAAAATGACGGTGAATCTTGGTCAGAAATTTCATCAATTAATAATATAATAGCCAAGAATAACGAAAAAATTAAACAGTTGGTCAAACATCCCTTTGATAACACTAAAGCTTACATCTTAACAGATGATAAATCTCATTATTTAACCACTGACAAAGGTAAAAATTGGTCTATATTTTCCACGTTGGAGGATCCAGCCGGTAAAATTTTAGCTTCCCATTCCGAGTTTGAATCTCCATTAGGTTTCAACTCAAAAGATTCCAATCTAATCTTATTTGGTGGTAATTGTGTTAATGATAATAACAATGATGACTCTGTTTCAAATTCAGAGGTTTGTAATAGACAGTTTTATTATTCAACCGACAACTTGAAAAGTTACAGTAAATTAACAGAAGCTCACTCATGTATTTTTGTTAATTCTGCTGCTGGTTCAATCAAAGACTCTCCATTCAATGATGCTGTCAAAGAAAAAGTCATTTGTGCCATTGACACAGATTCAGGTTTAGCACTTGTCTCTTCAGATGATTTTTTCAATAATAATTTACAGTACTTGGTTTCTCCAAAAGGTGGAATTATCTCGGGAACTGAAATGTTAGGTGCCGGTGAAGGTTATTTATTAGCATTAGCTAGCAGTTTCTTAGAAAAAGATAATAAATTCGTTTATGTTTCATATGATGGACTAACTTGGAAATCTTTCAATTTACCTTCATTTGCAGAATCTGTTAAAATTTTAGATTCTAATGTTCCAGGTTCGATTTTGCTAAACATTAAAGGCGCCAATGACAAATTCGGTCAATTGTTTAGTTATGATAGTAACGATGTGATTCAATCAAGATTAGATTCAAGTCTTGGTAAATTGAATGAAATTTCCAATTCAGTCGACTATGAGATTGTTGACGGTTTGCAAGGCGTGGTTCTTATTAATACAAATTCTAAAAAATCCCTAATTTCATTTGATAATGCTCAAACTTTTGCCTCTTTGAGATTAGCTAGCTGCTCAGAGTCAGATACATCCTCTTTGTGTTCTGTTCATTTGCATCACTCTTCATCATCCTCCAGCTCATCCGTTATGATTAATTCTTTCTTAGGCAAACAATTTTCTTCAAAGACTCCAGGTTTACTCATTGGTGTTGGAAATGTCGGTGAATCTTTAAAACCTTTAGATCAATGTGATACTTTTATATCCATCGACGGTGGCTTGACTTGGGAAAAGACTTTACAAGGTCCTCATGTTTATGAAGTTGGTGATTCGGGATCAATCATTGTCGCTATGGAGCAAAACACCAAGCAAGGTTCAGATTTGATTAAATACTCACTTAATTTTGGTAAGACTTGGCAAACTGTTCAATTGGATGAAAAAATTGTTCCATCATTAATTACAACTACTTTTGATTCAACCTCGTTCAAATTCTTGATTTTGTCTAATAGTGAAGGTGCCAATGCAGTTATTGCTGTTGATTTCAACGGAGTTTACTCTCAAACTTGTTCGTCGTCTGATTTCGAAGAGTGGTCTATACCAAGTGCTTCAAAAGCTTGTGCTATGGGTAAAAAACAAGTCTATCAAAGAAGAAAACAAGATGCTAATTGTTCAGTTGATCAATTATATAAAGAAGCCGTTGCTAAAGAAGTGGAATGTATCTGTTCAAAAGCTGATTATATCTGCTCAGAAGGCTATTCAATGATTGATGATGTTTGTGTTATGAATGAAGTTTTACAAAAAGAGGTTCAACGTAGTCAATGCGTTGATGGTGCTCATACTTATAGAATTCCAAATGGTTTGACTTTGAAAACTGGTAATTCATGTGTTGAATCATCATCAAACGATGCTAGATTCCAAGACACAATCATGGATTGTCCAACGGTTAATAACGGGTTTATTGTTCAAAGAGCAAATGAAGCCGGTTATGAATCTGGCGATGATTCATCAAATCCTGATGAAAGAGAAGGTGCACCAGAAGATGCTAAAGATGGTGTCAATGATGGTAAAGTCAGAACTTCATTGTTCACTTTCAGAGGTAAAGTCAAAGATTATATTTATTTGGAAAAAAGAGTTGATGATGATTCTGAAGATGAAACATTATTGGCTTTAACTAGTCAAAATGAAGTCTTTGTCACACATAATCAAGGATCTTCATGGGAAGAAGTTAGTCCAGATGATGAATTCTTAGGAATTTATTTGAATAAGTACAATACAGATCATGTTTATTTATTAGCAACCAATGGTAAAATTGTTTATTCAAGAGATAGAGCTGATAATTGGAAGTCTTTTAGAACTCCTTCCAAACCAATTCCAGGACAAACTCCTTTATACTTCCATCCAACAAGACCAAATTGGATTATTTTTGTTGGTCAAGAAGGTTGTGAAGAAAGTTATTCTAAATCTTGTAGAACTGTTTCATACATTACCAGATCTTACGGTAAGAGATGGTTGAAATTACAAGAAAATATTCAAAGATGTCAATTTATTGGTGGTTTACAAAAATATGTTGATCCAACTACAGTTTTCTGTTTAAAAGAAGCTAATGATGCCACAGATTTCAAATCTAATCTAATCTATTCGAAAGATGATTTTAAAAATGAAAAAGTCACTCTTTTGGAAAACGTTATCGGTTTTGTTCAAGTTGGTGATTTTATGGTTGCTGCTACTGCAATTGCTCAAGATGAATTGAGAGCACATGTTTCAATTGATGGTATTAATTGGCATGAAGCTTTCTTCCCACCAAATTTCCGTGTCGATAAACAACAAGCTTATACTACTTTGTCTGGTGCTACAAAATCAATCTTTTTACATATTACCACCAATCCTCATGAAAATAGTCAATATGGTGCTATATTAAAATCAAATAGTGATGGTACCTCATATGTTTTGTCATTAGAAAATGTTAATAGAGATGATGCTGGTTATGTTGATTTTGAACAAATGTATGGTTTAGAAGGTGTTGTTGTTGTTAATACTGTTTCTAATCCAAAAGAAGCTAAACAAGGAGCTAGAAAGAAGTTAAAGTCAATGATTACTCATAACGATGGTGCTCAATGGTCTTATATTGCTCCTCCATTTATTGATGCTGATGGTAAAAAATTTGACTGTTCTGGAAAGCCATTGGAACAATGTTCTTTACATTTACATGGTTACACAGAGAGAGCTGATTACAGAGATACTTTTTCTTCTCAAGGTGCAATTGGTATGATGTTAGCTGTTGGTAATGTTGGTGAAAAATTAGAAAATTATTATGATGGTCATACCTATTTAACTAAAGATGGTGGTATTACTTGGAAAGAAGTCAAGAAAGGTGTTTACATGTGGGAGTATGGTGATCAAGGTTCTGTTATTGTTATTGTCAATGGAAAGGATAATACCAACACTATTTCATATACAGTTGATGAAGGTGATACTTGGGTTGATTTCAAATTTACTGATGAATTAGTCACTGTTGAAGACATTTCAACTGTTCCATCTGATAACTCATTGAAATTTTTGTTATTTACAAGAGTTCCATTAGCTAGAGGTGATAAGACTAGAGTTTTCCAAATTGATTTCTCGCAATTATTAAAAGAGAAATGTAATTTAGATTTACAACATCCATCAGTTGACGACTTTGAGTTATGGACTCCAAAGCATCCATTCCAACCAGACAATTGTCTATTTGGTCATGAAACCCAATACTATAGAAAGATTCCAGGTAAGTTATGTCGTGTTGGTAAAAAATTAACTCAACCTTATAAAGTTGTTAGAGATTGTGCATGTACCAGACAAGATTATGAATGTGATTTCAATTATTACAGAGATGCTGCTGGTATTTGTAAATTGATTCCAGGTACAAAACCACCTTCTCATGAAGAAATTTGTTTCAGTGAAAATGCTCCTGTTGAATACTATTTACCAACTGGTTACAGACGTATCCCATTATCTACATGTGTTGGTGGTCAACAATTTGATAAAAGCGGTGATCCAATTCCATGTAAAGGTAAAGAAGATGAATTTTACAAGACTCACAAAAGACCAAACTTGTTTTTCACTATTTTATTATGGATTGGTATTCTTGGAGTTGTTTCTTTCTTTGGTAAATTTGCTTACAAAGTTTACCAAACTAAATATGGTGAGATTAGATTGGATGATGATGGAAATTTCAGTATGGTTGAAAATGATGGTAATGTTGTTGAACAATTGAAACAATATACAGGTTCTGCAATTGTTACTGCAATTGCTATTTCATCACAAGGTGTTAAATTTGTTGTTTCAAAACTTAAAGATTTGCAACAAAAATTAAAGTCTAGAATCACAGGAACACAATATACACCAGTCGATGCTTACACTGTTACTGATGCTGATGTTAGTGAATTTGAAGATGAACAAAATGAGCAATCGTTACATCCTCAACATGGAGAAGAAAACGCTTCTTCATATCAAGATGGCGCCGATCCACTGTTTAGTGACGAAGAAGATGGAGATTTAGGTAGACAGTTGTAAGTTTTGCCGAAATTTCCTTAGTTCATTATTTATTTATTTTTAATTTTTTGTTATATGTGTGATTTATGATGTGTTTTTTGTTTTTTTTACACAATTTCTTTTTATATTTGTAATTAACATATATTCTTTTATACATTTTGTTCCTATAAACATTTTTTTATGATTTATTGAATAAATTTTGCTTTAGATCGATTAACTCAACTTTGCAGGGATGTAATGGAAACAGCTCAAAAGTTCAAATACATTAGGCATCTGCTCATATTGGATTTCTATTTTATGCATTTCAATTTTTTGAATTGATTACCTTCGCTACATTTTTAGGCAAACTGCTTTACCAACGAGACTTTAAAACAACCTGTAATTCAAGTGCCAACAAACTTACTTCAATTTTTTCTCTTTTTAAGAGGCGGTTCGTTTGACAGCTTATCCTTGTTATCTTCTTCCAAGTCATCATCGTCGTCTTCCAAATCCAGTTCCTCGCTGCTAGTTCCAACATCGTCGTCATTTTCACCAGTGCCGCCTAGTCCAGGAGCTGCCTCGGTATAGTACTTTGTAGCATGAGGGAACACATCGTCAATTATGAGATTAGTCAAGTCTTCACCGTGTCTGTACTCTTTTCCTGGTCTCAATCCTGTCCAGGAGAAGTAAGCGAAAAATGACTTCATTCCAACTCTGTAGTTTTTTTTATCTGTAGCGGATAGTTTCCCGTCTTGATTTTTCTGTTTTTGTTTGATTAGTTCAGGGTTTATACTGTCAAACTCCTTTGGCCATTGAACTTTGGCAGCCTCAGATTTCAACTTTTCCTCTCCAGACTCTGGATCATTGTATCTTGTAAAATACTTGACTACGCTTTGGGTTGGTATTCCGTCATCTTCATTGCTGGATTCAAACTTGAAAGTGATTGAGAATGTCGAGGTTGCATCCTGGGTCTCTGTATCAGAGTCTTTCTTTGCTAGGTAGTCGACATAGATGTCCTTGATGTTCTCTAGATACTTCATATCGTCGGTTTGAATGTATTCTTGAAAATCTTCATGTTCGGCGAGAACAATGTACCAGAATTTAGGAATTTCCGACACAAGCTGACGTCTTTTCTGGAAAACTGGTTGAGCTTTTTTCAGTCTATAAAGCTCTGCGTCTTTGTCCACTTGATCCATCTCAAGCTCGCATTCGGCAAGAGAGTTGAAAACTAACTCTAATTTGTTACTTTTTGATTTGTTAGTATTTGTGATTCAAACGATAATGCTTCTCACTCCGCTGCGATAAATGTTGACAAACACATACTCTTCATTTTGATCCACCGACATTTCCCAAGTCGTAAAAATAACTAAACTGCTTCAAGTTCAAAACCAACAACTAACTGGAGCTATCTACTTAATATACATGAAGCTTTAACGGAGTCACAACAGTACTAGTCGTTAATATATCAAACACATTGTTTGTCACAATTTGCTTGTCATAGTAAAGAAATGAAAAAAAAAAAATAAAAGTTGCCCTGATTGTGCGGCGCTATTTACATATTTCAAATTCGAAACTTTTGGTTGAATTTTATTACACTGAAATCTTACTTTATCATGTCACTACACATTCTCTGACACATCGTCTTCGTCTTCGTCGTCTGTCAAGATAAATTCGGAGAGAATCTCCTCTTTCGATGGACGTTTCACGGGCCACGTAAACAGTTGCTTCTTACCAGATCCACCTAAGCTCACTATACAACCGTAGCACAATGGCACAACTTGATTGGAAGCAACATCTGCCGGGATCTCGTTGAAGATCTCGTCAGCTTTCCCGGTTTCGCCCAACAACGAGTCGAGGTACATTTGATAATGGGCCTTATCTTCATCTGTGGTCACTGGAGCGCCTCCATAGACTGTGATTTGCTCTAGCCATTTTTTCGGATCATTGTACAGCGTCTCATTACACAAGACACATGTCTTTGGTTTGAAATCTGTCTCTGTCAATGGGTTAGCAAGCTTTGTACCGATCTTCACCACAGTGGAGACAACTTCAGGGTACTCGACTTCAACGGTTTCGAAATACTCTCTGATAAGTTCGTTGATTGTCTTGTTCTTTGTGGACTTGTTTTTAACTTCTTCTCTTGCCTCGTACATTTCAAACTCCTGTAGATGCACAAGTTGGAAATAGGCGTCTATCTCGGTTTGTAACACATCTCTCAATGGATGCACTAGATGTAGCGTGGTGTCTAAGAACTGGATGTCACCATCTGTTAATTTTTTAGCAATTTCAGAACCTCTGCCTCTCACGGTCAATGCTATAATATCGTCTGCGAGTCTGGTCATTGAGTGGCCATAAATAATGGATTTACAGTTCAAATCAATGGCAGTTCTTAAAATGATCTCCGAAATCACAACCGACAAGAAATCTTCTTTTGTTGATTTATCAGGACACTGTGCTAGCACTTGTGCTAGCTTCATGTCCTTGTCTGCATCAATCAAACGAGCTTCAAACGAGTCGCTTAAATGGATCTGTTGTAAAGAATTCGTATTGATAAAAGAGTTTGGGTTTATGATTTTGAACTTGATATTAAGCTGATTTAATAATTCCAAACCGTATCTTTTTTGCAATGCGTCTATTTTCGCCTTTGTGTCTTTGTGAGTTGACAGCAACCCTTCTTGGTCAATGCAGAGCACCACTAAATTAAACCCCAAATGAGCTCTATTCATTTGTGATTGCTCTTCCAACAACGACACTATTATATCAAACACCACTAATGAGGATTTGCCGAGTGATAAAGGTAGTAAGACAGTTTCGGTCTGTCTTTTGATCGCCTCAATATCGTTCCCGTACTTCACTTTGAACCTGTCATCCAACATCTGTTTTCTTTGCTTGCCTCTAATAAATCGTATAAAACAACCTTTGCAGAAATTGTCCTTTCTTGACACTACAACAGATGGTTCCTGGTGGCATCTTTTACATAGAGTTTCCTCCAGCTTGACACCG
Source organism: Ogataea sonorensis (assembly GCA_037951595.1). Taxonomy (NCBI): domain Eukaryota; kingdom Fungi; phylum Ascomycota; class Pichiomycetes; order Pichiales; family Pichiaceae; genus Ogataea; species Ogataea sonorensis. The sequence continues at coordinate 128,502 of JBANDG010000008.1, forward strand.
TTTTGCGCTGTTTTCAAAGACATCTTGATTCCCGGTTCAACTCGATATTCTACCTCCTTCGCTTTTCAATTAATAGAATAGTTAATAACCCAGCAAAAACCCCCATTTAAACCAACTATCCACCAGCAATTTAACTTGTGAAATTTGTCACAAATTTTTTTGAAAAATTGAAAAAAAAAAAAAAAGAAAGAAAAAAAAACGCCGCACAATCACATAGTAATTAAAATTGTCCCTTGTGCAAATGGTGAATTTGTGTACGAGTAAAATCAAGTGGAAGAGTTGCACAGAGACGGAGTTGAGACGGAAGAGTACAAGAAGGTGTTTTGAAACAGTAACTTGAAGCCTATATACACTCTGTTTTAAGATTGATTAAAGAGACAGAGAGACAGAGAGACAGAGAGAGAATCATCAGCAACTATATCAACAGGTAAAATGGCAAGCTCCAACGAGACATCACAGACGGCTGGATCTGAATCAACCTCTAGCAACAACAGCAGCAGCAAGCCAGAGCTAAAATTGACAAAAGAAGAATTGCAATACCTGGACAACAAAACTTTACGTAAAATAGAGGCCGAGACAGGGGGTACGGTGTCTTCTTTTGTGAACAAGACCGATTCACAGACAGAAGTGAGATTTTACCCAGACTTGCCAACTCAGAGAGTCCACAAGGACAGATTTATAATGAAAGAGCCATCAAGATACTACGATCCTTGTCAGGAGGCTAGTAAGATGGCCGTCAGATGCATGGAAAACCATGACGATGATTACAAGGAGGTTTGTGGCGAATATTTCAGAGCTTACAGAGAGTGTAAGAAAGAATGGATGGCTCAAAGAAAAAAAGACGCTAGTTATGGAGGTATTTGGTAAGGTTTGAAAACCAGTTGAAGCAAACCAAAATTGAGTTGCTTATCTATGTACATACAATAGTTTTTACGATTAAAACGAAACTTTATTTATTACTTGTGAATTGTAACCTGATAGACAGCAATTGTCTTTGTTGTAAAAATAAAGGAAGAAAAAGAAAGATTTTCACAAACGATGCTTAGAAAATGATTTGCAAATGTCAATATATAACGGATTGAAGTTGTAATTTGTTAAATGGAAAGAAAACTTGAGATCATTGCAATCCAAAAGAATAAAAGGAGTTCAGTAAGGAGACATTAATTCCACTGGACTTTGTCTTTGAGTCAACTAGAGAAAAGTTCATAATTTTACTCCGATCAAAGACAAATTGTCCCTTTTCTGTTACACCAGCTGCTCCTAAGTCATCGCTATGCATTATTTGCATCAGAGTTTTTTGCATTTCCTCTTTCTCCTCTTCTCGTAATTCTTCTCCTTCTTTCAAACGCAATTCGGAATCTATTATTTTATCTTGAATGGTGTGACCCAACTCCTCATCAGAATTTAACATTGATTTGCTCTTCTTTATTTGATTCCCTGTGTTTTGTGATTGTAATAGTTTTGGATTACTCAAAGCCATCAATAATAGCAATTTTTGAACTCTAATTTTCTTCTCTTTGTTAGCATCGCTGTTGATGTACTTGCTAAACTGCATCAATCTTTTCTTTCTGATTTGAAATTGCTTCTCTGTCTCAGAATCTTTCTTTTCAATGAAATCATAATCTACACTATTGTAAAGATTGAAAAGCGTTGAAAAAGTATCGTAGTCCTCAAATAACTCGCCGTCATTTTCCTCTGCACTCCAGTTATTTTTATCTAAATTTGCAGGAGCTGCATACAATTCACCTGTTTGTCTATTGATACTTACAATTATCTTCAATGTCAATTTTCTTTTGCTGTTTTTGTATAGTTTACTTGCCAAAACACTTCCTTGTCTATGATGTTGCTGTTCACTATTGATATTTCTTTCGTATAGCAAGTTTTCAACTCTTCTTGATCTTCCACTCGATAGTTCAACTTCGTATAATTCATCTATATCCGTTGTATCCTCATTTCCAGAGTCTTCGTCTTCATCGATTTCCTCTTGTGACTCATTGTTGTCTTGTCTATTTGGAGTGAGTGCATCGTCTATATCGATATAATCAAGCACTTGATTATCATCTTCTTGTTCATCATCATCATCATCATCATCATCATCATCACCATTAACTTCTTCTTCTTCTTCTTCGTCCTCACTTTCTTGATCCTGAAACAAATTTACTCTTGCTCCAACTCTTCTCAAAGAAGAACCACGTGGAGATTCAACATTGATCGAATCCGTTCTACGTTGAGTTTCTGGTAGATTGGAATTCAATGAGCTACTGTTGTTTGCCATTAGAGTATCATTGTGCCAGATACCTCTTGCCAAGAGACTACGTACTCTAATTTGTGGCTGCTGTTGCCGTTGCCGTTGCGAATGTGTATTGTTGATTCCCTGATGCTGTTCCTGATCTTGATCTTGCTGTTGTTGCTGCAAGCTTTGCAAATGTTGAAAGAATGAATGACTTTGACTTCTTCTCCATGATTCATTCGCAGCTAGATAGTCGATCAATCTTACCCTTCTAGGACCATTCCTCATATGGTGAGTATAAGTAGTATCACGGGGAGCACCATTACCCAAAGAAAGGTTAGTCGAGTCAAGATCAGTGTTACGAAACAAGCTTTGTAGTGAATTTAAGCTTCTTGTTGAACGTTGATTAACTCTTACTTCTGTGTCGGGCAAAGACGAAGAAATTTGATTCAATCTTCTACGACGTTTATATTTCATATCTGTCTTGACTAACAAATCTTTGTTTTTCAAACTTGGACGTTTCAACAAATCTTCTATATCAATGTTCAATTTTAAGAGCACAAAATGGTCACATACTAAATCTTGACAATCAGGGCATATTAATAAATTTTCAGGATTTGAGATTGTCTTTTGTCTAACTCCCGGTGGAGTTGGAGGAGAAGGTGTATTGAAATAATCGTTGAATGGCGGTAAGTCAAGCCATTTCGATAAACTCTTGTAAGCTGAACCTTTATCGCCACAAATAGATGAGACTTTATGAAAGATTGAAGTATTCGGGAATTTTGTCTCTTTTGTTTTGCAATACTTGTCTGAATCATCAGCGTTTAAACTGTTCAACTTCAAATAACCGAATTTGTCCAAATAGAATGATTTTGACTCGGATTTTTCTGAAGTTTGTTGATTCTTATTTCCTCGTCCTATATAATTTTTAAATTTTTTGTCAAAGCATAAAGTGTTTCTTAGTAAATTATCAAATATTGATGCTTCAATGTTTGATTTTCTATCATTCAAAAATCTCAGATCGTTGTCTCTAAAATTGATAACTTCTCCATGAAATTCCAATTTGGCCTCACCGAACTTAAACTGACCTTGTATACTTAAATCATCACTGTCTAAATGGAAAAATCTAATTGACATTTTCATATCGTCATAATTGGACGCAGAATACAAAATCCCGGGTTGTATAAAACTAGATGTTATCAAATGATGGTTTGATTTTTCCACATCTTTTGGAATCAAAGACGTACGTGACCCTTTACGTTTCCGTTTTCTACTCACTAGAACATTTCTTTTTTCATTTTGCTGTCTTTTTCGATCTAGCAAGTTCTTGTTCAATGAACCAATCAATCCTAAATCAGAGATAGTACTTGCTAATCCGTATTTGAAACTATGATCTAAATGATCTTTAAAAAATGAACCTGATGAGAAAAAATCATTACTCAATTTTGAATCTCTGTAACACTTCAAAACACTTGGTACTATGCTAAACTCGTCTTTTTGCAACCACCTTGTATGATCATTTGATCCAGTACACAGCTGATCAAAATCAGCGTTATTCATGCCCAAATTACTTGCTGGTTCAAAAAGATGATCATTTCCAACTTCAAAGCCACTATCGTTGGAATGTAATTCCAAAGTTTGATTTTCACGTTCAACAGTATTGTTTGTTTCCAAGTTATTTGAGGAGAAAGAGATTCTTCTATTTCTTGATCGAGATGATCGCCTATTTGTTCTGTTCAAACGATATGATCTTTCATTAGATTCTGGATGATCGTCATTGAAATTCATCGTAGGCTCAGATCTAGTAGAAAGTATAAGCTTAAAAACAGTTCAACACTTAAACTCCATCAAAAGTGGATTTTATTCAACTGTCCCTTTCAATAAAAAATAAAAAGTCTCTCACAATCTGGGGTAACTTTGTCTTAAAAGTGTTTTGTTTTAATAGTTTATTCTATCAAAGTAATTGAAAAAAAATTGAAATATCTCCTGTTATGAGAAACTTGAGTAGCAAATAAGTATAAAAGAAGTACAGTCTTTAATTGTGACCTTTCAAATAGTTTTTGCTTTAATTGCATTTCAAAGATGCTTTTATCTAGATAAGAATCTAAAAATAACAATAGCGGTTTATTAAAAATGATGTCTTTTTTAAATATTGATAAAAATTAAATCAAAAACAAAAAATAAACCGTCAGCTACAGGATTCGAACCTGTGCGGGCAAAGCCCAAAAGATTTCAAGTCTTTCTCCTTAACCGCTCGGACAAACTGACATTTTTTACTAAAAATTTAGTATGCATATTTATAATGGTTTGATTTTTAACCTTTTTTTTAATACTAGTAAGTAGATAGTTTCATCTATGTTTAAAGTGACCTATTTTTAGTTTGAATCTTAAGAATTTACTTTTTAGCTTGGTGAATACAATATTTCAGATTAAAATTAAAGTGTTACAAGTATTGAAAGTATAAAAGTAGTTGAGAAAACTGCTAAAATAGCAGTTTAAAAAGAACCAATGCCATCTTGTAGGGAAAAAGTTTTGTTAATCAAATTTTTAAAATGGCTATTTTGACTGATCGACAACATTGGTTTTAAAATTGCAAATACTGGATTTGTCTTTGATAGTCTCTGATTGAGTTGTGGTTTTTATTGCATGACTAACTTAAACGGGCGTTCAAATTTTGGATCAAAAAAAGGGTAGTTTCAAAAATAAAAATATTTTACTAATAGTTTTGAAACCCCAATCCTGGTTTTACAACACCTGGAAGTCAGCAAGATCTTGATTGATCAAACTAATTTAATATGAATCTATTTAAAACAACCTACATCTTGCTATAAAGCATTATTTAATGTCTGATTGGTGCGCTTCAATGAATTGGATGTCATGTAAAAACTTTGATAAGTTTATTAGCTTCAACTAGATATCAAATTTTACAAATACCTATCAATCCTTACAGTTATTTGTCAGTGTTCAACTTGTTCATATAGGTAATGCTGGAACTTAAAAAGTTAGAGGTAAATAGTTTGTGATAGAATATGATTTGGAAATGGTTAGCTTTAGTTGCTCTTTTTTGCAAAATAGCTGCCTTTTTAGTTTTAAGGTTTTATGTGGTTGAGTACTCATACAAACTAGATGCTAAGCTTGTATAATGGTGTTAATCAAACAAATCTATAAGTGAGGTTAGAAATTACGTGTGTAAAAGAAATATGTTTTCAAGGTTAAATACTGAAAGTGAGATGAGGTAGTGATAAAATAGTTAAAAGAGTGTTGGTGTAGTTTATGGTGTGGATATTTGAGTAAGGTTTGAGAATAAATTAGTATATTATATATTACAGATCAGAAACTAAATAACGACCTAACTTTTAAGAATTTGCAAAGGCACTTCAAAAACATTTTAAAATATTGATACTTCAGTCTTTTGATAGAAGTTGACAATTACCAACTAAATATTCTATTTACCAAAATATTATTCTTTTATAAGAATTGTATCTTTGAAGTATTAGTTCTAACTCTGAGGTGTTTTAGCTAGTACCAGTTACCATTCAACAACATTACTCATTGGTGACTACATTATTACTTATTGATATACTGACAATGCTAAAGCTATTTAAACCTATCAATTAAGCTACTTTTTCAATATTTCTGTTGAGTTTGCTATTAGCTACACAGGTTCTTCTTGGGTGAAAAGGTGTTATATCAGTGAATGTGTTACAATGAATGCTAAAGCTACGGTACGATCAATTGGCAGTTTTGTATTTGAACACTTCTACCGAAGAGGAGCAAATCTAGGTGACCATCGAATGCTTTACATCCAAAGATGGTATGACTAATTTTCAACAGATACGAAACTAACAAGTTAAAGTGTTAGGTGTTATAATTGAAACGGTTGGAAATAAATTCACTAAAAAAAGTTTGTCTACTTGAAGTACAAAATATTGCAGTAGATTAAAGTCTGATGATTTATGGATCTTATAAATAAAGAGTTTAAAGAAATCATCCAGAAGAAATCCTTTTTTATTCACTACTAGTTTTATAAATCTTATTTAGGTTGATTTTTATCCGAATAAAAGCTTTTTGTTCTATATCTAACAATCAATCAACATCCAAACCGTAAGTTACTACTACCTTCAACTTTGGTCCCGAATAGATAACCAAATCTTGGTTGATATGATCTATATTGGTATGGTGATAGATTACTGAGTTGAGGCACCATATGTTTATATTAGACATCAAAGATCTCATTATTTCTAAAATTATTTAACAACAATAACAATGTTACTTTCTTTGGCTTGGTCAATTAAAGCGAAAAAAGAAAGTTTACAAATATCTTAAATTTGCTTGGCCACTTGGCTACAATTGTACACAACAACAAATGTGAGTAATTCTAATTATTGGATAATTACTGGATAATAACTGAGACATTGGTAGAGTTTAAAATCTTTATTTGGATCTGTTCAAATGTTTAAAGAGTCTACCTTGAGAGAAGTAGTTTTTTTTTTACAATAGATCTAAAAAAATATCTAAAACTGAATCAAGCAATTGAGAGCCTTCTAGAGGTTAATCAATAACAATCATTCAACAATTACTAACCAAAGTTTTCACTCCAATTTTTGGCTGGCATTATTTGGATGAGTACACAAAAAAGTGACAATGCTAGGGCATAAAATGTTCGATATAAAATCACTTTCTCTATCTGTGACAATGCATAATTCAAATTCTATACTATTAATTGCAAAAAAACTTTTTTCCACCAGTATGCAACAAAGCTCCACATACTAGCAGTTGGATTTTGAACTCACAAACTGTGTTATTAATGTTATTTATTGTTCAATTAAATGCCTAGATGACGATCACCAAACACTTTTAAACCCCTTTCCCCCTTCCAATAACAACAACAACAACAACAACAATAAACCTGTTGTAACAAACAGAGAATTAAATTCCAGACACAAGAAACTTTTAAGCGCCAAAAGGTCGTGGCTTGTGTGGCTGGTGTTGTGGCAAAATCTTAATGTGGTGTGGCGTATAATATTTTTCCGCGTCGATAGTCGCGACTATTTTTTCAAATTAGAAAATTGAAGACCAATCACATTTCTGCACAGCCGTGCTTTTTATTTGTTACTCTTTTTTAGTTACCCGGAAATTTTAAAATTCAAATCTTTTTTTCCCCTTTTTCTTCTCTTCTCTGAGTATAAATAGCGGCCAGTTTCCTCTTTTCCCTCTTGTTCTTTTTCTTTTACTGCATTTCGTTTCTATAGCTAGTTTTTCTTTTTATTATGATTATAGCCAAAGAGTGAGTCTCTGTTTTTTTCCATTCTAGGCTTATCGTTAGATATCGTGAGATTTTGTCAGATATGGAGATTGAGTGAATCCTGTGTTTTCTTTTTTTTTTCTTTTACTTGTTCTTTTCATCGTTGGTTTTTTTCTATTGTCTATTTGGCTTTGCTTGTCAAGCAGACGACAACAACTTCTTTTTGAAACAATGTCCAATTGCACATTGCCATTTTTTTTCCTTTTCATCTTTCCACTTTGCATGAACCATGAATGAGTGAGAGCGTTGATACATCACTTGTGTTGGCTACTACTACCACCACCACTACTACTTGTGTGCCTGTCTTAACAACTCACTTGTTTTTATATTGTTACCGACTGTTATGTTGCGTTGTTTTTTTTTTTCTTTTCTTATCTTATCTTGTCTCCATTATTATTTGTCGTTTACGCTGTTTCACTCATTCTACTTATCTTGACTTATTTCTACTCTACACCATCTCTGTTTGCTTACGATGTTTCTTATTCCATCACTCCATCACCCTATCACTCACTGCTGCCTTGCACCATACTTGCATCTCATACTTTTCAATTTTTTCCACGACAACCAACTGTAATCTAATCTCTTCGAGTGTTGTTGCTGTTGTCCTCTTATCGGAATTTCTCAAAACAAACCAATATGTTCTGTTCTTCTACATCTTTTATCTCTTTGCCTCCACAACTACATCTCATGTCTCGTAATTACAAGTAAACCAACTCTCTCCTCTAAAATAATGAAAACGTGTTCTGTTGTCGATTGTCGCCGTAAATAAAACACTAAACTAAACTGCCAAAATTTACCCTCCTTTGCACCTCAAAACACGCAAAGAAAAAAGAAAAAAAAAAATCATCCACCAAATTTACGCATAAAATACCGAAAGTTGATTTTTTTTTTTTTTCTTTCCTCGATGAAGCCAAAACGACAAAAGGATATAAAACTGTTGCATTGTTTTTGATTTGTTTGATCAATATTAAGTTGTATTGTTAAGTTTGTTATATAAGTACTGATTTATTATATTCCATATCCACGGAACAAACAGTAATTACAAACTGTACTTTTTTTACTTTTGTGTTTGCAGTTTTCCTTTCTTTTAATTGACCGACTCGACTCACACAGCACAAGAAATTTGAGCTCGTGTATGCGATTTAGCTGTTGACTGTTGAGATTTGTGTTTTATTACCTTTTATTTGAAAATTTATCATTCTTGGCTTTTAGACCAGTATTGATCTGTTTTAATCCGTGTTTTCTTGGTTTCAATTCCACACATTGTTTTTTGGTGTCTAGACGCTTTAATTGTTTATTTGCACTTGTATTTGATCTAACGCTTAGCGGGAAGAGACTCATAGTGTGATACGCCAACTGTTTTCTCTGACAGATTCTGTTTGATTTGTTGCTTTTTGAACAACTACAGCACTTACAACTAGGTGAATTTCCGAATCCCACCACATACGTTTTCCAATTCGCTTTTATACACACACACATACACACACACATATATATACATCATGTCATACACTACGGCCACGCCAGTCAAGCCCGAATTTGAGCAAGATCCTGAACTCTACGGGTTGCGTAGATCGGGTAGAACCAGATCCAAGCCTTCTTCGTTGGTCGAGCTTACTTTTGACGATGATTCAGACGATGATTCAGACGGTAAAGTTACAAAATCGAGGAAAAGAAAACCCGTTAAAAAAGAAGACTCGTATTCTGCTGACGAAGATGAAGATGAAGATGACGTTGAAGATGACATTGACGATGAAGACGATGACGATGAAGAAGACAGTGACGATGATTTCAGCACGTCAAAGAGTAAAAAAAAGAGTAAAAAATCTACATTGAAAAAATCATCCTCCAAAAAGAGAAAACTCGTCAAACAGAAATCACTTAAAAATGAACTCACTAGTCATTCCGAATTAAGATTCTCAACTAGAAATAATAATAAAGGCGTCAATTATGCAATTGATCAAGATGACGACGAAGACGAATTCTTGGTGAGTGAAGATGACGACAAGTACTATTATAATAACGGATCTAATGAAATGGAAGAAGAAGAAGAAGTTGATGAAGAAGTACCACAAACCATCGACATGGTGCTCGATCATAGAGTCATTGGTGATTCTTCCAATGACGATGATGAAAATGATGAAGATAATAACAATGAGGACAATAACAATTCTAAATCACCTCAAGAGTTGCAAAAAATAACTGATATTTATCAAAATGGTGATCCAAAGACAGATTTTGAATTTCTTATCAAATGGTTAAATACTTCTCATTTACATAATACTTGGGAAACTTATGAAAATATCAAATTGAAAAATATTAAAGGTTTCAAAAAATTAGATAATTATATAAATCAATACATTATAATGGATAGACAAATTAGAAAAGATCCTTATGTTACAAGAGAAGATATTGAACAAATTGATCTTGAAAATGATACAAGAAGAGAAAATTTAAAAGATTATAAAAAAGTGGAAAGAATAGTTGATTCCGAAAGAATAACACTTGAAAATGGTGAATCTGATTTACAATATTTAGTTAAATGGAAAAGATTAAATTATGATGAATGTACTTGGGAATCAGCTACTGAAATTGCTCCAATTGCACCAGAAGAAGTTAAAAAATTCCAAAATAGACAAAATTCTAAAATTTTACCTTCTTATTCTGCTTCTTATGGTTCAAATAGACCAAGATTTGAAAAATTAACTTCTCAACCTTTATTCATTAAAAATGGTACTTTGAGAGACTTCCAATTAACAGGTTTAAATTGGATGGCTTTCCTTTGGTCTAGAAATGAAAATGGTATCTTGGCAGATGAAATGGGTCTTGGTAAAACAGTTCAAACAGTTGCATTTTTATCTTGGTTAATTTATGCAAGAAGACAAAATGGTCCTCATTTAGTTGTTGTCCCATTATCAACTGTTCCTGCTTGGCAAGAAACTTTTGAAAAATGGTCACCTGATTTAAATGTCATTTATTATATGGGTAATACAGTTGCTAGAAAGACAATTCAAGATTTTGAATTTTATAATGGTTCAAATAAAAATAAACCAAAATTTAATGTCCTATTAACAACTTATGAATATATCTTGAAAGATAGAACTCAATTAGGTAGTTTTAAATGGCAATATTTAGCAGTTGATGAAGCTCATAGATTGAAAAATGCTGAAAGTTCATTATATGAAAGTTTAAATGATTTTAAAGTGGCAAATAGATTATTAATCACTGGTACACCTTTACAAAATAATTTAAAAGAATTATCTGCATTATGTAATTTCTTAATGCCTGGTAGATTCACAATTGATCAAGAAATCGATTTCGATACTCCAAATGATGAAGCTGAAACTTATATTAAATCTTTACAAGATGATATTAAACCATTTATCTTGAGAAGATTGAAAAAAGACGTTGAAACTTCTTTACCAGGTAAAACTGAAAGAATCTTAAGAGTTGAATTATCAGATATTCAAACTGATTTTTATAAAAATATTTTAACTAAAAATTATTCAGCTTTACATCAAGGTTCAAAAGGTTCTCCAATCTCTTTATTAAATATAATGGCTGAATTGAAAAAAGCTTCAAATCATCCTTATTTATTCGATGGTGTCGAAGATAACGTCTTGACAAAAGTTGGTTCTCATTCTAGAGAAAATATCCTTAAAGGTTTAATTATGTCATCTGGTAAAATGGTCTTATTAGATCAATTATTAAATAAATTAAACAGAGATGGTCATAGAGTCTTAATCTTCTCTCAAATGGTTAGAATGCTAGATATTATTGGTGATTATTTATCTTTAAAAGGTCATACTTTCCAAAGATTGGATGGTACTATTAATTCTCACAAGAGAAGATTGGCTATAGATCATTTCAATGCAGATGGCTCAAAAGATTTTGTGTTTTTGCTTTCTACAAGAGCTGGTGGGTTGGGTATCAATTTAATGACAGCTGATACTGTTATTATATTTGATTCAGATTGGAATCCACAAGCTGATTTACAAGCCATGGCAAGAGCTCATAGAATTGGTCAAAAGAATCATGTTATGGTTTATAGATTTGTTTCAAAAGACACTATTGAAGAACAAGTCTTGGAAAGGGCTAGAAAGAAGATGATCTTGGAGTACGCTATTATCTCATTAGGTATTACAGATAACAAGAAATCAAAAACTAAAAATGAACCAACTTCAGGTGAGTTGAGTGAAATTTTGAAATTTGGTGCTAGTAATATGTTTAAAGATAATGAAAATCAGAAAAAATTAGAGAATTTAGATTTAGAAGATGTCTTGAAACATGCTGAAGATCATGTCACGACTCCAGATTTAGGTGAATCTAATTTAGGTGGTGAAGAATTCTTGAGACAATTTGAAGTTACCGATTATAAAGCTGATGTTGATTGGGATGATATTATTCCTGAAGAAGAATTGAAAAAATTGAAAGAAGATGAAGAAAAAAGAAAAGAAGAAACTTTTCTTCAAGAACAGATTGAAATGTCATCTAGAAAAAGACTTGCTGCTATTAGAAAACCAGAGTATGATAGTGAAGATGATACTAGTGGTATTGATGATTCTACACCAAGTACGAGAAAAAGACAAAAGAAATTGGATACTACAACAATGAATGAAGCTAATATTAGAAGTGTTTATAAGGCAATCCTAAGATATGGTGACATTTCTGATAAATGGGAAACTTTTATCAATGATGGTACATTACCAAATAAGAGTATTGAAGTATTAAAGAATTGTCATGATGAATTGATTCAAAAGAGTAAAGAAGCCGTTTTAGAACATGAAAAATCAAAGCAAGAATTGTTGAAAGATTTAGAAGAGAAAGCAATTGCTGAAAAGGATAAAATTTCAAAATTACCTCCATTAGAAGATCCTGCCAAGAGCCATCCTACTCCAGCTATGCAATTGTATAATAACAAGAGAAGAGAAAAGAAGGCAATTTTACTTGACTATAATGGTGTGAAGAATCTGAATGCTGAATCAATTGTTAATAGACCAGAAGAATTGAGATTATTAAGATCTGTTATCCCTGAAGACGATCCAATGAAATTCAAATTTAAAAGAGATCCTAAAGTTGTTCATGGTTGGTCTTGTAATTGGACTGTTAAAGATGACACTAATTTGTTAATTGGTATATATAAATTTGGTTACGGTGCTTGGGTTCAAATTAGAGATGATCCAATCTTAAATTTACAAAACAAAATGTTTTTGGAATCTCCACCAATCAATGCATCAAAAGCTGAAAAGGAAAAATTCAATAAAAAGACTCCAGGTGCTGTTCATATAGTAAGAAGAGCTGATTATTTATTGGGTTTCTTGAAAGATTTGGAAAATGGTACATTGCCATCAGACTCAAATACTAAAGAAGTTAAAAAACCTGCTAGAGTTAGAAAAACTATTAAAAAATCAGCAACTCCAGATTCAGATGGTAAAAATAATAATGGTGGTAATAACAACACATCTTCATCATCATCGTCATCATCTTCATCAACAGCAACAACATCAGCAACATCTTCAGCATCGTCTCATCAACCTACTTTGCATCAGGTTTTGAAAAAACTGCCTCCAAAACCTTCACGTCCAGCTACTCCTCCAGTTTCAAATGGTAAAAAATCAATTCCAATTGCTCCACATGCACATGCTTCATCTAAATATCAGGAACATCCATTATTGAGACCGGTTGAAAAAGATTTAAAAGTTTGGCAAAGTAAAGGTAAAGGTTTAGATAAAGCTGTTTGGGGTTCTAAATTGAAAAGTGCTTTGTTACATATTGGAAATCAAATTGAGAAAGTTTCAAAGAATGATAGAAACTTGAATAAGGAGTTGTGGTATATTGCTCAGAAATCATGGCCAAATCATGACGTTAGTCCTGAATTGATTAAAAAAATGTACATTAAAAAAGCTAATCAAGCTCAGAAAAGTAATTAAGTTACCCAAAAAATTGACAAAGTGTTCTTAGTTTTTTTTAAAAGGAAGATTTTTTTCCTCTTTTTCGTTTCATGGCTTTTTTTTTTTTTCGTTATTTTCTCTATTCATGTAATTTTAGTTTTAATACAATCATCAAAATAATTGACGAGAATTCCAGTAAACAAATGAAATGTCAACGTTAAAAAAATACAAACAGAAGGAATTAATCAGTTACATAATGAAACAAAACAGAAAAAGCTATAAAGCACTAAAAAGTTAACCGAATGAAGGTAGGAGAGACGAAAGACACATTTACACATTAATTCTCGTTAAACATATCACAATCTAGTTTACATTTATTGATCTTAATGAGATATTTAGAATGATACCTATTGATTTTTTGAACTTCATCAAATTCTTTAACTTTAATCAACTCATTAGCATGTTTCTGTAAAGTTTCAGCATCTTGCAAGATGTTATATTTTCCCTTGATTGCAATTTTAACATCATTGTGGGGAAGATCACTTTCCTGCTCAATGACAAGATTGCAGCCTGAATGACGATAACCCATACTTTTAGGTGGTAAAAGTGGGATAAGGTCTTTTTTATTGGTGATTCTAAGATAAGTGTTTGTTAAAAGTGGATTTGCATCGTTTGAAGTTAGTTCAGAAATGGCTATTTCGGTATTCCATAAATTATCCATCCAGTCTGACAGCCTTCTATCAGCAAATTTTGGTCCTGCAAAAGTTATCAACCTGACATCATAACCTAATATTCTAATTTCATTTGCAGCTAATGAAGCTAGAGCACCACCTAAAGAATGTCCAGTCACCAACATGTTATAACCACTATACTGTGTATTGGCCAAATTGATAAAAGTGTCAAGATATTTATTGACGAAAAGCTGAATGGCATTGTGGAATCCACGATGAACATAGCAGTTTTTGCAACCTCTATAATTAAGTTTGTTTTGCTTGTACTTGATAGTCCAAGGAACGTATTCAGTCAGAGAAAACTCAAAGTTGATATTCCATTCTGCATCTGAGCTTGTACCTTTAAAGACTAGAGCCAACTCTCTATTATGGTCATCAGCGATCACCACACCGCTGATCTTATCCTGAAACAGAAAAATCACTCTAGAAGACTGATCAACTGTAAGACAGGAATCTGAAAAACGGTTTTGTAGCTTCTTCTTTGGAGAGACGCAGTAAGAAACAGAGCAGTAAGTAGCCAGTTTTTCGATTGTGGTGTAAGTTCTACCATCAACCAAGTGCGCTGATTCGTTTGAAACGGCAACATCAGCGAAACTATGAGTGTTGTTGGTGTTTTCCAAATTTGAAATTACAGCTCCATCAACAATGGAGCATAAAATGGCTAAATATAAAAAGATACGAAAGACTCTCATAAATCAATTGCAGATACTGAAATGGACTTACAGACAAATATGTAGGGTCCTTTCAATAAATCTACTAGTTTTTTCAACATTTTTTTACTAAAACAAACTACAGTGTTGCTTTTCAGCAACACATCTCTATTTAACAAGTTTTAATCTTAAAACTCATCCTCTTAAAGATACTGCAAATGCTTTACAAATACATAAAACAGGCTGCTACCAACAGGAACCATAATATTAAGTATTAAATAGTCATTAAAGAGAATAAAATATACACAAGCACATCCTTACACCACAAGTTACATCAAAATCTGCCAATTTATAAAAACGTGTCAATAAAATTTTTTATTTTCAAAAAAATTTCAAATTTAATTTATACACGACCTTTTCAATTTTTTTAAATTTTTTTTTAAAAAATTGCAAAGCGCCGAAAAAAAAAGAAAAAGACGAAAATTTTACAAAATTACAAGGAGACAAAAGAACATAACAGCATTTTTAAAAGCTTTAATACTGTTTTGTTATACTTTGTAGGTGTGTAGTGTAAAAAAAAAAACCTTTTAATACTTTCAGTAACCCATTAACTTTTTATTGTATATCGTCTATTTATTATTTTCTGTCTGTTGAAATTACAAGTTCAGAAATTATAATAGTCATTTTATATTTATAAAAAAAAAAAAAAAAAAAAAAGGAAAAAAAATATTAAAAAATATTTACCTTAATTTTTTAAAAAATCATTTGTACTTTTTTAAAAAACTAAGTGTGCATTTTTTTTAAGCAAAAAAGAAAAAAAAAAACAACAAAAAAAAAAAACCCCACGTTTAAGTATCATGTCTTCCGCTGATATTAACCAAGTTACTGAACAGGTTGAAAACCTTTCAGTTTCTGAACAAGGAGCTCCAGCT
The DNA here is from genome assembly GCA_037951595.1 of Ogataea sonorensis. NCBI lineage: Eukaryota > Fungi > Ascomycota > Pichiomycetes > Pichiales > Pichiaceae > Ogataea > Ogataea sonorensis. The sequence goes on from JBANDG010000008.1 coordinate 144,241, forward strand.
GCTGCTGCTACTACTCCAGCTACCACTACTGAAGCTTCTTCGAGTGGTGATTCAACTCAACAATTTGAATCATTAGCTGCTTTATACGTTGGTGAATTAGACCCATGTGTTACCGAATCTGATTTATTTGAAGTTTTCTCACCAGTTGGTCAAGTTTCATCAATCAAGATTTGTAGAGATGCTTTAACCAAACAATCTTTAGGTTACGGTTACGTCAACTTCCAATCTCACGAAGATGGTGCCAAAGCTATTGAAGAATTGAACTATTCTCCAATCAAAGGTAAGTCTTGTAGAATCATGTGGGCTCAAGCCAATCCATCAACTAGAAAGAGTGGTGCTGGTAACATTTTCATCAAGAACTTACACCCAGCTATTGATAACAAGACTTTATACGATACTTTCTCTGCTTTTGGTACCATTTTATCTTGTAAAGTTGCCACTGATGAAAACGGACAATCAAAAGGTTTTGGTTTTGTTCATTATGAAGATGCTGAAGCTGCTGAAGCTGCTATTGAAAACGTTAATGGTATGTTATTAAATGATAACGAAGTTTTCGTTGGTCCTCACATTTCTCAAAAAAACAGACAATCTAAAGCTAAAGATGCTACTCCTTATTTCACCAATCTTTACGTTAAAGATATTCCATTAGAATGGAAGGATGAAGATTTGAAAAATTTCTTCACTAAGATTGGTCCAGTCACTTCTGTTTATGTTATTAATGATGCTAATAACAAATCTAAAGGTGCAGGTTTTGTTAATTACGAAACTCAAGAAATCGCTGAAAAGGCAATTGAAGAATTAAATGGTCAAGAAGTTGAAGGTAAAAAAATTTACGTTGGTAAAGCTCAAAAGAAGAGTGAAAGAGTTGAATTATTAAAACGTTTACATGAATCTGCTGCTCAAGAAAAGAGTAATAAATTCCAAGGTGTTAACGTTTTTGTTAAAAATTTGGATGATTCAATTGATGATGAAAAATTAGAAGAAGAATTTAAACCATATGGTACTATTACTTCTGCTAAAGTTATGATCAATGAATCTGGTAAACCAAAAGGTTTTGGTTTTGTTTGTTTCTCAACTTCTGAAGAAGCTACTAAAGCAATTGCTGAAATGCACCAAAGAATGGTCGCAGGTAAACCATTATATGTTGCTTTAGCTCAAAAGAAAGAAGTTAGAAGATCTCAATTAGCTCAACAAATTCAAGCTAGAAATCAAATGAGAATGCAACAAGCTAATGTTCAAGGTAACATGGGTCAATTTGTTACTCCATTCATGTACGCTCAAAATCCAAATTTCTTACCACCAGGAGCTAGACCACCATTCCCAGGTGCTCCAAATCCTCAAATGTTAATGCAACAAAACATTCCAAGACCTGTTCAACCTCAATTCAGAGTTGGTCCAAATGGTCAACCAATCCCAATGTACGTTCAACCATTCATGAATGAATATCCTCAAAATGGTGGTAGAATTCCTCAACAAAGATATTACCAAAACAGACCTTTACAAGCTCAACCACCTCAACAAAGACCAAAAGAAGAAGGTTCTTCTTTAGCTCAAATCTTGACTCAAGTTCCTCCAGAACAACAAAAAAGATTGTTAGGTGAAGAATTGTACCCAAAGATTCTTGCAACTGGTAAAGTTCAAGGTACCGACGAAGCTGCTGGTAAAATTACCGGTATGATGCTTGATATGGATAACCAACAAATCTTAGCTTTATTAGAAGATGAAGAATTATTCAAAGCTCAATTCGAAGAAGCTTTAACCGCTTACGAAGAATACAAGAACAAAGAAGCTTCCGAAACTCAAGCTTAATTTTAGTTCATTCATTGAATTAAACTTAAACTTTTGTTCTTGTTTCTTTTTTTTACTTTTTTTTTTTTTTTTTTTAAATCTAAAATTTTTTTTAGTTCTCTTTTGTTTTTCTCCTCTCTTTTATTTTTTTCTTGTTGATGTGGTACTTATATCTTTTCCGTTAATTGTTCACATTGAATTGTTTTCATTGTGTGCTTTTGACGGTTCTTTTTCCTTACTTTTTTGTTTTTTTTTTTCCAATTTTTTTTTTAAGTTTTACATATTGAATACTTTTCGTCATTCAATTTGCTGATCTGCTCATTTTGTACTTTAATGCTATTATGAATCTATCATTTGGTTAGTTTACTTGAATGCTGTGTATATTGAAATTATTGAGTAATTTTATAAAAAATGATAAAAATAGCTACACAAATTTAAAGGAATAAATTAAAAGTTTAAAATTAAATTAAGTGTAAGTAGTACAAATAAAACAAAAGTACTGTAATTCTCACACAACCAACTAACCCCACGGTTTTGTTAAAAGTCAATAAGAATCTATGACCAAATTCATTAGGTCAATTTGACCGAATCGTTCAACTCTTCGACACCACAAGATCAAATGGACTACTCACCATTGTCACCACCAGCTAGCCAAGCTGCTTGATCAGTGATAGCTTTCCATAGTTCCATATCGTGCGAATTCGAAGTGGAACCTATGTGTTCAAAAGTTGGAACGTCTTCGATCTGGGCTAGCGACGGCAACACTGATGGCGAAAACATATTTGTTGTTGTTGATGATTGTGTGACGGGGTTCATGAACGGCGATGGGTATTTGTTTGCTGAGTTAGGACTGATTTGCGAAGCATCTAAATGAATCTGTGAAACACCCATAGCATTGTTTGATAAATTGCCTTGATTAAAAGAGTGAAGATGACTGTTTGGCGGTTGTTGCTGTTGATGAGAATGATGCGGTTGCTGCTGCTGCTGCTGTTGTTGTTGATGGTGATTTTGTAAATACATAGATCCATGCATCTGTGCTTGATTTAGATTTGAAGATCCAATTTCATTATTAAGTGTATTGAAAATTTGGTGTATTCCACTGAAATGGGCCTGAGATGGATGCGAATTAGCAGTTTTTTGCATTGGTTGAGGAGATCCAGTTGAAGAATCAAACATGTAGGTGGACTGCGGTGGTAAATTATAAGTTCCCTGTGCCATCGTTGTTGGATTTTGCAAGTGAAATGGGTACGCTTGTCTGTGTACAGGGTACTGCGAATTGTTATTAAGCATATCACCCATAGTGTTGCTATGTTGCTGATGTATCTGCTGCTGAGCATCGTGTTGAAGTTTGGATGCTGCGTCAGAAGATCTTGACTTCTCTGACGGAGTAAAACTGTCATCAGACTGATTTGAAGAAACACCGGCAGAACTTGAATTTTGCGATTTTAAACTTTGGTCCTTGTTTTTCGAATGACCTGGAACAAATTGCACTCCAGAAGAGTCAAGTTGATTGTTTAAGTCAGATACAGGAGCAGTAATATTGTCATCATGTTTTTTAATCAAGTCCGCCATTGCACCATTGAAATCAAGTAAACTTAACAACTTCAATATTTGTTCCCTTCTTAAAGTTGCAGGATGATTACCTAAATTTCTCATCTTTGTGAACATTGTCAATGATTGATCTAGATACTCTAAAGTAGCATCATGTACCCCGAAAGTTGAATTGAACAAGACCAAGGTAGCAGTAGAGGTGAATAAATATTCTCTATCCATATAACCAAACATTGCAACCATGTTTTCAGGCATTAAAGCCCATAGTGATCTTATTGTATTTATCGATGCTTGGAAAGAGGCATTGAGTAAAGTTAAAATTTCTGAGGAATATTTAGAGAGATCCAAGTAAGTTTTTTGCTTTGGGTTCTCAGACTTTAGATTCAACAACACAAAATGGAATAAAAGTGGTCTAACAGCCAAATTTATACCTTGGAAATATTCAGTCATCATATTAACAACCAATCTACTAACTTGTATCTCTGGTTGTTGATAATCACAATTGATATAATCAGGTAATGATTTTTTCCATCTTAGTAAGCTGATAACTAGTTCATGGACAATTGGTAAAATATTAGATGAAGGTTGTCTGGTGTATAGTCTTCTTAAAATATTTGCATTGATTTGGGTAATTCTAACACAATTTCTGATAAATTCAGCTTCAGGGAATATATAATTTTCGCAACCTGATGGAGGATTGGACATATCAAAATCGTTTGGCAACTCGCTCGAAATATCATCATCTGTTAGTGATAAAGGTAATCCAGCTTTAGAAGCTAACATTCTTTCATACATATAAACAGTCCACCAAAGTCTTCTTCTATGTTCCAATTCATAACGATTCAATGTATCTTTACCCACATCAACATGGAAACCTAAAATCAAAGAACCTCTCAATGCAATACCAAAATAAAAATAAGAAGCAACAGTACAATCTGCAACTTGTAAGTAAAAAGCGTATAATAGTAAAACTTCGATACCTCCTTCTCTAGCACAATTATCGATAGATCCACTTGAAAACAATCCGGTGAAAAGTTCACTAGCTTGATTGAAAAAACCTGAACCTGGTAGCTTTGTTGTTCCACTCTGATTATGGTACTTGCTGTTATTTGTCTTTTGCTTCTTCTTCTTACTCTTTTCATTCAACTTGTAACCATTCAAATTATTAGCTGTACCCAAATACATTTCACCAATGGCAAAAATTAGCAAAACTTTACAAAACCAGATGGTTTCCAAAATAGTCTCTGTTTCTTTTGACTCATTCAAGACATCACTACCATAGTCTGGTTTGAACGGGTTTTCTGGATCATCGTTATAAACACGACGAAGATTTTCCTTCACCAGTCCTTCATTGAAAAAATAAAAACACCCGTCATTGTATGAGATAAAACTGTCGACTAGCAACATTGCGTAACTATAGCTTGGTAAAGTGAAATTGACATTAATTCCAGGACGAGAATGCGTTCTACCAAGCATGATTCTATATGCATTACCTTCTCTTTCTAAAATGGTTTCCTTTTCACTGTTTATAACGCTGCCATTTTTGGAAGATGTAGATTCTGGGGATAAGTCATTGGAAGCGGAATTATTATTAAGAGATAACATCATCGGAGAGACTAATCTATTGATCTCAAGACCGAAAAGAGTCATTGACGATGATCCAATATAAATTCTTTCTCCTGTTCTTGAATGAATTATTCGACCATACTTATCCAAGAATGGTGGAATCACTTCACTACTAACTGATTTGTTCCCATGATTTACTTTTGAATGACTATCAGAAGTTTTCTCTTGTATGTTATTTGCAGTAGATTCGGATGCAGATTCTAAGTGGCCATCAGATTCTTCATTGTCCTGGACTCCGCTATTCTCCTGTAGCTCATTACTATCTGAAGTATGCTGCTGATTTGCGCTGCCTCGCTTACTGACAGCTTCAACTTCTGCAGAATTAGCAGAGTTTTGCTGGGTTTTCATAGCATTCCGCAAATTGGCGTTCTCAATCTTCAGTTTTGAAATTTCATCGTGTAATTTGGACAAATACTTCATGGAAATGACTATTTTCCTCTCACCTTCAACATACTCACATGTTGAATTCACGGCTGCACATTTTGTACATGGTGGACCTTTACCATCACATTTCATATGTCTCTTTCTGCATCTTATACACGCCATATTGGATCTTCTCTTATTAGGCTCTTCACTTTGAGCAACGTTGCCAGAAAACAATACCTCACCATCCAAGCTGTCATCTTTAACTGGTTTCGTTGGGTCATTTTCCGAGTTCCCACTCTTTTCCTGCTTGGCTTTGAATTGATCATCACTACCCGTCGACTCGGGCTCTTTAGCATTACTCATTCTTATAAACAATCACAAATCAGATCAAGAATTGAATAACAAATATAATCGATTTTTGCTATTACAGGTGAAAAGAATAAATAAATAAATCACTGAATGAACGGCAATAACGCCTTATTATACTCTGATTCAAATTGAGCCTGTTACGTTGGAAATTTGAAAATCACCACCAGATACGCACAAGACCCTCTCTTTTACCCAGCTCTGAGCGATAAGCGTCACTACCGAAAAAGCACACACGCTGAAATGAAATACTTATGCTCTAACCTGCTAGTCGTGGCCAGAGATCTTGTTCCTAGATACTTAAACGCACAATCTACAGCTTCAACACTACTCATTTAAACCATACCAACATCTCTAATCAACTAATCTCCAATCTCTTGCTGTGTACTATTTATTTATTCATCCTCGTTTCTTTTTTCATTCTTTTTTTTCAGCTACAATAGAAAAAAACGGCAGGGCTGTGCAAAGATTAGTAGGAGGTTTACATGAAATTTGCAGGAGCCAATCAGAAAAGGCACTACGCAAGGGCAGGAAAAAGCAGTTGATAAAAGGATTAAATTATATGAATGTTGGGCTACAACTTGACATTACTTACTCTAGTTTTGTATCTTCTAGTTTGGAGGCAACTTGAGCAGTTTCGGCATCAGCTTCGGTAGAAGCAGCAGGAGCAGCTGCAGCTGCACCAGGGAATCTGGAACCTCTGTCTTTGACCTTCTTGACCTTCTTCTTTTGTTCGACAACAGGGTAACCTTTAGCTTGCGCTTCCTGGAACTCTGGAGTCTCGTTGAACTCTTTTATGACTGGGGCTAATAGCACATTGATGGCATCGGCAACACCTGCTTTTAGATCAACAGGTCCTAGTTCTTCTTTTCTAAAAGACTCTTTTAAATCTTCAAATGAGTGGTATGCGATATCACCACCGTATTTTTCTGGTCTGGAAACTTCAAACAAGAACTTACCAGTACCGTGTTTCAACTCGTAAATTGGAGCAATAACGTACTCCACAAAGGACAACAAACCATTTTCTTCAACGTTACCTGGAGCACAGAAAGCGGTATTGATCTTCTTTTTGACAACTTTAGGCTCTTCCAAGATGTCGATCTTGGAATTTGGATCAGAGGCAGACATCTTACCGCCTTGGGTTAAACCAGGAACCATAGGGTTCATCAAATGGGCTCTCTTCTTGTAACCAAGAGATTGTAAGTTTTCTTCAGCTAAGACAAAGATTTTTCTTTGATCAACACCACCGAATTGAGCGTCGACTTTCAAGTGCTCCTCATCCAAAGCTTGCATCAATGGGTAAATCAAACCAGACAACAATGGGTTAGCAACTTGCTTAACAACATCAGCACCTGCTCTTTTGGCATCATTTTGAGACACAATATTCGACAATCTGAAAATATCCATGGTATACTCTGCAGACAATTGGTATTCGGAACCAACAGTGAACTTAAGCTTCTCAATTGGGACGTTGATCGATTTCAAGATCGCTTTGACCACAAACTCGTAGTATTTAGCTCTGTATTGGACAACTTCTAATGGAGCTTTCATGTTATCCAAAAAGGCATGCAAGTCAGCTAGTAAGACGGTAACTTCACATCCCGCTTTCAAGAAATGCGCAAGCTTTGTCATTGGAACAAAGTAACCACAGTGTGGCTTACCAGTTGGAGCAGTACCCCAGTAAATTCTCACTGGTCTCTTTTCAACCTCTAAAATATTCTTGATAATTTGAGGATTCAAGACTTCCTGCAAGTTCTTGGTGATCAAGTCAAATTGCTCCTGTGGGTCAGTAATGGTCTCGGACATTTTCAAAATAAGATTTATCTATACAGATGTACTTGATATAGTTTTCAATGAGATATAAAATCAGGAAACCCAAACTATTAACACCTACAACACTATACTTCTTTTAAATCATCGTCAAGCTCTCTGACTCTTTAAAGTAAATGTGGAAAAAAAAAGTGTCATTTTCCAACGATTCGTCGATTTCGCGTCGATTTGTTTTAAAAAACGTCGATCGACGCAACAAATATTTTTTGAGAAATCATCTGCCAATTTGAGATTATGTGCACATTGCCTCTTTTAGGAAATTTTCACTTTGCAGGAGATTTTTCAGTGTGTGTGCTTTTTAAAAGGAAGTAAGTGTTCAGGGGACTGGAGTTTTCATGATAGGATATCTGGCATTGGATGTGTCAGAATCTGATATATATCAACGTCAATTAGATTATACTTGGTTGGGAAAAATGGTCGGTTTTGACTTGCAGCCGGGATTGGACGAATTTGCCCCAGAAAAGCAAAATGAGAGCAAAAACGGTGATGTGGTTGTTGATTTGTCAAAGTACGAGCCGTTCTATATTAGAGTGTACCAGGGAGGTTATAAAAACTCCAAAGTTGGTCACGAGTTTTTGGAGTTTGACTTGAGGTACGATCCGAGCAAGGCGAGCCATGGTTTGCTCAGATACGCAAACCAGACAAATTACAGAAACGAGGACCTCATTAGGAAAGAGGTGGCCGTTTCGAGGCCAGTTGTGGAGCAGGTTGTTAAGATGATCAACGAGAGTGAAATCTTGATGGAAAGCGATGAATTGTGGCCTGAGTCTGATATTGAGTCCAAGGCGGAGATAGAGATACGGTTTGGTAAGGTGGTGAAGAAGTTGAAAACCAAGAGAATCGGCTCATCAAGCGAGATCAAAAATACCAGAGACCCTGAAGGTTTAAAAGTTTTCTTCTATTTCAACCAGAACGTGCGTGCACTCGTCTTTTCATTGATCAATTTACACTTCAAAGTCAAGCCAGTGTAAGATAAGTGGCTGTGATGTCAGTTTTTGTTAATTCAATTTTACTCTCTTTTTTTTTTTATTATGGCTTGATACGATATGACTACTTATTTTTCAAGGACGAATCTGTCCACAAACCATTTATGGAACCGAAAGTCGTTTTCAACCAACTCAGGGTGAAATGAGGTGCCCAATACACGACCCTGTTTTACTGCCACTATGGATTCTTTACCGTCCTTCACCACAGTCGACAATATCTCAACTTTGGCAGCATTTTTATGGTAAACTGGTGCTTTGACTACCCCTTTCGATGAAAATTGCTCAAACTCTTGATTGTCCGACAACAATATCTTGGTTATCACAGGGGCTCTTATAAATACACCTTCAAAACCATCACTGCCATCGCAGTCAACATCAAGCCCTTCAAAACCATACAATCTCTGCGAAAATGAATCCAATTGTCTGCCAAAGGAGTTTCTTTCAATTTCCACGTTTAATCCGCCTAAGAGCTCATAATTCACCTCACCTAACTTCACTTTAGTATTTGTCACCACCTGCGAGATCAAAATAAGTCCAGCGCATGTCCCCCATGTGGCAATTTTGCCAGACTGGATTAGTCTGACTAATGGCTCGTACAGCCCGGTTCTTTGCAGCAAGATGGACATGGTTGTTGACTCACCTCCAACCAAGATGATCCCGTCTAGTCTGTCCAAGTCGTTTACAGTGCGCACAGCCAATGACTCAAAATTGTATTCTGCGTATCTTGCATCATTAGACAGCTGCTCAAATAATTGTTTCAAGTGATTTAAATGCTCCCTAAACGATCCTTGCAATGCTAATACTCCAATTGTGATACTCTTACGACCGGTCATTCTACCCTGTTTGTTTTCAATCAGTCAAACACGAATTACCTTATTGAAGTGTGCTGCTATCTTTGTTACGAGCCCACGATAGTGGCATCTTCTTCTTTATAAATAGAAAAAACCCATTTGAAATGATGCCAACAGTTGTCAAATAGACAAATTAGACTAATCCTACCAAGCCCAAAAAACACCCGGCAAACTCGAATTTTCCACCTTTCAAAAGTGAAAGGTTATTTTCTCATTTACGCGCCAAAAACTGTCTAGCCCCAGAAACCGCCAAACCCGAATAACCGCGCCTGCCAAACCCGAACACTGTTCCCGTTGCTTATCTTCACCTTTGACGATTGCTTGATAAATCTTCTTTTATTGGCCAATTGAGTCATAATTGTTTGCTTCAGGCAGTCATTATAACCCGTCAAAACTTAATAAGTACTTGGTTTCTAGAACCACTGAAACTAGATATGCTTGGTATAAATAGAGTGTATCTTGCTACCAGTTTCACTAACTTTGTTCCAGGAGCTGCATTACTTTATTTTTATATTTATATATACATATTTGATCATCATTACATATATAATAAAGTATATACTTATTAAAGAAAAAACTCAACAGGCAAATACATAGTAAAATGGTTTCAGCGAATGCGTCAACTTTTCAGCACAAGGCAGGACTTGCACAAATGCTCAAGAACGGTGTTATTATGGACGTGACTAATGTCGAGGAGGCATTGATAGCCGAAAAAGCAGGTGCCGTGGCCGTTATGGCATTGGAACGTGTGCCTTCAGATATTCGTAAAGAAGGTGGTGTTGCACGTATGTCCGATCCACAGATGATCAAGGAGATTATGAACGCTGTGTCTATCCCAGTTATGGCTAAAGTGAGAATTGGCCATTTCATGGAAGCTGAACTTCTTGAAAAATTAGGTGTTGACTACATTGACGAGTCTGAAGTTTTAACAGTTGCTGATAGACAGTATCATATTGAAAAGGAACCGTTCAGTGTTCCTTTTGTCTGCGGTGCAATGGATTTGGGCCAAGTTTTGAGACGTATTGACGAAGGTGCAGCCATGATTAGAACCAAAGGAGAAGCTGGAACTGGAGATGTCAGCGAGGCTGTTTACCATATAAGAAAAATTCAGCAGCAAATTAGCTACCTTACTGGAAATTTCACCAAAAACGACAAATCCTTGAGCGAGAACCCTAAGTTAATTGCCTATGCTCAAGAGTTGAATGTCAAGCCTGAATCTTTGATCAAGCTAGTTCAAAACAACGGTAAGCTACCAGTTGTTAATTTTGCTGCCGGTGGTATAGCTACTCCAGCAGATGCAGCTATGTGCATGAAACTAGGCTGCGATGGTGTTTTTGTTGGTTCTGGTATTTTCAAGAGTTCAAATCCTGAAAAATTGGCTAAAGCTATAGTGACTGCAGTCAATTCGTTTGACGATGCTGCTAAAGTTCTAGAATCTAGTTTTGATTTAGGTAAACTCATGTTTGGAGTCCAAGTTAGCGATTTGAAAAAAAGAGTGAGTTAGTAGAATGTTTTCAGTTTGCTTGTAAGCCTGTGTTTGTATTGATTAAAATAATTATATAGCTTGAAATAAACTAAAATCGCTCAGAAGGGGAGTTCTTCAGTTGAACGTCTAAATATTTTTGTTTACATTATCTTGAATCAAAGCCAACTACTTACAAAGTGATTGATGATGACTTTTAACTCTTTGAGTTAACCTTCTTACAATTATTATAGATATAGAATAGAACACATATAATGCCGACCTTGAACTCTTACCACTTGCGCTAGCCATAAATTAATTCGTACAAAATTTACATAATTCGTGATGGGGTTTGCGTGCTTTGTATTTTATAAATACTCCTGGTACACTTTATCTCGATTTGTGTACACATCAACTGCGCTGTAATTTCTTCGGCTATCTGCTATAGAAACGCTACTGCTACTGCTTAGCCTGAATGGATTTTCGTCTCTTGTCTCAATAAATGGATTTGAAATTTCACCTGTATTTTTGCTCAAGACAGCGAGTTTTTCTTCGAACGGATTCAGCTCAACCTTAGCTCTGGGTGGAGGACATTCTGTGTTTGACTGGAAAGGTCCAATTTGGACCGAGTCATGTGGAATACTTAAACTCGTAGCATAAGACTGTTGTGGGATGCTAAATATAGTTTTTTCAGTAAAAGTAGACTGATCATGCTTGCTTAAATCTTCTGTCGAACACGAGGTGCTCGATTCTTGATCATCGTAGGTAAAGACAGCTGATTTGTTGCATTTTGAATCCATCATCGAGCGAGCTTTTTTGATTTGAGCATCATATATTTCCAAAACACTAGTTGCAACCAACAAATACACATGCGTAGCAAACCCCTGATTTGTTTCAGATCTAACCGTGTATAAAACACATAGAGAAGATAATAACACAGCGATATATTTAACACTGAAAATCACCCAAATTATAAACGAAAAAGTCATAAAACCGATTAAATAAGCTTCTTGACGGTTTGTTTCTGCAATGGTTTTGATTATGCTTAAAATATTAGATGACGTGAATGAATTTGATATTGTGAAAGCTATCGTCACTCCATTTAGTAATTGTCTAGGAGTATCTGCAAACAGCCATAAATAGATTCCAAAATGCCACGACTGATAAACGGTAACCAGATACCAATCATGAAATGATTTACTATCAATGCTTCTGTAAATTTCAAATCTTTCATATGATTTCAATGAGTGTATAGCTCTTGCAACATCGTCCAGATAAGATCTGACAATTCTGTCAGATTTAAAGATGTGAATACCATAAATCCAGGTGATAAGTGTCCATGACATTGAAATTCCTATACAAGCAGTAAAGACAATTTTGTACGCGATCAATGGGACATACGATATAGCACGATACTCTTCCCAACCCGGGAGACGGTAAATTTTTATCAATGTGTAGATATCAGATGCTAAGAATGCCAATTGCATAGTGAGTGTGATCAACATCCATATATAGCTCAGTATTGAAAGAAATGTAACTTTCCCATACTTGTGGTCTCCAAGAATGTCTTTAAACTTGATCTCTGATGGCTCAATGTGATTTTTTTCACTAAGCTGTCTTGACATTTTACTGAATGAAGATTTGAATAACACAATTGCAAGAAGCTTTTCAATCACTCGTTACGTTTCTATATGTTGTGCTATACAAGAACGTTGGCCCTGTTAGAAATGGCAACTTTCTTTCAATTAATATATTTCCAACAAAATATATATACAAATCAGTCTTTTCCGTAATGATCAAAATGGTACATTCTTGTTTGGCAATTGTGTCAGATTTGTGTTACAACTCTTAGTTGTCGGTGCCTGTGAAAGAAACACGGACTTAATGCAAGATCTCGAAAACACGCATTGAAAAGAGCGAGATGAAAATAAACAAAGGAATGCGGCTCGTTTCACAATTTGACGTTGAGATTTCAAATTTGTTACGATGCTTTATCAATCTACACTCCCCGATGACGATTGCACAGGCATCAAAATGTAGAGAAACGAAAAAGAATATATTTGTCTAGTTTAACAGTACGTTCTATAAAAGTAAAAAAAAAAAAAAAATTGTTGAAAAGGGGATCAAAACAGCTTAGAACATTGGTGGTTTCAGACATCATAAGTAATTATGCTGTCAAATGATCTCACTGGTCTTTTTTCTTCGAGCTCGATGCACTTCAACAATGTCTTTTCCAAATTCACATCATCGCCAATCAGGTCGTATATTTCTGATAGACAATGATAGGTCTCGCTGCAAGCAAAGTACCTGGAACTGCTAGTCAATGAGTTCAAGTAGTTTTTAGCTCTTGCAATAGCTGCATTTTTATCCTTTTCACCAGTGAAAAATCCTGATTCTGTCAGATCAGATGCTGCTGCTTCTTTGAGTATTAAACAAGACCAACCTAAAATTCCCTCAAAATTTTCATCTTCTTTATAATCAAGAGAGTCTTCGAGGTATTTTGAAGCTAGTTTTGAATTAGAGTCAATATACAATTGTCCAAACCTTGCCAGTGTTTGTGAGTTGACACCTTTAATGGATTCCCCTTCTTTGATACACCCTTCAGCATCCTGTAATAAATTACATTTCTGGAATTGTTTCGAAGCCCATAACCATATATCCTGCAACATTCTTTGTTCTGTGTGTGACAGCGTTGAAGTATTTGAAGCTAATTTCCCAGATTCCGTTTTGTTATGCTGTGTTATGCTTTTGATGCGGTGTAAGATTGGTTTTGTACTGTCAATAGACAGTCTTGAAAGAGCACTAGTTGCAGAATTCGTGCCGCCTGTGGAGCGAGGTTTTTGCTCTTTTCCATTTAAAGCTCTTTTTGCATCGTTTGCCGAATGAGACTCGTGGTGATTATGAGAATGACCGTTTTGAGTTGTTGATACAGTTGTCACTCCGAAAAGATGCTGCACTGTGTCAAACAATTTACTAAGAAGGTTCAATGATTCAAAAGCATCCCATTTGGCTTCAACTATGGCGATATGAGTGATGTACATTTGAATTATGTCCCATTTTTCAAAAGGGGTAAGACTGGACACTTTTTCTGCTGACAACAGTTGGTTGTCTAGTTGTGTGACTAGCTCGGTCGTGGTGTTCAGTAAAGCATCATAATTTTCAACGGAGATGGATTGAGTCAACACCAACAAGTTCAAGTACTTAACATTGTCCGGGTCTAGTTTGATTGCCTTTTTAAGAGACCTTTTAGCTGTTGCCAAATCACCATTGTTGCATTTTATCAACGATAAGGCATATTCGAAGTATATAGAAGCCAACAAGTTTGGATTTGATATACAAGAAGGTGTGATCAAGTCAACAGATTTTTTCAAGGAAAAGTTATAATGTGATAATCTTTCATTCAGTATATCAACTTTCACACACTGACGTGACGCAAGATTTTTCCAAATCAAACCTATTGAAAGCCAAATTAAACTTAGCTTTTCTTTTAGCTCGGTTTGTAAATCGGTGTTTTTTAACAAATTTAGCAGATCCACCTCAACTAAGCGAATTAAAGACTGATTCCACTCCATAACCTTGTCTAGAACACTTTTTGTTAAAGGTTTAGTGAGCGCAAATGTGATCAGTTCCGTGTGTAGGTTGATTATGGAGATAATATCAACATATGTGCCGTTGTTTTGAACTTTTTGTTCGTGTATGTAGTTCAGATAAACTTTGAAAGTTGAAATAGCTCTTTCCAACTCGCCATTACGAATCGATGTTAAACACCACAGCTTCATAAGTGAAATGCTTTGATATGAAACTAAGAGTGCCTTGTCGAAGAAACTCTTCAACTTGAGTTGAACGTTGTATTTGTTAGATATGTACATTAAAGCGTCCACCAAGACATCTAAAGATTCATTTTTTTCAGTTGCTTTCGGGAATTTTGAGCTTGCTAGTAACTTATCCACGAAAACTTCAACATCGGCAGTCAATTTAGACAAAATGGCTTTGTTGTTATGAAATGCGGCATATGAAAGTATATATTTGGTCAGTTGGCCGTATATGGTAAAGTTCTGCGATGATGCTAGTTTTTGCACCTCTGAATTCAATTCTTCCACAGTTGTGACATTGGCAAAATAAGTAGAGACAACTTTATTAACAATGTTGGCAAAAGATAACCATGAATTGATACTAGTCTCTTGTGGAAAACGTTCAATTTTAGTAAGCCACGCTGTGAAAAACGCATTGAACGATGTTGTTCCTATAGAAAGGTATAAAGATTTGTAAAAGACTAAAATGTCAAACTCACTATTAAACTTTTGTTCTTGTAAAAGCGTTCCCAATTGCGGGTTTGTATCAATTAAAGCTTGTAAATATGTCGAATAATTTGAATAGGTCTGACTGGATCCCTGAGTAACAGCCAAGCCTATTTCGTTCAATTGAGCTTCAAAATCAGGAATAGACAGCCCGTTTTCTTTCTCAAATTCCAATGTGCTTAATGAGAGAAGAACATCCGAGGCAGACTCTAACTGTTCACTCTCAGAATCTCCAATTGGCAGAGCACAAGCCAATATCTGCTGCTCTAAACGCTCAACACTGACTGCCATTATCTCTTTACTTTTTCAGATTTTCTCGATTTTTCCCGGACACAACACAATGATGGAAAGTCAATTCAAAGCAATCCTATACAAAACCCCTTCTTAAAATCAAACTCAATCAGTGAAATTGTTAATTTACCCGATAACTATCCCTAGATCTGAAACTTTGTTCTGTTCAAACAGTACAGCCATATACCATCTGTGCAACTTTTCATACAACCAAACCACCAACGCATGTCTGGATCTCACTTTTTTCATTCGTCTTTCCTTTTTGGGAAATAACTAAAAAATATGTCTGGTGTACGGATGTAAGATATTTTTTTAAAATTTCATTAGCCACTAATTTTTCTGTGGCTGGTGTTACAATTGTGGCGCAGTTGTTACTTTCATGGAAGAAGAGTTTAAAGCATTGAGAAAGTGACAGAGAGGCAGGACCAGAGATGAAGTGGTACAAGATGACCAGATTCAACATTTGGTAAGCCTGTGACTAGTCATTCTTCAGGTTTTTTTAAGTTAATTTGCTACAACAGTAGATTACAGGTCATATTATTACAGGATTCAAGCCAAGTTGGGTTTGATCGGTGCTATCTGTAGTTGTATTTCACGTTCAAATACCAGCAATCAACAAGCTATTGTTTGTTAACAAGGTGCTGTTTAGTGACGCTTTCAGTTAGCACTAGCTTTTAAAACAGCCTTTATAGAAATTTGAAAGTGGATTATTGCATTGTTGTTTTGTGAGTATCAGTTTCATGATTTACAAGAAATTTCAAGTTCTTTGAAACCATCGAAAAAATAAAATAAAAACACACACAAAAAAAGAAAGAAACAATGTACAATTTAAACTCTTCGACTAATACTAGACCCTCATTTGGCTCGACTGGTAGTAGTTTGGGTATGGATAAAGGCAGAAGATTTCCATCCACTTCATCTTCGAGGTTTTCGAGCTCTTCTTCAAGCTCAAACCCATCTCTTAACTATCATAACCTTCCAACTTTCAAAAATTCCAGTTTCTTGAATCAGCCAATTAAACACACGGGAGTTGGTTCAAGATTGTCTTCAGATTCTAATGATCAAAATCTACCATTTGTGACAAAGGAAAAAATTCTTGAACAAGGTAACTACGAGGCCCCAATGCACACGCTTAATAGATTCACCTCGAAAACTAGAGTCCCATCTCTGTTGAGTACAATATCTTCAGATTTTAACAACAACTTTTTACATAGTAGCGATAAAGATTCATCAAGAAATTTGTTTTTTCAAGGCTCAATGTCATCATTACCTTCAAGTTTTTCATTATTGAGAGGCTCGAAGACTGATAAAAATACGTCATCCTCGTTATCATCAACCACTTCTTTTAATTCAGGAGGTCCTGGATCTCAAACAATGCCTGATAACTCTCTTGATCCTGAAACAGAATTTTTGAATTTCTTAAAATGTTTACTTATAATTTCAGTGCAGTTGGGTACAAAAGTATTTCTTTGGATAACATTCTTCCTAAGTTTCTTTTCCACTTGGCTTCTGAAAGCGATTGAGAAGATTCCAAGTCCTAAAGCATTGGAAGAAGCTGGTATTGAGTCCGATTCTACTCAAAAAAATACTATACCAACAGAAAAAGAAAATAATGTTCCACCACCTTTCAAATCAAAAATCGCATTTAAATTAGATAATAGTACTCCTTTGGCATCAAAGACGAAAGAAGGCGAAAGAATTTCTACATTACTTGAAAAGCTTCTTCCGACCAGTTCATCTACACCTTTGGATGTAGATAATAATGAATTTCCTGATGATAACTATCAAGGCCTAGATGATACCCCAATGCCTTTGAAAATCTCCAAACAAAATTACGGAATCTCTCAAAAAAATAAAATTTCACTGTTAGCTAACAAGTTGCAGTTAGAAAATGACCTTATAAACGAAAATGAAAACCTTCAACGTTTCAATTCAAAAGACTGTGATCATATCGATAATCAAACACAACTCACATCAATGTCCAAGAATCCTGCAGCTCCTACTATTGAGAAGGACTACGGGACTTTTTTCTTTAAAAAACCAAATTCTGAACCGAGACATCCTGACATTGAGGCTATGTTCTTGAAATCAACTTATGAAAAGAAACCTCAACCAGCAGGAAACTTGGTAAATGTTAGTCTCAATAATGCATTATGGAATGATTCTTATGCTAGAATGAACGATATCAGTAACTCCATTAAAACAATGTTTGGAAAGCAAAATCCAAATTACTCTTCAAACAGCTCATTAATCAGAAACAACTCAAAATTTAATGGCAAAACTGTGAATAAGAACTTGACTGCTTCAAGATTCAAAGACTTGGAATGGTTGAAGAGTGATAAAGAAGATTACGTTGATAACTTGGAATCCACCAAGTTATTCAAAGAATATCAAAAAATTATGGATGAACGTACCAAAATGCAGGATTTGATTAAGTTGGCAAAGGCAAGAGAACATGATAATGTCATTAAACCTTTAAGTGACGATAAAGTGAAACTTGTAGAAAGTTACTGGTTCAATCCAAATCAAAATCTGAAAATAGTACAAAACTTCAAGATTGATATTACCGTGAGAGACTTGAAAACATTATCTGACCGTAAATGGCTTAATGATAACATTATTGATTTATACTTGTTGATGTTGAAAGAACGTTCCAATTCTGATCCTCATTTAAGCAGTATGCATGTATTTTCAACTCATTTTTTCACAACATTGTCAGGGAGAGGCTATGACGGTGTGAAAAAATGGGCAAAAAGGGCCAAAGCTGACGTTTTAAAGTTAGACTACGTTTTCGTTCCAATCAATTTGAACCAATCTCACTGGGCACTGGCCGTTATTAATAATAAAGACAAATGTTTCCAATACTACGATTCTTTGTATGGTTCAGGTGGAGATTTTCTTACTATTCTCGAGGATTATATGGTTCAAGAAGTCACAAAGCAACACGGAGAGGAAGCTGCTCGTGTTTTTGAAAACTATGATTTTTACGAGTCCATGCGTACGCCCAAACAGCAAAACGGTTTTGACTGTGGAGTGTTTGCTTGTACTGCTGTTGACTACATCTCAACTGGCAGACCTTTGCTATACTCCCAATCTGACATGGCTACAATCAGGAGAAGAATGGCTTACGAAATTATCACTAAAAAACTGCTCCCTCGTTAATAAAGATGTACTGTCCTTTTGAAAGGCTTTGGTAGTGCATTATTTTTTTTTGTCTGTTTAATTTATGTTTAATTAGTGTATATTAACTTTATAAAGTTTAAAATAATTATCAACCATATCTAATCAACAACAAGTAGGCTTTGAATAGCTTACAGATACACAGAACACCACGGTGGTATCTACTATTTCGCAAGAAGGTAATCTTTTGTCTGCTTTAAACTGGTCTTCAGGATGATAGTGATTTGTAAGTTACACATTCTTTCAAATAACATGACCTATCACAGCAAGTGAAAAATTATGCGGTAAACGACCGACTATGTGATACGTCAGTGTTTATTTCTTGATATAAAAGTGAGACTAATGACCTATCACTTTGGGGTTAAAACAAACGGTATATAAACTGTATGAATAGTGCTATTCGCTACTTTAAAAGTACGAAAAGCCTATCTATTGATTTTTTTTTTCACCATTCTTGATTTATCAGTGCTGACAAGAGATAATTGTTACTTACTATTAATTTAATGCCAAAACATATTAATGCAATGTTAAATCAAAAAAATAAAATTACTTCATCGTCAAATAAACCCAATTCCAGTAGCATTACTACGGGAGCAATTATTCAAAAAAAAAGTTTAGCCGATTGTCTTTTTCAAGCATCAAATATACTTTTCATTATTAGCTACATTTTGGGTATTCTATTTACGGTTGCTTATCTATGGACTCAAAACCAAACAGTAGAAAAAAAGTACAAACAACTTTTTTTGGTTTCTACCAATAATCCACTTTACATCTCAATGAGACAGGACCTATTGTTGCATTATGCATTCAACTACAATGCCATATTAATTATTCTTTCATTGACCTTTGTTCTAACTTTTACTTGCATTACACAGAATCAGAATAAAATCAACAATTGTGGCAACTATTTTTCTATTCATGGTACCAGGTTCTCTAAGCATGCTTTAGAGCAGGTTAATACTGACTTGTCGCAGTTAGATCAGCAGATTAAATATAAAACTATAAAAGCCATTTGTGACCACAATCCTTCGTTCAAAATCCATGATGATACAACATAATTCATCCAACTTTCACGCAAAAAAGGTTTTCTCAACCCATAGAATCGTTAAGAAACTTTTTTCTTCAAAGTAGGAAAGAAGCGTTTTACGAGCACTCTTCTTCATTAGGTATTAATTTGACTTATATTCGAGGAACTACTTTCAAAAACTTTCCAGTTTGAAAAAGTTTTTAAGTACGTTAAAATACATCACCAGCTTCATTTCTCTATTTTATTCCTTCACCCGTTTACTACCTTCTTGTTTTTTTCTTCAACGAATGCTATGTCTGATAACAGTCAGTACCCCTCAAGCAATTAACATCTCCTTTTTTGACTATATGTTGTTATTATATTAACTTTATCTTCTTTATCTGCAAATGTGTTTTGAACCAAAATTTGAATAAACTTCTTTCGATGCAGTTAGCTTACTGCACAAACAAAAACTTGAGAGCCAGTAAAATTTCTAAGTAAGAATCTAACCCAGCTGAGAAGTGAATAAAAAGTATTTTGAAAAGGGTTGAGCTTTCGTTTCTATGCATCAAAAACGCTAGGAATGAATTTATGTGTAAGAACAAAGCGGCGATGCATGTCGTCATGCATTAACACCGAATCTCACGTCAAATTTGTTGATGCGGCTGTTTCTGCAAATTAAAGCCGAGCGAGTCTTCTGCAGAATGTGTCAGTACGATTAACTTCAAGAAAAAGCAAAAAGATCGGTTCAGTGATTCATCAGAGATGTGGGTTTACTTCACCCTAATGCTGTAGACACTTATTACAGAGATTTTGAAATTGCTTATTCAAAACTTCGTTGTATGTTATCTTCTATATTTAAACCTAGTTTTCATTTTAGTTAGAGTTGTCTGCCAATTTGAAGTTGATCAGATTTTCCGTATCTAGTCCCAGTAACGTAATATTTTTATTCTGTTTCAACACTGGTTCCGGTAAATGAATGAGACTGGTGTCATTTATTTTGGGTTGCGTTTTACGCCTTTTAGAGCCTCTATCTTCATGCAACAAGGTATCCTCAGTCGTTGCAATGTAAGAATCATATCGAATGCGCATAGATGCCAAATTCTCAATGAAAGTCTCCTCAGCCATTTTTAGTTGAGTTAACATTTCAGTATCGGATTCATTCTTACAAATGTCTTTTATAACCTCGTAAAAATCCAACAAAAGTTTTTCTTTGTTACTCTTATAATTAGCATAATTTGTTTGTCTGTGATTTACTTTAGCAAGCTTTAACTTATTTGAGATATTGACAGCATCTTTTATGAAATTTGTGGAAAACAAGTTGCTGGATTGTAGCATAAGTATTCCATATCCGTTTATGCTGTTGGTTCCACTTTTTAATTGATATGTCATTTTGATTTCAGTTTCTTCTTCTATTTCAGCTAGCATATACATTTCGGATACTCCCATTCGAGACTTGAGCACTTTAGGAAGATCAGTAAAGTGGGTGGTTAAAAATACAGTGGGTCTCAGTGCAAGAAATTTTTCAGTAATTGCTAAGCAGAGAGAAAAGCCATCAGTAAACGAGGAACCTCTACCCAATTCATCAACTATAACCAAAGAATCTTCAGTAGCGTAGTTTAAGATCATAGACATTGTATTCATTTCTGAACTAAAAGTTGACGCATTAGGCTCTATCTGGTCGGAGCAACTTTTGAAAAACAAAGACTTAAAGATTTTCAATCTTGCATATTCGGCTGGAATAAATGAACCAATCTGGGCCATGATGACCAATAGTGCTATTTGTTTCAGGTACACAGACTTACCACTCATATTAGCCCCAGTGATAATTTGGACCCTTGAAGTTTCGGGCATTGATATGATATCATTGGCAACAAAACTTTCAACCAAATGCTCCAAAACAGGATGCCTAGCCTCTTTGACTAGCAGTTGGTTGGAAAACTCAGGGCAAGCGTAAGTTTTCAAAGACTTAGATGCATTATGAGCAAAACAGCAAATGAGATCTAGAATTGCAACAGCTTCTGATATCACAAAATAGGAAGAAACTTTGGTCTTACAATTACTTAAAATTTTCTCAATAGTTTGTTGGCTCATAAGTATAATTTCATTTAAAGCATTTTCAAATCTTAAATTCAGTTTAACAATTTCCAGTGTAGAGCACTCAACAAATTTTGGTTTTCTAACTATGTTAATTAAAACATCTGGTAACTCTTTTTCTTGTAAACTGCAATTCTTTATTTGAATGTAAAAATTTCTTGTCCAATCAAATTTACACTCCATTGTAATTCCATGTTTTAGAGACAAAAAATCTACAGCATCTTGAATTTCTTTGATAATTTGATTGTAAAGTTGTCTGGTTACTCCTAGTAATCCATTTTCTCCACTTTTCACTGCATAGCATTGCTGATTTTTTAATTCGAGAGGTTTAGTTGCCCAAAAACAGTCTTCGTTAATATTTTCGTTTATAATGTTTAAGGTATCTTCTACATCTTTCAGTTGCAATAGTTCCTTCACCTGTTTCAAAAGTGCGCTACTGCTGTTTTCCAAAAGTACACTTATTTTTCCAAAATTTAGCATCGTTTCTTTTAATAAAACAACAATATTTATTCTATGTTCAGAATTGACATCCAGAGTTGATTTTGGTTTCTTGGATAAAACTGAAAATAGTTTGTCAAGGTCACAAAAAGATTTCAATGTATTCCTTAAATCATCCTTCAAAACCAAATCATTCAAAACTTCTTGAACAGCTTCATATCTAGATTGTAATGATAAAGGGTCAACCAAAGGTTGGAGAAGATTATTTTTCAATAACCTCTTGCCCATTTTTGTAACTGTGGTATCTACTATTGCAAACAAGTTAGTTGTTTTTGATGATTCATCGACAAAACTCACCAGCTCTAAAAATTTGCAGCTACGTGTATCTATAAACATAGCACTATCCAAACTTTCATACTTGATGTGAAACTTTTCGTAAATAAAACTATTGTTTGGCAAATCTTTCAAAAATCTCAATGCTGCAGTTGCAGCTGATAAAGCATAATGTTTATCTGTTAAGCCATTAAATATAGAGTGGTCGGTAAGACTTTGAGAGTACTTTTCCAGTAGGGAAACTGAGTTGTCATCAAGCTGAAAGAGTTTTTTAGGTACGGAAATAATTTGAATATCCCCTTCTAAGTTAGACTCAACTATTTTGACCAAGTTAGCTTTTGATGGTGATAAAAATGTATTTGGAATTATTATTTGCATTTTTCTATAATTTGAGACCATTAGTTTGTGTATGGTCCTCACATATGTCTGTGTATCAATTATTTCCGTTAAAACAAGTTTACTTGTACTTGTGTCAATAAAACATATACCAACTTTAGGTGACAATCCTTTGGACTCGTTGATACAACACAACACTCCGTTATTGTCACTAGTCATTTTGTTAAACTGCTTTGAAGCTAATTTAAAATCTCCATCATTGTTTACTAAAGGTTTTGACCCATTTTTGGCTAGGCCATCAATTGAGCTTGAATTAAAAATGAGGGATATGGGTTTTCGGTACGAATAATCCATTTTTGGTTGATAAGTGAAACTTGTAAAAAAACCTTTTTTAAAATTGATAATGATCTAACACTGAAGATCAAAGCTAATTCACTCTTTGACCAATCAAAAGTAGCAATATTCCAAAAAAAAGGGTAAATAGCTTGAAGGGTAAAAAAGGGAGATTTTTGAAAATTTAGGTTTACTGAGTGAGCCCTTAAAAAAACTAAACTTCAAAAGAATAATAAAAGTAGCTTACAATAAAGAAGAGTCCACTTCTCTGATCTATTAATACTAAATTAAATAGCTATTATAAATATACTGGTTTCATATTCACAATACATTGCGGCCCTCGACATGTTACCAGTTGTAGCAGCCTACATTAATTTATAAAAGTACAAAGTTGATATTAAAAGGTTTTAGTGATATCACTAAAAATGGAGGTAAATTCTATAAAGAGTACTAATTCAATTTAGTATTTTCCAAAGCCGTGGTCAAGTCTTCAACTTTTTGATCACTCTCCTGTTTAACTGGTTTTGCATCAACAATACTAGCTTTGATTTCCTCAGCAAGTTCTTTTGATAGCTTCTCAGTGGTAGTACTAGATTTTTCAATGCTTTCAGCTTCATCTGTTTCAGCTTTGTCTGTTTCATCCTCGTCAGATGCAAACTCATCTTCGTCTCTCAGTTTATTCTCTTCATGGGCCTTCTTGCCGGCTTCAATCAATTTTTCAAAATCATCTTTCCAACCTAAAGCTTCCACCAGTTTTTCAGCTATCAAATCACAATCATCCAACAGCAAAATATCACTTTTTCTTGGATTATGCTTGAAATCACCACATTTTTCTCTGTTTATCAAGACTCTCACACTATTAGACTCAACTTCAGCTGGTAATGATGCAAAGGGAAACACAGTCAATGAAGTACCAGCTACAATAGCAACATCTATTTGAGAGCTAGAGTCCTCATCCCAAGCGTCAAAAAATTTTGCCGGTAATGCTTCACCAAAGAAAACAATGTCCGGCTTGACGTAACCGTTACATTTTGCACATGTGGGGATTTTTGTACGCATCTGTTTTCTGAGAATATGTGTTTCCATTTCTTCTTTACAATCAATACAATGGTTAGCAGCAAACGAACCATGTGCCTCAACCATATATTTATCATCAACGCCTGCTAGTCTTTCCAAAGTGTCAATGTTTTGTGTATAACACCTTTTCAAAATGCTCTTATCTTGGCACAGCTTGATAAAAAAATGAAACTTACTAGGAATAAACTTTCCGGGATAAAGACCTTCAGCTAAGGTATAAAATGCTTTAGGATTTTCCCTGAAAAACTCAATATCAAAAACAGCCTCTGGATAAGGTAATTTTAGTTTTTGCAAATTTGCGTACAATCCAGTTTTTGGAGATCTAAAATCAGGTATACCAACTGGAGTTGATATTCCAGCACCACAAAAAAATGCAACTTTTGCATTTTCTCTCTGCAACAACTTGGCTAGGGCTTTTATATCTTTGTCCATGGTTGGAGTTTTTCAACTTATGTAAAACGGTGCAAGAAGCTATACTGACAATTCCCGGAAAGAAGATTTTTAATTTAGATGTCTCTGTGGATTTAGCAACAGATGGGTTAAATTATACTTTACTGGTTAGCTAGGACTCAAATTTGTAACTGCTGCATTTCAATTTAAATATTCAATAAATGATGAAATGTCGATATTTTCAATGTTGTCTCCTCTACTTCTTTGCTGATCTATCAACAAGTTGAAACTTGACGGAATTAGCAGAAGCAATAGATAAGTATTATAATGTACACAAAACAGGAAGAAATACACCGTTTAGCTCATCACTTACGTCACCGCTGAAGCACCGAATTATTTCTCCGTCTGTTTTTCTTCACTTTTTCATTTTTCATTTTCCATTTTCCATTTTCCGTTTTCCATTTTTCACTTCACATCTTTGACTTTAAATCCTCTAATTGAATTGCCATATGAATTTTGAATCTTTCAGCAATTAAATACATTTGAGTGTGATTGTTTGAGCAGGTTTTTTGCAAGATACTGAGTTTGGAGAAAGCTTGAAAAAATGAAGCAAAGGGTTTCCTCGTTAGATTTGAAAATCTTGGTTTCGGAGATTGAGAAATCAGTCAAAGAATATAGACTACAAAATATTTACAATTTAAGTTCAAACAATCGTTCATTTTTACTCAAGTTTAGTGTTCCTGATTCTAAGGTGAACTTAATTCTTGAGTCTGGTTTCAAACTATACTTAACCGAATTCCAGAGACCCACCCAACCACAACCATCTAATTTTGCCACAAAATTGAGAAAACATTTGAAATCGAAAAGGTTATCTAATATCAAGCAAGTTGGAAATGATAGAATTGTGGTCTTAGAGTTTAGTGATGGGTTATATTATCTAGTCTTGGAGTTTTTCAGTGCAGGTAATATAATTTTACTCGATAGTGAATTGAAGATCATGTCTCTTTTCAGGTTAGTCGATGAACACGAAAACAATGATAGATATGCAGTTGGAGCAACCTACACTATGTTTGAAAAATCATTATTTAATGACAGTGAACTGACTGAATCAAAAGTTTTCACACATGATGAAGTTAAAGACTGGGTTGTCACTGCAAAGGAAAAACAACAGGAAACAAAAAAAATTCCTTCTATAAATAAGCTAGCATTTGTAAATGCATCACATTTATCATCAGACTTGATTCAAATCAATTTAATGGAAAATGGTGTTTCTTCTTCAGCTAGTGCTTTGACATTACTAGACGACGAAGAATCACTTGATAAAGTTGTTAATTGCTTGAACGAGTGTGAAATTGAATTACAGAACTTACTCAAAACTCCAATTGGTCATATCAAAGGATATATATTGGCCAAAAAAAATCCTTTTTTTAAAGTTGAAGAAGAAGTATCCTCTGATAATTTAGAATATGTTTATGAAGAATTTCACCCGTATAATCCTATTCATAAGATTAAAGCAGACGTTAAAGTCGACACAGTAATGGGATACAACAAGACTTTGGACAAATTTTTTACAACTATTGAGTCATCCAAAAACTCATTGAAGCGTCAACAACAAGAAGTGTCCGTGATGAAAAGATTACAGCTAGTCAAGGATGAACATTCACAGAAGATAGAAAAATTGACAACCTTACAAGAACTCAATTATAGGAAAGGTGAGCTAATTATGCTTTATAGTGATTCCATTGAGCAATGCAAAACAAGTGTCCAGAATTTGATTGATCAGCAAATGGATTGGAAGAATATTGAAAAGTTAATTAAAATGGAGCAATCGAGGGGTAATCAAGTGGCTCAAATGATTAAACTTCCACTAAATTTGATTAAAAACGAAATAACAGTTATTCTTCCAGACACAAATTTTGATGATGAGAGTGATATTCAATCTACAGAATCTGAAACTTCAGATTCCGAAAGCGAATCTGATTCAAGTGATGAGAACGACGACGATGATGAAGAAAATGAAGAGGCTCACTTGACTAGCAAGAAAAGAAAGTCTCAAGTTAACAACAATAAGAAAACTCCAAAGAGACAGGATAAATCAGTCAATGTGATTATTGATCTGGGAATTTCGGCATTTGCCAATGCAAGCCGTTATTTTGATGAAAGAAAAATTGCACAAGAGAAACAAGTCAAGACGGAAAAGAATGCTACAAGGGCTGTTAAAAATACTGAACAAAAAATCGCTCAAGATTTGAAAAAGTTGGAAAAATCTTTGCAGCAGTCTAAAGAGATGAAACATTTACGTCCCAAACATTGGTTTGAGAAGTTTTTCTGGTTCATTACTAGTGACGGTTATTTATGTATAGCTGGACGTGATAATAACCAAGTGGATTTAATTTATTATCGTTACTTTGACAATGAGACAGATATTTTGGTTAGTAACGATCTTGACAATTCATTGAAAGTTATTGTGAAAAATCCATATAAAAACAAAGATGTCCCACCAACTTCTATTTGGCAAGCAGGTATGTTTTCGTTGACTACAACTAAGGCGTGGGAGAACAAAATAGTTACTAGTCCTTGGTTTGTCAAGGGCAAATCAATCTCTAAAAAAGATTTTGATGGAAGTATTTTACCAACCGGATTACTTAATGTACCAAAAGAAAGAACATATTTACCTCCATGCCAAATGGTTCTCGGGTTTGGTTTATTATGGGTTGGTGATGAAGCTACCACACAAAAGTATAAATTAGCTAAAGCATCTAGAGATGAAGAACTAGAGCTGAAATTATCAAGAGGGGATGAAAGTGTCAATAATAAAATTAAAGAGTTGAACACCATGCTGGAGAAACTGGAAGTTACATTGGGAGAACAAAAAGATTTGAATTCTGAAGATACCAAAAATGTTGTTGAGGAAAGAGAATCATCTTCGAACTCTGATGTGAACTCTATTGCTGAATCTGTCGAGGTTAAACTCCCAGGTGTTAATGACCAGATACAATCTACTATTAGAGGTAAGAAAAACAAACTAAAGAAGATTAAACAAAAATATGGAAATCAAGATGAAGAAGAAAGAATTTTGAGAATGGAAGTATTAGGTACTTTGAAACAAGTGAAAGAACGTAAAACAAATAAAGATTCAACTGTGACTAAATCAGATGAATCATTATCTTTATTTGCCAAACAACAGAGAAAAAAACAACAAGAGGCTCAACAACTACGGAAGCTTCTTGATCAACTTGAAGATTCTAAAGCTGTCACTGGAAATGAAGCTGGTGAAGAAGATTCCAATGTTGATGCTAATGAGCCATTCCATCTATCTGTTGCTGGCTTGATCTCTTCGCCAAATAAAAGTGATGTTATTGTTGATTGTATTCCTGTTTTTGCTCCTTGGAACTCACTTGCTAAATATACGTATAAGATTAAAATTCAACCTGGTAATTTGAAGAAGGGGAAAACTGTTTCTGATATTGTTGATTACTTCAAAAGATATTCCAAAACGTTACAAAACGATGGTGCTGACTGGTATGACAGTAAAGATTTAATTGATTTGATTAGTCAACAGGATTCGTTGATGTGTATTACAGCTTCAAAATTGAAGATTACGTATCCTGGTGGTGAAGGTGGAAAAGGACCAAAGAGTAGTAATAATAACAATGGCAAAGACAAAGTGAAGGGTAAAAAGAAAAAATAAGCGTTGTTATATCGAAGGTTGTTTTGGTATTCTTTTTTTTTCATTATGAGTTTTCAAATACATACCCTTGTTTTACAACACAAACAAACAAACATTTATTTATTGTAGCAATGATAGTTACACGTAGGTAGAAATTACATAGACTAGCTTGCATTAATAAGAAATTGTCCAAGGAAAAGACTATTGTTTACAACTTCCTGAATAATCACATATAATTGAAAGTGATTGCGTATTCATACACATAAACTATATATTGTATCAGCATCAAATCTGTAGGTTTTTTTAAAGTGATTGCAAACGGTCTGCAATATTCTTTTTGGCAAAATTAAGAGCACTGAAGAAACCTTTCTCTGAAAGATCAATTTTAATGTTAGCGACATCTTCAGTTGGAGCGTTAGTCACTCTGGATGCAATAACTGCTGGATCTGTCTCTAAAATAATACCGTCATCGATTGTTTCGTCGATAGCAAGGACAGTCAAATCGTAGTTCTCTTGCACAGATTTCTTATCGAGTTGATTGTTCAAGACAATCTCTAAAGCACCAACTAACCCTTGTAAAACGTTGTACATTAAAGTTTCATTTTCATTCAAATCACCAACTAAATATATGATTAAATCGCCAAATTCTCTATAAACGACTATGTAATTTTCAAACAGCAGGATGTCATTATTTTGCTTGAAAGTCTTTTTGAACAAGCTGGACTCAAACGTAAGTTGCTTCTTTTCATTTATAAGTAATTCATCACTTGTTTCTGCATGTGGTCCTTTATAGTATTTAGAAAAGAGTCTCTTACCTTCGTTGTCCAACAAGATTGTGGCTTTCACTGTATATAACGATGTGTCAAATGGCATGCTCAATTAACCTATTTTTGTTTTTCTCTTTGACTTATTTATTCTGTTTCAAGTCACTCTTAAGCATTCAAGCAGCATCAATTCAGTTATATCGCTGACATATAAGCTTGAAATTTAATTCAAGTGACACTATTTGAGTTATCATACCAAAAGAATGATCTTCCACGTTAAGTCTCTCTCAGACCCACGTAATCCAGATCCATAACATGTTTGTGTCTGTTTTCGGTCTCTCAGAATTTGAGTATTTTTTTCAAATCTAAAACATCTTTACACCACAAAATTTGAAAATTATTCAAAAAATTGCACAGCCGTAATTGCCCTTTTTTTTTGCTTTGTTTTCGTTTTGATCCCCTTTTTGTGCGCTGGGGGAAAAAAAAAGGGGATAAAAACCTTTTGTTTTGCCTCTTTATTTGCCACTTTATTTGCCTCTTTTCTCTTAATTTATGGTTGTTTTCGTTTATTAGTAAAATCATTGATTAGAAGATCCAAGTATAGTTAACAATAAACAGCTCATCTCCCCAAGTTGTCATGTCCTACAATAAGCATCTTGACCTTTTAGGAGAAGAGTCTGACGAGGAAGAAAAAGAGGAGTTATCAGCTAAGGATTACAAAAGCTATCGACTAAAAAACTTGCATTCAAACAAGAATGGTTTTCAAAGAAAGGCAGACATTGGTTCATCAGAGGGTATAGTCACTCAAAACAAACTTTTAATATTTATTGAACTACTTTTTTGTTTTCTTGTTTTTCTTGCTTGAAACCATAAACCCACATTACTAACAAAGTGTCCATTTAACATTGTCTAGTAGTACCATTAACAAATTCAGATGCTGATGCTGACTTGGCGGGTCACAACACTCCTATTTTAAACTCATCTTTTAGTGATAAGACGGTTCCTCCTTTTAGTGCATTCAGAACCCCTTATATAAACACTAGTAGATGGAATAATATTGATAGGTTAGGAGATGTGTTTGGTGTCAAGAAGTTTGCCGAGCAAGAAATTGAAGGAGACTATTTGGCAGAAAAGGGAATATTTGATTTATATGACAACAATTATGATCCATATCCTGCTTGGAATTCAGATAATACAAAACAACCAATTTCAAAACATCGAATTGGATTGATTTTTATCCATTTGACTAAAATATTTGGATTCCAAGACGATAACGCTAAAAACATGTTTGATTATTTGATGAAATTGTTGGACTCTAGAGCATCAAGAATGGGACCATTGAATGCTTTGAAAACTTTACATGCTGATTATATCGGTGGGATAAACGCTAACTATAGAAAGTGGTATTTTGGATCACAAATGGATATTGATGATGCTGGTGGATTCTTTAGTAAACAGAAAAAAGAAGCAAAAGATGCAAAAATTTTGCTGTCAAACTCTCAAGATCTTTGGACTCAAACAATGAATTCTTTTTTACCTGAAGATTGCATAATTCAATTAGCCTTATATTTATTATGTTGGGGTGAAGCAAACAATATTAGGTTTATGCCAGAATGCATATGTTTTATTTTTAAAAATTGTGCTGATTTTTTTTATTCTTTAGATTTTACTAAGGAAATTCCTCCTGTTACATCAAGCTTTTTAAATCATACAATTAGTCCTTTATATAATTATTATCGGGAGCAATTATACAACAAAGTGGAGAATCAATGGGTACAATGCGACAAAGATCATTCAAGTATAGTAGGTTATGATGATATGAATCAATTATTTTGGTATAGAGCTGGTTTAGAAAAAATAAAACTTAAATCTGGTGAAAAATTAATTGACTATGCGCCTTGCGAACGTTATTTACACTTGAATAATATAGCATGGGATAAAACATTTAAAAAAACATATTACGAAACAAGAAGTTGGTTACATGTTTTAGTGAACTTTAATAGAATTTGGAACATACATATTAGTGTTTTTTGGTATTACACATGTTTCAATGCTGCAGTCTTTTATACGTCAAATTACTCGATAACTTCAAATAATAAGCCAACGTTAACTGCTACCTTTTCTGCGTTATCATTAACTGGGGTAATTTCGCCTTTTATCAATTTTATAGCTTTACTTGGTGAGGCCTTTTTTGTCCCTAGAAGTTGGAATGGTGCTCAATCAGTGTTTGATAGAATGTGTCTAATGTTGTTTTTAGCCATTATCAACGCTTTGCCATCAATATACATATTTGGATTTGTTGGTTTGACTGATGAGGAACCTCTCATTTTAGCGTTGGCAATAACTCAGTTTATTCTTTCAGTTGGTACCGTCATTTTTTGTTCTCTAGTCCCATTATCATCGTTGACTGGTAACAAAAAATCTGAAAACAAAAGAAAATATTTAGCAACTAAATTTTTCACAGATTCTTTCTACCACTTACAAGGTAAAGATGCATTGGCATCATATGGACTATGGACCGGAGTTTTCATCTCAAAGTTCACAGAATCTTATTTTTTTTTAACATTAGGTATAAGGGACCCCATCAGAGAATTATACATAATGAAAGTTGACAATTGTATCGGGGAGCAATACTTTGGTTCTTTGATTTGCGAACGACAAGCTGATATCATCTTGATTCTGTTGATTCTAACAGATTTGTTACTCTTCTTTTTGGATTCATATCTTTGGTACATAATTTGGAACACATCATTCTCTGTGTGCAAATCTTTTTATTTCGGGGTTTCATTATGTACACCATGGAGAAATATGTTTATGAGGCTTCCGAAAAGAATTACTAAAAAGATTTTGTCCCAAAAGAGTATTGCAAATAGTAATTCAACTAAGAGAAAATCAATGATATTTCAAATATGGAATTCTATTGTGATTAGTATGTATCGTGAACATCTAATTTCCATTGAACACCTCCAAGGGTTGATATATGAGAAAGCTGTAACACCTGATGGGACACTTTCAATCACAGAACCTCGTTTTTTCATGGACCAAGAAGACGGTGAAAGCTCAAACAACTCAAGAAATAGTCTAAACCAGAATTCAGAGGCAACAAGACGTTTTTCATTTTTTGCTCATTCATTATCAACACCAATGCCAACTCCTTGTCCAATTGATCAAATGCCATCATTTTCAGTGTTAATTCCTCATTATGCTGAAAAAATAACCTTATCATTGCAAGAGATTATAAGAAAACAAGACGAAAACTCTAATGTGACCTTGTTGGAATACTTGAAACAACTTTATCCAGACGAATGGAAGAATTTTGTTAGAGATACCAAATTATTAGCAGAAGAAAAAGAAGCAACGACAACTAATAACAAAACCACTACTACTACAAACGACCTTCCTTATTATTCTGTTGGTTTCAAAGCTGCAACTCCTGAATATATACTAAGAACCAGAATTTGGGCTTCTTTAAGATCCCAAACACTTTATCGCACAATATCAGGTTTTATGAATTATTCACGTGCTATAAAACTCTTACATACAACTGAAAACTTGAAAGATTTACCAAGTGAGAAAGTTTTAGAACAAGCTTCTATCATGGCCAACAGAAAATTTAGAATTGTTGTTTCATTGCAAAGGTATAAAGATTTCAGTCCTGAACAAGAAGAATGCGTTCAATTTTTATTAAGAACGTATCCAGAGTTGCAAATTGCCTATCTGGATTCGGATATAGATCCTGATACGAATGAAACAAGATATTACTCCACTTTGATTGACGGGTACTGTGATATTATGGAAAAAGGTCAAAGAAAACCTAAATATCGTATTCAATTATCGGGAAATCCAATTTTAGGTGATGGAAAATCAGATAATCAAAACAACTCTCTGATATTCTGTCGTGGTGAGTACCTTCAACTGATTGATGCAAATCAAGATAACTATTTAGAAGAAGCTATCAAGATTAGAAGTGTTCTAGCCGAATTTGAAGAAACTACTCCTTCAAACAACCCTTATGAAATCTCAGAAGATGAAAACTTAAATAAAAAAGAATCCTTGAAACATCCTGTTGCAATTATTGGAACAAGAGAGTATATTTTTTCAGAAAATATTGGGGTTTTGGGGGACATTGCAGCTGGAAAGGAACAAACTTTTGGAACTCTATTTGCTCGTACTTTAGCTCAAGTTGGTGGCAAATTGCATTATGGCCATCCCGATTTCTTGAATACAACATTCATGACCACTAGAGGAGGCGTTTCAAAATCTCAAAAAGGGTTACATCTTAATGAAGATATTTATGCTGGTATGAATGCAATTCTCCGTGGTGGTAGAATCAAACACTGTGAGTATTTTCAGTGTGGTAAAGGAAGAGACTTGGGTTTTTGCTCAATTCTTAACTTTACTACCAAGATTGGCGCTGGAATGGGTGAACAGTTACTATCAAGAGAATATTTTTATCTTGGGTCTCAACTTCCATTTGATAGGTTCTTATCGTTCTACTATGCACACCCTGGATTTCATTTAAACAACGTTTTCATATTATTATCACTTGAAATGTTTATGCTATTTTGCATCAACTTGGCAGCCCTGGTTAATGATGTTGTAATATGTGAGTTTGACAAACATAAACCAATAACTGACTCGCGTAAACCTGTGGGTTGTTATAATCTGATTCCAGTTATTGATTGGGTTCAAAGATACATAATATCTATTTTTATTGTATTTTCAATTTCTTTCATTCCTCTCAGTCTTCAAGAGTTAACCGAACGAGGAGTTTGGAAATGTTTTACAAGACTTTCCTATCATTTGGCATCATGCTCACCATTATTTGAAGTCTTTGTTTGTAAAATATATGCTCAAGCAATGATCAATGATTTGTCATTAGGTGGAGCACAATATATTGCAACTGGAAGAGGGTTCTCCACTACCAGAGTAATGTTTTCAGTGTTGTATTCGAGGTTCTCCACTGAAAGTTTATATTTCGCTTCCACTATGTTTTTGATGTTACTTTATTGCTCATCAGTTATGTGGAGAATTTCACTTATCTATTTTTGGTTCACCGTTGTTGCTTTATCATTGTCACCATTTTTGTTTAATCCTAATCAATTTCAATTTAATGATTTTTTTGTCGACTATAAGCAGTTTTTGCAATGGCTAACTATAGGAAATACCAGAAGCAACAAAAATTCTTGGATTTTCCATGTTCGAAACACCAGAATGCAACTAACAGGTTCTAAAAGAAAAAAATTAGGAAAACCAGGTGATAATTTGGCATCTGATTATAAAAGACCTTCAATGTTAGCAGCTTTTATCACTCAAATTGGGTCCAAACTTTTGGTGATTTTAGTTGTTGTCACAGCATACTTGTTTTCTAATGCACAAAATGATTTAAATGATTCTATTCCTTCCAACACAATGTTGAGACTAGCAGTGATAACACTTGGACCAATAGTAGTTAATGCTGCAATACTGATTATACTACAACCTATATCAATTCTTTTTGGTCCGCTCATTTCACTTTGTTTTCCTAAATTTGCTGATGTTATTGCAAATTTTGCACATTTCATGGCACTTGTTAACCATTTTCTATTTTTTGAATTTTTATTATTGTGTCAAAATTGGAACATTTCAAAATCAATTCTTGGTATTTGTGCTTCAATTTTGATTCAAAGTGCAATTTTTAAAACTTTAACTATATTGTTTATAAGCAGAGAATTTAGACATGACAAGTCAAATAAATCATGGTGGTCTGGAAAATGGATCACTTCAGGTTTGAAATGGCATATTATCACTCAACCTGGCAGGGAGTTTTTGTGTAAAATTCAAGAAATGTCTGCTTTTGCATGCGATTTTACAGTGAGTCATGGGCTACTTTTGTGCCAGTTTCCAATTTTGTTTATTCCATACATTGATACTTTACACTCATATCTATTGTTATGGCTGCTTCCACAAAATCAAGTTAAAAGGCCAGTCTTTTCACCAGCTAAACGAAGATTAAGAAATAAAATTACCATTTGCTATTTACTAATTTTCATTTTAGTCAATATTATTTCGATTGGCTTGTTTTTGACTCCACTTATTTTAAATAAGATGTATGATGTTGATTTTGATGAGTATCTACCTGAATTTGTTGGTGTTTTATTACAACCCACTGAGAGATTTGTAGCTAACAAAGGCTTGAAAGGATACGTTCCTCCTAAATCAACAACTTGACTTTATAAAGCATAGTAAATAGCTCTTTTCCAATCAAGCTTTCAAATCTTTTATTCCTGAAGTTTAATAAAAGTTGCTTATAATATATATATTTATTTCATTTGTGTAGGTTTTCTTTGTCTTCTGTTTTTTTTTATAATGTTTTCTTATTCTTTCTTTCTAATCAACAAATCAACAAAACAAAAAAAACAGTGATAATAGTAATGCTAAGTCCGAGAACAAAAGTGCGGACGGATTTTAAGCTTTTGAAAAACAAGAAGAAAAAATAT
Organism: Ogataea sonorensis; assembly: GCA_037951595.1. NCBI lineage: Eukaryota > Fungi > Ascomycota > Pichiomycetes > Pichiales > Pichiaceae > Ogataea > Ogataea sonorensis. The sequence continues at coordinate 179,759 of JBANDG010000008.1, forward strand.
GTTTAATGAAATTTATAGAAACGAAAGGTAAATTTAGGTACTACAATTTACTGATTAGTACATCAGTTATATAGCTGTAATAATTATTCTTGAAAAGAACAAACGAGAAGGTTTTGATCTATAAGTAAAAAAAAGAAGAATGGAGTCAGATTTGCTCAAAGATGAGATGGGAGCTATTGAGGCCATCTACCCAGATAATTTTGAAAAATTGGCTCCCCACATATACAAGTTCAAGATTCCTCAACATGAGCATATAATTGTACAAATGACATTTCCAGAGAAGTATCCAGATGAGATTCCTGAAATTTTGGATGTTGTGTCTGAAAAGGAAGGATTCGATGAGGAATATCTTGCTGATTTGTTTCAAGAAGTTCTTGATTCTATTTATCACGAAGGTGATGTATGCATTTTTGATTTTTTTTCTGAATTGGATGCTGTTCTTTACACTGGAGAAGAAGAGCAAGAACAAAAAATATCCGAAGATCATTGGAAGAGCGAGGATAACAGTAACATCAATAGTAATCAGAGAGAAGTTGAAGACATTTCAGCGAGACTTCAAGCTACGGAACTAAGCGAGGAAGAGGAAAGTGTGGTATCGCAAAACGATGCAAATGATTATTCAGAGGACTACGTTTATGATGAAGAATTAGAGAAAGCAAAGTCCAAGTCGCAAAAGTCGTCAAAGAAAACAGCAGCTTTTCAAGAACAGAAAACAGCGGATCCACTTGAAGGCTGGGTTATATCTGAGCCGATTGTGGACAGAAAGTCTACTTTTGTAGCGTTTGCAAAACACGTCAAGTCAGTCGACGAGGCATACGAAGCGTTGGAGCTTTTAAAAACGGATAGAAAAGTGATGAGATCTTCTCATAACATGTTTGCATACAGAATTAAGAATGACGAGACAGGGGTGCAGTATCAGAACTGTGACGACGATGGTGAGACAGCAGCTGGTGGCAGAATGTTGCACTTGTTGACTATTATGGATGCTTGGGACGTTATTGTTGTTGTTTCAAGATGGTTTGGTGGACTACATATTGGTCCTGATAGATTCAGACACATCAATGCATCTGCAAGAGAAGCTGTTCTCAAAGGTGGATTTGCACCTCTCAGTAAAGCTGGTAAAAAGAATAAGAAGAAAAAATAGTTTATGTTACCAAATGATTTGTTCATCAGCAGCAAATCGTTTACCTGATTTATTATATCCACATCTTATGTACTATATGTCTATCGCTCTATTTATTATAATATACAACATGAATTTTATGTTCAACCAGTTTTACAGATTATCATTTTTTTCTTTGTTTCTTGCTGGCACCGCTTTTTGCTCCAGATTCAGACACACTATTACCATCGGAATCACTCTTTATCTTTCTTTTGTTGTTTGCCCAAAGTGCAACTAAACTATTTGAATGTTCTTTTTTAGCATCTTGATCTGTATCTGGATCAGCAACTTGAGAAACTTTGGAGTGGACATCTTGCTCCTTGTCATTGGGCACTTTTCTATCATCCTGTTTGGGACTCTCACCGTATGTCTGTCTCCCGACTACTATTGGTGTCTTGTTCTCATTCTCGTTCTGCTGCTCTTCCTTTGAAGAGTAAACGTTGCCCAATTGTGAGTACCCAACTTTGCGCACCGTTATTTTTCTATTCTTGACTTTCCTCAGTATATCATGGGACACGGGCAGAGTCCATTCACTTGTATCCTGCACTTTTTTCACTTTTGCATCAGACTCTTTCTCTTCGCCTGAAACCTGCTGCTTATCAGCAATCTGCATGAACTTCATGTTCTTTATACGGCTCGAAAAATTACTCATCTTGTCTCACTTTTCCAAAACTACAAACTGGTAAATTACATATAGTCGATATCCGCTAATGCTTATAAGACTTTTTAAACTTCCTCTATGCTTATCAATCTTCTAAATACCCCATCAAAAGACAGATTTCTTCATCAGATAAAACAGTTGATTATCTTTCTCTTTTGTAACTCATTTCAATTCTCTTAGTAAATTTCTTTTCAACGGCTGTGCAAGAAATTTTTCATTCTCTCGAGAGATTTTGTAAACACACGACTTTCTCAAAATTTTTCAAATTTTTTTTTTTTTCTTTTTTTTTAATTTTTTATTTTAATTTTTAGCAGTGTTTTACAGAGTTTTAGCTTTATTTTATCAGTTATTGGAGTGGATGAAGTGGTTGATTAAAGTTGATTTGGTGATATAAATAGATATTCAGGCTACTTAACTAGGAAGGAATTGCCATAGAGCTTATCGTATTATTCACTTTTTGATTGAGCATCTGAGAGCTTTGAGTATACTGTCACAATGAAGTCAGATTTCAAGTTTTCAAATCTATTAGGAACGGTGTACAGACAGGGGAACATTGTGTTCACCGAGGACGGGACGACACTATTGTCGCCTGTTGGAAACAGGGTGTCGGTGTTTGACCTGATTAACAACAAATCCTACACATTGGACTACGAACATAGAAAAAACATATCTTGCATTGCATTGAACAGACAGTCCACGTTGCTTCTATCGGTAGACGAAGATGGACGTGCTATATTAGTCAATTTCAAAGCAAGAACAGTTCTACATCATTTCAATTTTAAGGAAAAAGTGCACGATTTACAGTTTTCACCTGACGGGACCCATTTTGCGTTGGCTGCAGGAAGATTTATTCAAGTTTGGAAAACACCTGGAGTTTCAGAAGACAGACAATTTGCACCTTTTGTGCGTCACAGAGTTTACGCCGGACATTATTCCGATATAATATCCATAACCTGGTCCGGTGACTCAAAGTACATCTTGTCGTCTAGTAAAGATATGACAGCAAGAATTTTCTCGCTTCACAGTGAAGATAAAGATGTCAAGATGACTTTAGCCGGGCACAGAGACTACGTTGTCAAGGCATTTTTCGATCAAGATCAAGAAATGATATACACAATTTCCAGAGACGGAGCTTTGTTTAGATGGGAATACACAGAAAGACCAGGAGAGGAAGATTTAGAAGAAAGTGAGAAACACATGAGCTGGAGAATCATATCCAAGAATTTCTTCCATTCTGATGCCAAATTGAAGACTGCCACTTTTTACGCCAAGGGGAACTTGCTCATTGTTGGGTTTGCTAATGGTGAATTTAGACTTTACGAGCTTCCGTCTTTTACAATGATTCAACAGCTTTCAATGGGATCCAACTCTGTTAATACAATTACAATTAATTCAACTGGTGAATGGATAGCGTTTGGATCGAAAAAATTGGGACAATTGTTAGTCTATGAATGGCAATCGGAGTCATACATTTTAAAACAACAGGGCCATTTTGATTCAATGAATAGTTTGGCATATTCACCAGATGGTTCAAGACTAGTAACTGCATCTGATGATGGTAAGATTAAAATATGGGATATAGTGTCTGGTTTCTGTTTAGCCACATTTGAAGAACACACTTCAGCAGTGACGTCTGTGGCGTTTGCTAAAAAGGGTCAAGTGATGTTTTCTTCATCTCTTGATGGTACCGTTAGAGCATGGGATTTGATAAGATACAGAAATTTTAGAACTTTTACAGCAACTGAAAGAATCCAATTTAGTTGTTTGGCTGTGGATCCATCTGGTGAAATTGTTTGTGCTGGTTCTTTGGATGATTTCAAGATTCAGGTTTGGTCTGTTCAAACAGCACAATTACTCGATCAATTAGCTGGTCATGAAGGTCCTGTTTCTTGTTTGAGTTTTGGAGCAGAAGGTAATCCATCTTTAGCTAGTGCTTCTTGGGACAAAACTATCAGAATTTGGGATATTTTTGGAAGATCTCAAACAAGTGAACCATTTAACGTTGTCTCTGAATGTTTATGTTTAGCAATGAGACCTGATTCTAAAGAGGTTGCTGCTGCTACATTGGATGGTCAGATATTATTTTGGAATATTGAAGATGGTAAACAAACTAAACATCTTGATGCTAAAAAAGATATTATCAAAGGTAGATATTTAGAGGATAGATTCACAGCTGCAAATTCAGCAAGAGGTAAACATTTTTCCACCATATGTTATAGTTTTGATGGATTATCCTTAGTCGCTGCTGGTAATAACAACTCAATTTGTTTATACGACTTGCCAAATGAAGTTTTGCTTAAAAGATTCACAGTTTCCCAAAATATGCAGTTAAACGGTACGCTGCAGTTTTTGAATTCCAAAAATATGACTGAAGCCGGCGCCATTGATTTAATAGATGAAGATGGAGATTTGTCTGATTTTGAAGAAAGAAGAAGAGCTGATGCAGTGTTACCTGGTTCCAATAGAGGTGATATCTCAGCTAGATCAACAAGACCCGAGGTGAGAGTCACCAGTGTTGGATTTTCACCAACAGCAAACGCATTTGCTTGTGCATCCACCGAAGGTTTACTTGTCTATAGTGTCGATGATTCATTTATCTTTGATCCATTTGATTTGGATATCGATATTACTCCAGAAGCTACAATTGCCGTGTTGCAAGAAAAGGATTATTTGACTGCATTAGTCATGGCTTTCAGATTGAATGAAAAATACTTGATTCATAAAGTTTACGAAAATATTCACTACCAAGATATTCCGTTGGTTGCCAAAGATTTACCTGTTGTGTACGTTGAGAAATTGTTGAATTTCATTGGATCAATAGCAATGGAAAACCAACACATTGAATTCAATTTGTTATGGATATCTAACTTGTTAACTTCACACGGGAAATACATTACAAGAAACAAACATATTTACTCCAGTTCGTTGAAAGCTATTCAAAGATTTTTAACTAGAATAGCCAAAGATGTCACAAAAGCAAACTTCAAGAATGAGCACGTTTACGAGTTCTTAATGATTGCATCAGTCAATAAGGGTTTGGAAGATGTTATGAATATTGATGAAATAGAAGAAGAAGACGCAATCATCGAAGATGTTGCAAGTGACAACGAAGAAGAGTTCCACAGCGCTTTGGATGTTAACTTTGCAGGAGAAAATGATGACAGCAACGACGACGACGAAGCTAATGACGACGAGGATGACGAAGAAGGTTGGTTTGGACCAGGAGACGTCAAGAAGATGACTGATAAATTCAACAGCGATGACAGCGAAATGGAAGAAGATGATGATTAGTAATGATAAAATTTTGGCAGTAGTACACTTATAGATAGTCAAATAATACAATTATCAAAATCGTATACTCTACAATCTAGTATTAAATCGTACGTACAACAAAGTAAATGTTTCATCAGAAAGCTCTCTTTTGTAAAGGACTTTATCTAGTTTTGATCAGTCTGAATTTTCTTTTTTTCAGAGAGCGAAATCAACAGAAAATAGTGAAAAAAAATATTTGTTAGTTGAAATACAACTGATATCGTTTGGTTGATTTTAGTTAATGGAAGGTTGTTACATCACTTGCTTTTGATTGATTTTCTTGAAGTTCTACGATGTATCGACAAACATGCCTAGCAATAATCTCAAGATTTCTTGAACTTTCTAATTCGACTCAGCCGAGTGAAAAACTTGTTCCTGAGTTTGAAGAGACTCTCTCCCAATTAACTGATTTGTTAACAGTCACTGTACAAGATTCCGACTGCAGGAAAATACTGGGGTTGTCAGTCACCATCTGGGCAAAAATAAGAGACATATCCGTTTCTCTTCTCAAGCATCTAGATCAAAATGACACCGACTATGACGATGTCAAATTTGTTTATTTGACAAGACTCTTTCGAGGAGTTGTGCTACTTGCCAGGAACATAGTTGTTGGACTAGCAGACATGCTCAAAATGAGCCAAGAAGAAGTACAGGAGTTTTGCAAGGTGAATGAAATTGGGACCCATGACACTCCTCCATGTGAAATATTAGACATTTTGTACAGCAGCCATACAAACTATTTTTTCAAGCTCTCTCTTTGCTACCTGAAGGACTTTACAAAACTTTGTAAAAACGGTGGGAATGATTACACTTTGAATCTACTCAAAAATACAGTCATTGCATGCTTTCAGTACTTGAATAACGTTACAAATAGAGTACCTGATGACTTTGACACAAAAGGCGAAAAAGTGACGAAATTCAGTCTGGACCAAGCAATAACGACTGCAGATTGCATTTTTGAATGTTACTCTCATTATCCAATATCAGGATTACTTGAAATATTGACTCCATTCTTGATGTATTTGAAAAACATTTGGAACAATGAAGATATAGTGTACTATATCTCGAAATCAAGCCCAAATGACTTACGTGCATTGATCAACAAAGTTGCTGGTGTAGTGGAAATTATCTCACAAGATGAAAATGTTACAGATCAGGAAGAAACCGAGCTTTTAATTATTTACTTTTCAACTTTCTATGGATTGATCAAAAATCCTAGTTTTGGCCCTTTTATCATTGATTCTTCAAAACAACAGGACAATATCTCAAAATTGGCAGTGAAAGAGCTGTTTAGGGTCATGCAAATTGTGTTCAGTAGTCGTGACCAAGGATGGGATACTCTTGAATTGACTAATATAACAGCTTGGATGCTGGATTATTATACATACATCACTAAAGAAGCTACTGTCTTACTGGAAACTCCATTGCTAAATATGACGCAGTCAGAACAACTCTCTGTTGTGCATCAGAATACGTTAGCGATACTTGATTGTTTTTCAAGCGTAGTGAAATTTAACGAAACCAGAGCAATGCTAAATTCTTATAAATTTTTGATTAAACTGATTGAGTTTTTCAAAGTTGTAGAGAAAAACACCCAAAAGAAAAAACTAAGAGATGAACCAACACTGGCAGAAAAGAAAGAATTTCCCCAGACTAAATTAATAATGATTGAAATAATGACTGCATTAGTATACCACGATTTCGATAATCAAGAAACATGCAGAAAAGAACACGCTTTGGAATTAATTTTAAACAATTGTAATCTGGATAGCAACGAACCGTATATAAAAGAACGTGCAATTTTATGTCTCAAATATTTGTTAGAAAACAATATCGAAAATCAAAATTTTGTTGCTAAATTGGAAGCAAAAGGCACTGAGATTGATAGCCAGAATGATAAAGTGCTAGAGCAAGCAGGTTATGAAGTTGACATTGTGGATGGTAAAGTTCAGCTCAAGAAGAGTGACAAGTTGACAGAAGTTGAAGATAGATTTAGATCTAGCGGCGGAGGCGGCGGCGGCAGTGTGTAACAGCGGCTTTAATGAATTAAGTAATGGCTAAGAGGCATTGCGGCGTAAGATTAAATTTTTTTTTTTTTAATTTTTTTTTTTTTTTTTCTTCTTTTTTCTTTTCAGTGGTAAAGCATTTTTCACTAGTTTTTCACTTTCTTCATAACTATTATAGATCCAGAGTAAGTTATAGAAGTTGAATCAAGTTGAGTAGATAATTAGTAACTTGTCAAAGAACTGTTGAAAAAGTGTACAAGGTTCAAAAGTTTAGTAGCTCTTCAAAAACAAGCAAGCAAAATGCCAGCTCCAAGACAGCGTCACACCAACAAAAGAAGAACTGCAGGTAGTGGATCGGTGGATATATCGTCAGCAATCAATCATGGAAGTGCCAAGTTAAAGAAAAAGATACGTGATATTACCAGATTGTTGAAAAGAGACAACCTTCCTTCTAATGTTAGAATTGAAAACGAGAGAGCTCTGAAGGCTTTGGAATCTGAGTTGGAAGTTGCTCAGTTGAATTTAAAAGCTAAAAAGCTAGCAACTAGATATCACAAAGTTAGATTTTTCGAAAGACAAAAAGCTACAAGAAAGTATAAACAAGCCAAGCATTCCGTTGAAGAACTAGAGCAGAAGCAGCAGTCTGAGTTGAGCAAGGATGAATCCGAACAGGATGCTAATCTACTCAAAGAGTTGAAAAAAGAATTGAAAAAAGCAAGAAAAGTGTTGAGCCATTGTGAAGTTGATCTAGCTTATGTTTTAAATTTCCCAAACACTGGTAAATACATATCTTTGTATCCATCTACCAAAGATGACGAAGATAACGAAGAAAAACCAGAGAATTTGAATCCAAAATCACTTGAAAAAGCTAAAAAAGGTGCTCAAAAGACCGAAGAAACAAGACAAATGTACAAAAAACAATTTGCTGAACTATTGAAAGAAAACAAATTGGAAGTTTCTATTGAAGACGGTTTGAAAGGTTTGAGAAAGAAGAGTAACCATGTGAAGGATGAAAAGGATATAGATGAGGTTGAAGAAGCCGTTGACGAAGATGACGATTTCTTTGAGTAGTTTTAAATCAGAAAATGCTCTTGTTTTTTTTGAAGTTATAAGAATTAAACTTTTTTTATAAAGCGCAACTATATAAATATGAATGTATACTAGGTAGAAGTGAAAATCAGAAAAAATTATAAATAACACTTTGGAAAACAGAATGTTATAGTAATTTTGCTATAAAGGCAGCAACTACTACCAAAAAACTTGGTTGTGGTCATGGTAAAACGATTTTGGCATTGAGCTCAAAATTAAGCAATTATAGTAAAGTGGCATCCAAGAACTTTAATTTTTTCAACGATTCGTGCTCCAAAATGTTCTTGTCCACAAGACCCAGTTGGATCAAGTCTGCTATAGCTAATGCATTCTTTTCAGCAGAGTAAGCTAAGTATTTGAAATTATCATCATTATCATCATCAAGAGAAGTTATTTCATTTTCTTCATCATTCAGATCCAGATCCAGATCAACATCAGTATCATTTTCCTCATCTGTCACAATTCTATAAGTTTCACCATTAGGACCAACTTCTATAATTTCTTTTGTGCGTGTTAGATCTTCTTGTAACGAGCCTTTAGTGAGTACTCCCCACAATGACCAAAAAATAGAGTTTGCAGCTCTCCAATAAATAGTTTCGTTATAAAGTTTTATAACTTCAGGAGGTAGTTCGACATCTGTCAAAGTATTAATAATAGACATGGATCTAGCATTTGTTAATGAAAGTTCAGTCATAACAGCTGTACTCGAAGATTTAGAAGAAGGTAATAGTCTTGGAGTTTGGGAACCAGGAATATAATTAACATATGTGTTTAACAAATTCAAACGTTCTTCTCTAGTTGGATAATTTTTTTCTTTAATTAAATGACTATCTGTTGGATGATGGTAATTTGACATCCATTCACAAAAATGGTTTGTTATATCATATGCAGGTAAATTTGCACCAGCATATTCAAAATCAATAACAACTAAATTTCTATCATCTTTATAATTTAAATCTGTGATTAAAGGTAAGCTAATACTGGATGATGAATTTAATGATAAAGAAGCCGCTTTTTTCAACAAATCTTCATCTGTGATTTGATTTTCAGTCTGATTGAGTTTGATTGCTTCGATTTTCTGCAAATTTTCTAAATCTTCAGTTTCATCATCATCCAAATCATCATTAATACCTGCTTGTGCATTCTTGTTGTAAAATAATAAATTCCCGTATTGAGTATCGTTATGACAAAATTTCAACTTGTCAGAGAGCATAATTTTGCCACCATATTGATGATACAACCATTCTTGATATTTGAAAATCATATTCTTGTAACTTGACCAGTCAACAAAAAACACAGATTTTTGCTGCTCAATTGTCGAATCCTGCACAATTTGGTCAATTACTTTAATCCATTTTTCAATCAAGTACCAAACTTTTGGACCTTGAAATCTTTCATGATCATCTAGTAAGATACCACTATGCAGCTCTTTCATTCTTCTAGCAATCATTCTGCTAACTTTTGGCTCTCTAATTTGATCTTTATTCAAAGTGATTGAATCATTGAGAAATTCTTCGAATCTACCATTGGTAAAACATCCTAATAATTTCGGTCCTATATTTTTAGAAGAAAGTTTCAGCAAAGTCAACAATTCGGTCTTTCTATCAATGATATTATCAACGTTAGCACCGTACAATCTCAGCAATAATGGATAGTAATTCTTGTAACTAACTTTATACACACTATTTGTCAAGGCACCGCTGATTCTCTTTATTTGCAACAACTGCAACGTCTTTTCGTTGATCTGAATTCTTCTCCATTTAGGGATTCTCAAGTTTTGTATAACAGCAATTATATCTTGCTTGAAATAATCCAAGGGCAATGTATTGTCCAAAGTGGCTTTTATTTCATTCAATTCGGACTCAAATACATTCTCATCGGCGTTGTAGTTGGCAAATTCATCAGATTTATAAACGGAATGGGAAGAAGAAGATCTTCTTCTTCTCGTGACTCTTCTCGATGTAGACCTTCTCCGAACATTCACATTAGAAGAAGATGAGTGCTTTCTCACATACTTGGGCCTCTCCATGATTCAATAAAAGACAAAGCCAATTTTTTATTTTATTCTAGTCAATGTTGTGCAACGACAATAACAAGTCACGCTTATACTTATTCTGTTGCTCAATTGAAAGACACAATTGTTCCCTCCATTATAATCTTGATCCATAGCAAGATATAATAAAACCCTTTCTTTTAAACCTTTTAATAATATGCCTTAATTTGGGCGACTCCCCATGGCTCTGTTGGGGACTGCGTGCGAAAAAGTCACAAGCCAATTGCACAGCCGTAAAGTATTTGCGTCGATTTTTTAAATTTTTTTAATCTATTTTTTTCAATTTTGCGTCGATCGACTTGTTTGTAAATTATTCATTTGGCGCTTAATAATTTTAAAATTTCAGATAAGGATTAATAATCGACACGTCTTTGAAAATTGACAGACAGCGTTACAATTTTTTATATTGATGATATAAAAATTGCCTAATTTGGCAAATTGTAAATATTGAATCAATTTGAAAGTTGTATTTACCTGTCTTGATCTCTTTTTTCTTTTTATATTCTTTGTTCTTATTCTTTTTTGATTTAGTCGGTTTTACATGTATTCTTTTGTTGTGGTTGGATTGACAACCGCTGGCTGCAGGACCAGTAACATGCGATGGTCTTCTGGTTTTGACAGCAGAAGAATAGATTTTTCGGTTTTTGAGCTTGTTTTCTGAGCTTGTTTTCTGAGCATTCAAAGTAACAACAGGTGTTTTAGCTTAAGGAACTGGGATACTAAACAGGCTAACAAAGACAAAAAGCAAAAAAAATTGACTGGTTGGTTGCATCACTTATAGATTCTTGAAGATAAAGTTTGTGATCTTTCAAGCAACATTATCAGTTAAGGGTTTTCTTTTTTTGTTCTTCTTCTCTTTTGTCTGTCACATTCAATCAACCAATTTTGATGAATATTTTGCCAGCAAGCCCAAATGAGCTTGTGCTCAGCATTCCGCTCAACTACACTCAGTTTAAAAAGCCATCATCCAACGTTGTATTTGAAAGCTTGATTCAGTCACAATGGAGATTGGATGATTTGACACTACCTTCGACAATACCAAAATCTACAACTTTCCCAAGCCAAGCATCTGCAACGTCTGACTGTTTAATTCTAGACAATCTGGTTCCCCTCAGAAAAGTGGTTGAGAAGTTGAACGTTACGTATGCTTCATACGGCATAATTACTATTCTGAATGAGTTTAGAGTTGCAGACAAAAAGATAACAGTTTCAATTATTGGGTCTGAAAATGTACAGAGAGAAATGAACAATGCAAGAGTTATGGTTTTCAAGAGTTTTTTTGAAATTTCAAAGATTAGTATCCCTATAGATTACTCTAAGAATGTTTCGTGTTTTGAGTCGCTTGGCCAGTTCAAACCAGAATTTTTAGCTTTCTTACAGGATGTTTCAACCACTGATCAATGTTCGATTTATGTAAAAGTTCAAAATCAGAAAAGTGAACCAAATCTGAGATTTGAACTAGTTATTTTGGGACTTCAAGACGTCATCACTATGACTGAGAACAAGATTAGAATTTTCATGGATAAGTTAAGCGCTGACTGTTTCTGTGATTATATTGAAATCAAGTCCTTATCAACGCTACCTTTAATAGGTGGTATCAACTATTCCAATTTTAAGAGAATTGTCAAGCAGACCAACTGTCATATATATTTACCAAATTCTTCTTCGGTGTTGTATCATACCGACTCTCATAATATAACCAACACAAAAGACTCTATCAACACTCGCATTTACATAACGGGACTTCGTCCACTTGTCATGTTGACAAAGACTATGATTGGCGATATAATGCAAAGAATCAACAAGACTCCATTTATTAAGCAAATCAGTGTTATGCCAATCAAAAGAGAATCTTTAATTTTATATCATGCTAAAGACGATTTTTTGAAAAATATCATGTTTGAAACAGGTTGTTTTATACAACTTCCAAGTTTAGGATATAGTTCAGATAATACACAAGGTGATATAGTCAGTTTCCAGGGTAATTCAATTGAAGACGTTGAAAGTGCAATTGAGAAGTTTGTGCTTTTGATAAGTAGTTATTATTCCGCTAATTATCAGGTTTGTGGATCCAAATCTTCATCAAATAAGGATCAAGAATTTGATATTCATAAATTGTTAAATTTTACTGACCAGCTAAGCTCAAAATTTAATGCAATGGTTTCTTTGAGTAAGACTCAAGACAAATACTGTTTTCAAATTATTGGTCAAAGTGAAGATATAAAACAAGGAAGCAAACAATTGGCACAATTTACTGAGAATTTTGAAACGGAATCATCAAATGTTCAGTATCAAATTGAATTACCATTAAGTGAGAAAGATTTTATAAGTGGTAAGAAAAATGGTAAAATTATCAAAATTATGAATATGTCATCAGTTTCTATTAAATTACTACCATTTACAGATTACAATTTTATTGTTGAAGTTAAAGGTTCTGATTTATTGGATTCTGTATTGGGTTTAACTTTATTTGAAGATGAATGTCCAACTATTTCAACTTTTAATGTTCCTGAATCTTTCCATAGACAAATCATTGGTGTTGGTGGTCAAACAGTTCAAGGAATAATGAGAAAATTCAACGTTTTCATTAAATTTTCAAACTCATTTGAATTATCAGAAAAACAACAACAGTATAACGATAATGATGGAGCTAAAAGAAACTTGCAATTGCAGCAAGAACAAGTTTCTGTAAATTATCAACAATCATTCATTAGAAAAAACAACGTTATGATAAAATGTCCCGCTAAGAATAAATCACAAATTCCATTAGCTGAATTAGATTTGAACAATTTAATTTCCAAAGTGATTCAAAGTAGTTATCACTTGGCAAAATTCACTTTAAGTGTTTCTCAATGGAATTTATTAACTTGTAATGAATTTAATAATATTTTTAATATCAATAGAAAAAAGCCAACTAATTTTATAACTGAACTTGAGAAACTGACAAATACATATATAAAATTCCCTGATTTGAAAGAAATTAAAACAGGTTCTGAATTTATTGAGTTGGAAATTTATGGAATTGAAAATAACGCAAAACACTGTTGCTCAGAATTGATCAAATTGTTACCTTATCAATATAAACTTGTAATTGAAGAGAATAACAACGACTTATATGATCAACTGTTAAGTCTAAACAAAAGCCTCAAGCCATTTTCATCACAAAAATTGACAAATTTTCAACGTCAAATATTAGACCAACTAATTGTTCCATTAAAAGTCTTGTACAATGTGGAAATGAGTTTTAAAACTAAAAGTTCAATTTACCTATATTTTTATCCAGACATTTTTGGAGTGTCACATGTGCCAAAAAACTTCAACAGTTCTGTTGGTAGCTTTGCAGACAGATTATCTGGTCTGACTCAAAATGATATCAGTCAAAAACCTAAATTTCAAGAAATGTTAACTGGATTAGTGCAGTTTTTGGAAAGGTTTAATTTCAGAGTTGTAGCATCTCAAGTTGTTGAACAACCAGAGTTTATGATCGATTGCAATTATGAAACAGGGAAATTATCGAATAAAGTTAATAAAGAAAGTCACGAGAATGACAATGTATACAATTTACCAAAAGCAATTTCAAACAACAACGAGTTTGTATTCAAGTTTTCAAGCCAAAAGAATATCAATAACAATAACAATAACAATAACAATAACAATCACACGAATTTACAGTCTTTGGCCAATCCGGTACTGGACTCAAATCGGAATTTAGATATCCATCAAAGATTTCAGCAACATTTGCTCAAACAAGAAAGTCAGAGATTTAATCAGCAACAGCAGCAGCAACAACAGCAGCAACACCAGCGTCAACACCAGCACCAGCACATACAACTCCAATTCCAGCAACCTAACCAACAGTTACAACACTTGTCTCCAGTTGTTCCTTCTCCAGTTGCATACACGGTTCCTTACTCAGTTCAGAAATTGTCTTCTTTTACACAATACCAGTCGAATCCTTTAGATAAGAGTTTCTTTTCAGTGGCCCAATTAGACTTTGATCCTCTTTCGGGACGAAACTCGGGCGAGAATATACCAGCTGACAAGTACAAGTACTGGAAGTGACTAATTTCAAAGCATTCTCAAAATGAATAGGATTTTCATATTTGTTTCTGATAGTCTCATATCGATTTTCAAATCTCTTTCTTCTCCCTCTTTTTCTTTTCTACTTCAGCACCACTTTATCTATTTATCCTCAGTTTTCTACTTTCACCTAAATGATGATAAAGTTTGTTTTTTTATTTTCAGTTTATAACATACACTGCGTGTTTTTTTACTTGGTTTTTATTTGGTTTTACTTGGTTTTTTTTTTTGAAATTTGTTGTTTTGACTCAACTCAACTCGCATGTCTTGTTACTATACTATATTATACTATACTGTGCTTTAAACGATTTATACCCTTTTATGATACTTTTCATCTTGTGATGATCAAGAAAACTTGTCGAACTGTATGATCAATGTAAAAACCATATAAAGTTACACATGTAGACCTGCATCTGCAAATAACGCTAACACTTACAACATCTTACTGTTCACCAGTAGCTTCGTTCTGTGCAATGTTCATGTGCAAGTCGTTCAAAGCATGCGCAAAAGCAGTAAGACCTTTACTTTTGCCCCTTTCGCGGTGTGTTGAAGAAGAGTTAGAGTTGGTCTTCAACAACGCTGGCTGTGAGCGCAGCTTTGTCTTGTTGTTGATATTGCTGCTGGTACTGCTGTTTGTACTGGAACTCACATTGCTTGGTAAACCATTAGGATGGGCAATTCTTTTACGTAGTGCAACTGCACCATTCGGCAGTATTTCCTGGGCTGTCGGGATGGCACTATTGTTAGAACGCTGAGGATCCTGCTCCTCGTTCTGATAATGCATCAATGCTCTCATATTCAGAGCAGTATTGTGGCCCGTGGTTGCTGTTAAAGTGTTGTTTCTACTCAATGCGGCCTGTGCCAAAGTTGGATGTGACGATAACGATAACGATGAAACTGGTGTTGATGATGAGGTGGCAGCTTGTGATAGAGCATTCAAACTGGTATTTTCCTGGTTATTGTTGTTGTTGTTGTTGTGATCATGGGAGTCGTTGTTGGGACGTTGCAACTGTCTGAGCCAGCGATTGGTGATGGATATCTGGGAGTTGCGTGGATGGAGAATGGAGTGTGGGTCGAGTGGGTTTGTGGAGGGGAGATTTGCGTGGTTGAGGTGGTTGAAGTCGATGGAAAAGAGGCCTGTGGCTGAGTCGAAAGAGTAGTTGAGGCGCGAGTGGCACGGGTACATCAGATGGTGGCGGTGCGAGGCTGCAACGGCCGCGCCTGCGCCTGCTGTGGCGGTGACGACGGAGTCTGTGTTGTTGTTGTAGTTGTTGTTGTCTCTTTTCTTGCTGTTGCTGCTGGTCTTTGATGTCACAGAGTGACGTTTTCTGGAGTCCAAAGCACTGTCTTGTGGGTATCGATGGGTCTGGGTGCCTGTGATGGGTTCGTCGTGGTCATTACCCTGGTCATTGTCATCCTTAATATCAGTATCATCGACATCGTCCATCATGCTATCATCACCTGCATCTTGTTGTTCCTCGTTGTGCTGCTGCTGCTGCTGCTGTTGTTGTTCAAAATCGTCTTCATCGTCTTCTAGAAACAAGGACAGATCTTTCTTCTTGTTCCCTATATCATCGTGGCACAGCATCTGGGCGTAGTATTTTCCGTTTTTCCAGTTTGTGGACCTGATACGGTAAGTGTATCCTACTCTGAGCAAGATATCAAATATTCTATCTAAATAATGTATTTTTAATCTCTCTTTAGCTTCTTCTTTATATTGTCTTATTCGCGTTTCAGTGGCCGAGACACTGTCTATCAAACTGTCCTCTGTCATTTTATTCTCATTGTGGAACCTCCTCACCAGAAACTCCGGTATTATGCTTTTAAATTTCAAACTGTGCACGTCTTCTTCCCAGTTTTTCGATAATTTTTCCAGAAAATTATCAAAAGACTGCTCGTGTTCAGCAGTATGGTTGTAATTAGCGTGGTAGTTGAGTTGATCTTGAAACGCTTGCTGCTGGCGTAACTGCTGCTGTTGTTGTAGTTGCAGCTGACCTTGATTATGATGCGGCACTGACTGATCCAGCAGGTACGGTGATAGATGTGTGGTGTCACCAATGTACGACGACTGACCACTAGCATTTTTCATCACGCCAAACTGTTGATTCATCTTGTTTACCAGCGAGTTGTTCAAAACGTTGTTGTTCATGGATAGTCTATTGTTATTACTATCGATCTGAGCTAAATTTCTTAGTAACTTCATCTTTTGGTTCTTCTTGTATAGTTTGTTCTTCTCTCTGCAGGAATCGCATGTCTTGTATTTGGCTAAAGTATCTGGTACTTCGTCAGTTATATAAAGTCGTCTTTTCACTTTACATTTGACACAAATGTTTTGTTCAAAAAGGTAGTCACTCTGAAGCTCACTCATGGTTGAAATGTGGTTGTTGAAAAAGAGCGTAGATGTGAAGCTTTTATCTTTATAAGCAAAAATTATATTAAATAGAATAGAAACAACCTAAGCGTCTCTTATATCAAAAACATAAAAAACCGGTTTTATTTATGATGTGTCTCTCAGTAAATTATTCAAAAAGACAGGCCAGTTATTCTGATCTTTTGTGTCAACTAATTTAACCAATCTGGCAAAAATAAAACTGAAAACTCACAAACCGTATGTTAATGCAACAACTGAACTGAGTTGAGCTTCTCCTGCCAAACGTATTCTCGTGTTTATTCTGCAGCGATAGGCTGAAATATATGTCAGAAACAGGTAGTAGTAGCTGAATAATAGATTCGATCGCAAACCCCAATCTGCTTCTTATCAGTCACCAGATTTGTCACAAATGCACAACTTACTCCATGTTTCACTTCTGTCTGTATTTGTGCAAATCCGAACAACAGAAATTTCCTCGGGCAGAAATTTTTTTTTTTTTGTTTCTTTTTTCGCAGATGTCGATTTTTATGGAGTTTAATGGAGTTTAAAGGTGTTTGGCAAGTTGATGACCGGGAAGGGTGCTCTGATTAGATCAAAGTGTAATTTGATTTGATTGTAATTAATTCACGTAATTGATTTGAATACTGGTCTAGGGTCCAGGGTCTAGGGTGCAAAGTGTTTTTGTTTTTTTTTTTTTTATTTTTTTGTTTTTATTTTGTACGCTGATTGATTGTTAGATCTTGGTTATCTATAAAGATGAGTTCTTTATACTTGCCGAACCCTTGTCTTTTGGGTATACTATTGACGATATCGACGCATGACGGTAATCAATTGGTGTTTCATTATCCACCAAACCCTAATGAGTACGGGTACCAGCCTACCCCAGTTGCGAATCAGTTTTTGAACACTGATGAAAATGACTTTTCAAGCTCCAGTGATGACGAATACGACGATGAATTCGACGATTTGAATAATTATGACGGTGGGCATTCTTCTCGTGGGTTGAGAAAACTGGGTGAACTGGGTGGGAAGAACATTCATCGAAGTAACAGCGATACCAGTTTCATGAACAACACAACAGACGACGAATTAGAGTTGTCGATTGACGGTAACTCGAGCGGAAGAGGTAGCTTTAGCAATACTGGGAATTCTTACAATGGGACAGGTTACAGTAATGGGGCAGGCGCAGCAAACGGGAATGGCAAATTGTCAGGCAAAGCCTTGTTGGACATGCTCGATGAGCAAGATCGAAGAAGAAAAAGAAAAGAATTGAAGAGAAAGAAGTTGATGAAAAATATTATTATGGGTAGTGTTGGTGTCGATCAACAACAGCAACAACAACAACAGCAGCAACAACAACCACAACAAGGCGCAGATACCGCTAATTTACCACCTACTTCTACTGGTTTGTCTGCTAGTCTGGGTAACAATTCCCCTGTTGATACCGCTAGCCCAAATATAAGTACTAAAATTGAAAAGCTATTTGGATTTGATTTAGATTTTATCACAGAAATAGTTACCCCTTCGAAAAAAGTATGCAACACAAGATTTGAATTGTCGATCGATGATATGGCATTTCTCGGTCTTCCAATCCATGTTAACGATGACGGAAATTGGAGAGTTTCCCATCATGGACGTAAATCCAAAAAGAGTAACAAGTTGAGCAGGAGGGGCAAAAAGAGTAGTGAAAACGGTAATGATACACAACAACCACAACAAGAGAAATCCAAGTTGGATGGTGAAGCTCATCACACGGATCCAAACAATGACATCAACGAGGATCATGATAACACTAAAACTAGCTATGATTCTGAACCAGAAGGTGAAGCTGGATCAAATCGCAATGACAAGATAGAATCATCAATGCAAAAAAATGACTGTCCCATGTACCTATTCAATCTAGTTTTTGTTATGAATCCCCCTGTTATTGAGTACAATTACAGAATTGATGAAATGTTTCATTATGTGGTTAGTAGACTAACTTTGTTGTTGAGATATGAACAGCAGAAATCAAACTATGTGTGGAAACAATCAAAATTAATACTTGGGACACGTGAAAAATTATCTCATTTACCTATAAATGAACAGTGGAGTAAATTAGTTGAAGTTTCATCGTTGGCCAATTTGATGCGTGAAACTTATGATTCCATTTCTAATTCAAGTATTGTCAATATTGAAATTAATAACAAGATCAGATCATTTCAAATTCCAATCAGAACCGAGTTCAACGCTTTACCTCCTCACTATATTCAAGTGTCACCGGGATCGACTCTTTCATCTATATCACCTTTCAATCCTTACACAATGGAGCAGACGACCAGTAGTAATAATAATTATGGTAATAACAACAACAACAATAGAAGTTCTGACTCTGAGCTCAATGACGAGACTATGTCTTATTTTGCATTGATCCTGCTAGACGACCCAGAAACAATCATCAAGGATATCAGAGCTGAGAAGGATTCTGTCATTGCTAGTTTTATCAGACTCATCAAACCAACAGAGTCATTATCTCGTTTGTCAACATTGAGTGGATTGGATATACTTCAGGTTAAGTTATTTGCCAATCATTTGGTTTACTGGAGAAGAGCCAAAGCTGTATTGCCATTGAATCCAAGAAACATTTACATCATTTCACCACTCGCTCCATTATACAACATTTACAAAGATTCAATATTATTCAAGCAACAGTTCCCAAACTTGCCCTCGTTACCCAAGTTTCTATCAGCGATATCGTCATTTTCTAAAAAACCACACCCCATCAATTCTATTATTCCAAGTAAAGATCACAGAGACTTGTATATGGATGCCATTGCATGGTTGTTAAAATTTGGTTATTTATCGCATTTACAAACTTTCCCATATATAACAATCACAAAAGACATCAAAATTAAAGTTTACGAAGAGTTGGAAATTGAGCTGAAAAATAAGAGAAACGAAAAGGAACAAGAGGAAGAGTTGTTGAATGTAGGTGTTGGAGGCACTGATGTTGGTAATGTTGGAAATGGGAACGGGAACGGGAATGGGAACGGGACTGGTGCTGCTGGTAGTGGTAATACTGGAAATGGTGGCAGTAATGGTGAGGCTTTAGGTGCTAATGCTCCCGACACCACCAACGACGCAAAAACCAACGAATCATCCATGGAGGAAGAAAGCAAGGTTAGAGAAACTGATAACACGACCAAATCTGCGTTAGATGCCCCTGAAAATAACAAAACGCGTAGCAAGATTGGCCAATTACTGAATTACAATAGCACAAACTCAACCAAGTCAAACATCAACGATAGTAAAGACATGACACAGTCGGGTGCTGCGTCATGGAACAACAGCTTTGATAACGATTCTACAGAGCAACAAAGCAGGCGGGTTGTCCAATTTGAAGAAGAAGAAGAGGAGGATATCATTTTGCTCGATCCGCAAAGCGCAACTGCTTTGGAAAGACGATGGATCGCAAAATGTGTTGAGGGCCAGCCAGTCGAAGTGGTTACCATTTTTTACAAGCTACTCAAGTACATGGATGGTAAGTCTCCGCTAGAGTTGTTTATGATAAAGGAAAACGTGAGCAGACAGGACCTCAGAAAAGTGCTCACTGCCATGAAGCGTCACATTGCAACAGTGCGTCACTGGTGACAAAACACTGTGTGTTGGCTAACTATTTAGTAATCTATATGTTCAGTAACTTCCATGTTATCCTTCTTCTTGTACAGTAGTAAAACAAGCATCCACTTCGGTGTTTATTTTCGGTGATACAAATTCAGCACAGCCTCCACAGCCTCCACAGCCTATAATGCCGATTATGTAATTACTTACGTCAGTTTTGTTTTTTATTTTTTGTTTGGCGAAAAGCGCCGGAAAAAAAAAATAACTACAAGACGGATCAGCCTTGGCCTGGATTTTAGACATCTAAGACACTTATTTTGATCTTGACATCTGGTTTTACAGTGTGTTAAATGGGTTTACTTGACTATAAAAGTTGAATTGTTTAGTGAAAAGTTGTTGGTCTTGTACATTTGTCAATCTTTTGAAAGACTGATGGCGGCAATTGCTCAATTTTCACTGCAAAAAAGTAAGATAATAACTTGTTGGTAACTAATACAGTAGAGCGTGTGTCGGTTGTTTAGTAACTATTTTGCATAAATCAAACATTTGTCATTCACAGTGAAATTTGTCTGTGTGTTTTTTTTTCTTTTTTTCTTCTTCTTCTGCTTATTATTTATTGTACATAGATACATCTATCCACTCCCACATTTCAATCATTATTGATATACATGACCGATCACAATAACCCAGTTGCGTCTCAGGAAGCAGATACTGAGCTACAACAGGCTGAACTGCTTCGACAAAAACAGCTTCAGCAGCAGCTGTTACAGCAACAACGGTACTTTGCACAGTCAAACGAGAGATCGAAATACCAAACTAAGAAATTAAGCGTAACACACAATTATTATGTCAAAGTGATGTTCTTATTAGGTGTTTTGCAAGTGATAGGTTTGCTTTTCTTCAAGAAAGGGTTTCTGCTATCTCGTCAGGTTCTCCCGCACAAATCTGATTTCCGAGATCACGACTCTGTACAAGATGATGACTCTGTTTTCAAAGCGTCAGAGTTCAATAAAACAGTGGTACTTTTAATTGATGCTTTGAGGTTCGATTTTGTGATACCTGTGGAGAGTAATGCAGCTAATCCCAACTACCATAATAATTTAGGTACACTTTACAACCGTTTCATAGACGAGCCTGAAAATTCCTTGCTTTTGAAATTCATTGCCGACCCTCCAACTACAACTTTGCAAAGGTTGAAAGGTCTCACCACTGGTTCGTTACCAACAATCATAGATGCCGGTTCCAATTTCGACGGTGACACTATTGATGAGGACAATTGGGTGTCTCAGTTGTTTTCTCAAGGAAAACATGTTGCATTTGTCGGTGATGATACCTGGACAGCACTGTTCACCCCATACTTATATTCAAACTTGACTTTCCCATACGACTCATTAAATGTTTGGGATCTGCATACCGTGGATAATGGTGTAATTGACCATCTTTTCCCTATAATTGAAAACTCGAATGACTGGGATTTTCTAATTGGCCACACTTTGGGTGTCGACCATTGTGGTCATAGATATGGCCCTGAACATTACGCTATGAAACAAAAATTGAATCAAATGGATGACGTGATACAACGTTTGATAGATACTATAGATGATGATACGTTGTTGATAGTGTTTGGTGATCATGGTATGGATTCAACAGGGAATCACGGTGGAGAATCCCCTGATGAAGTTGAGTCTACATTGTTTATGTATTCCAAAAGAAAGTTCTTCGGTAGACTGAATGACAAATCCGTTTATGATATCTCGAATAAAGGCAAAAATTTTAGATCTGTCAATCAAATCGATCTAGTACCAACTTTGTCAACTTTATTAGGAATACCGATCCCGTTTAACAATTTAGGTTCCCCAATTGAAGAAGTGTTTGTCGGATTTAACCACGAAAAGTTGAAAAAATTTGCACAAGTTCACTTTTTAACTTGTTGCCAACTAAACAGATATAGATCAGTGTCAGATGAACTATCAGCCGATGAAGAAATAAACATTTTGTTTAAACAAGTCAATCATGCATGGGACAATTTGAAGAAAAATTCCACGTATAATGAAAAGGACTATAGAGAGTTTATAAATCTTGCTCAAAGTTATCAGTCAATGTCTTTAGAAAGATGTAAATCTTTGTGGGCCAGATTTGATAGCTTATCAATCGGTATTGGTATTGGTTTAATTGCAATCTCATTGATTTTACTCATTATCTACTCTAAGTTAGTGCCCTCAGTGGTTATTGCCCAATTGAACCCACAGTTTTTCAATTCATCAATAGCTATCATGCTAGTATATGCATTGCTTGCAGCATCATTTTGTGTTATTTTCAAACCTGAGAATTTACCAATGTCTTGGTCTATTCTTTTAGGTATTGCATTAGGTATTATAAATGGAATGTTAGCACCTGTTATGGATAGATACTCTGTTCCGTGGTTAAACTCACAAGTTGTTGAGAATTTGGTTCAAAATCGTTGGACCTATTTTGCAATAGGTTTAGTGTTTTTCCATTCACTTATTTTCACCAGTAATTCTTTCATAATTTGGGAAGACAAAATAATCGCATTTTGGTTGACTACTTTTGGTGTTTGTGCATTCTTCCAGTCTTTCAAACTTGAATTCAAGGTTAAAAAATTCCTTGGTGCTTATCACTCTTTTGTCTTTGTTCTTTTAACTAGAATTGTCTCAAATATCAGATTGTGCAGAGAAGAACAAGGCGAATACTGTACTTCTAATTTTAAAATCACTTGGTGGTCCGTGTTATTATTATACGTTTCAGCATTTTTGCTACCTTTAATGATCAAATATTTTTATAGAATTTCACACTCTTATGAAGGTGCAGCTTCATTATGGATTGAAAGTGGATTAAGAAGTACAATGTTTTTAATTGCAATAATGTGGACGCTTGAATATATTGAAAATAGTGAATATTTTAACGCTCAATTTCAGATACCTTTCACTACAATGAAAAATACCAGGCTAACCTTAGCTAGAATTGTTGCAGGTGTCTCTTTGATTGCTAGTAATATTGGATGGGGTCTAGGTCCTGTTTGTATTAAACTCGACTTAACAAAGCCACTCCTTGGTAGTGCTAATGTCGATGACAACAGCGAGCTTGACTCAGATGGTAAGACATTGAAACAAGCAAACATTATCGGTTATAGCAACGCTTATGGTTCTACTTACTTCTTATTTGTCGTCAACATACTTGCAGCAGTTTTATTGGTGAACAAACCTTTAGGTGGTTTGTCTCTTGCAATCATGATCAATCAAATCTTAACATTCTTAGAACTCGTGGATCTTTTAGATATTCGTCACAATATGATTTCAATTGTCATTTTAGGACTTTTAGGTTATTTACACTTTTTCACAACAGGTCATCAAGCAACTTTACAAGCAATTCATTGGGAATCTGGCTTCTTATTTACTGAAACCATTGTTTTCCCAATCACTCATTTAGCAATAGTATTGGACACTTTTGGTCCATTCATCTTGATTTCAGTTTCAGTTGCTTTGTTATCTTTATGGAAAATACCTCCTACTTCTAAGCCAATCACTTTGATGTCAAAAATCGTTGAAAACTGTACCTCTTTGCTTATTTATCAATTGTGTTTGACTTTGAGTACTTTAATCATGACGAATCATTTTAGAAGACATTTAATGGTGTGGAAGATTTTCGCTCCAAGATTTATGCTGAATGCAATGATTTTAGTGATTATGAACGTTTTACTAACTTTTGTTACTGTTGGATTTGCCAGTCATAAAGTCATTAAAAGGTGGTATCAAATGTTTGGTAATTGAATATGTGTCCTCATTTAATATTCAGTGTGTTGCAAACAACTTGCAACAATGTATAAACTTATGTATTTCAATATCCCTTGCTTCCTCTGTATTTGAATAGAATTTTTTTTTTCTCAAAATGTTTTTTTAAGTCTCAGATGCCTGTGCTTATTTATGATCTATTTACGTCTACTTCTGGTTTACATCAAGGTGCATCGAGTCTTTGAAAAATACACTGGTTTTTAAGCTTAACCAAAATTAATAATACATAAAATTACAACTCAAAAATTATAACAAATAAGAAAAGTGACTGAACACTTCTTAGTTGGGATTATTCAAGATTCACATCTAAATTGCTCAAAAAGACTTGATCATCTAATGATCCAAAACCATTAACATCATCATCATTCATCATTAAATCCTCACCTGGACCATATAGGATATTATTATCAAATTCGAAATTTCTATTTTGGCCGTTCCCCACACCATTACTACCATCTACAACAGCAAATGGATCATCAAAAGCACCACCACCATTATCGGCTCCTGAAATACCCAACATTTGTGGTACTTGAGGAATATTTTGTAGATTTCCTTGCACGATAGGTTGAACACCCATCATTTGTTGTGGAACAGAAGCACCGTTCATTCCTGGCAATACTAATGGTGGTTGTTGTGCAAGAGGTTGTTGTGATTGTATACCGTAAACATGAGGCTGCATCATACCAGGCACTTGAAGATGGGACTGAGATTGAGCTTGATTTTGCATATTTGATTGTGCTGCTGCCTGTGCTGCTTGAGCTGCTGCTCTTTCTGCTGCTTCTGTTCTTCTCAAAGTCTCTTCCTCTTGTAATTTTTCAATTCTGAGTTTCTCCTCAGCTTCCAATCGCTTCTTCTCAAGTTCTTCGGCCTCTTTACGTTTTCTTTCTTTCTCTTGCTCAATCTTTTGTTTTATCTTGTTTCTTTGTGATTTGTAATCTAAAAATTTCACATCTTTTTTGAACTGATCAAATTTCGTATCTTTTCTATGCAGGATAGGTTCCGTTTCAGTAATTTTCCGATTGAATTTTACCTTATACTCTTCTTCCACATCGAGCACTAATTTTTCCAGTTTTGCAAAATTCTCCATCGAAGAACTGTTGAATACCTTTTGCAACTCATTTATTTTGTCCAGCTGGAACACATATTTTTCTCCAAATATTCTTATTGCACGTTCGTTTGCTTTACTTTTATCTTCTTTAACTTCAAGTTCATCTTGAGCATGTATGTCACCTCTGGAAATTTTTTCAAAATCTTCTTGAATAACTTTTAATTCTTCATTAGACAACTTCTCTTTAATTTTCATCAGCGTTAAATTTCCTATAATGCAGTCGCCTAGTTTGTTTTGTTTCACTTTCTCTACTAAGCTAGCTTTCAACTGTTCGTTTTCAGCTTCAGCACTCAAATTTGTATTTTTAGTCTTAGCACTAAAAAATTTCTTTTCGTCAAATATAGCTCCGTCAACTGTGGGAACCGGGAAAGAGTTTGGAGGAAGAATTTTAAATATTGGAATTGATTTGTTAACTACATTCTCGAGTAAATCGTTGCTTAACTTGAATTTTTGTAATATATTTTGTCTGAATGAAAAAGTATCAGATTCGTCGTTCAGTATCTGAGCCTCCATTGGATTTGTGGATGGAATTGGCAAATTGTAGATAGGATGGGATAGTAAATTTGAAGTCGATGGACGATTATTATGGTACGAGCTCTGAAATTTCTGCTGCTCTGTACTACCTTGTTTGTAGAGGGCAGTTCCCGAACCACCACTGTGATGCATTGCGTAGTTGAAAGGAGATACTCCATTATTGTTTTGGTGTTGATTATGATGGATTCCATGTTGATAACCAACTCTGGAAGAGTTAGATGAAGGCAGGTTTCTGGCTCCTGAGTCTGTTTTACCACGAGACCGACGTGCTCTGTTTGTGACTGCCATTTTATAGACACTTACTCTCAAACAAACACCTAAAAGTGTACTTGTACCTTAATATAGATGCTTCAATTTTTAAATAGAACTTGAGCCTTTTAAGAGTCAAGATAAACACATATCCATCTACACTATCATCTTTCTGTTTATATCAACCCGCTCTGTATGTCAAACAAAGCAAACTTAAGTCGCCCATTTTGTATTTTGACAGAAACAAAAAGTTATCAATCTAAAGGCTGATTAACTTCACGTGATAAACACATTGTTTTCTTTCTCAGCGCTTAAAACAGTTTACAAAAGTTTAAGGTCCGTAGGGTGGTATAATAGTAAATGTGTCATTAAAATGTTTAATATAAAAGTAGCATAAATTGAGTGAAATAAAATTAACGTTCAAAGAGAATTGAAGAATAAATATAGACTGTTGAATTTTCGAATACAAAAAAGAAAAAAAAGAAAAAAAAAAAAAGATGAAAAACTGTAAAACTCAGACTGGGTGAGAAGTAGAAAAGATAACAAAATGAACTGAAACTGTAAATAGTGGTTTCAAAAATTTTGTAGAAAAATGATTTAAACAATTGCGTATATCAATGATTGACAAGCAGGATCCAAATCAGAAATCCTATATCAAGGTGGTGCTCACTCTTCCTCTAAGACATCAGCTGGAGAATCATTGAAATTAGTTGAATGAGTTAATTCGTACTTCATCAATCTCATCTTTCTTCTTCTGTTGATAAAACTCAAAGTTGTTGAATTTTGACCACTGATGCCATCTGCGTCTTGAGAACTTTCTTCAATCAAGTTATCGTTACCCAAATACAAAATTTTCATGATGTTTCCAAATGACACAATAATAGACTTGTGCCCGAATTTGTGAACGGGACCCAACTTTTTAATCAACAAGCCAGAGTCCAGACCATCTGGTATGTTGAAATACTTAACTTGTCCAACTGCAGACATTGTCCAACCTTCCCATGTTTCACTCAACTTAGGATGACTACTTTGAACTATGAAACTATTTTTGTTTTTATCAACTTTCCCACCTCTGTGTCTTAATATTCCGCTCTCATTGGCAGATCTACCACTGTATGATCCACCAATTTGTTGAAGTAGATTAAAAGACCTTGAGTGGAAAAGCTGATCACTCACATTAGAAATATCTTCTTTCTCTTTTCTTCTCACACCCATTAACATATTTAAATCTGTAGCACACCATCCTTCAACGTTACTTAACCAATGTTGATGTTCAGTAACTGAGGTGAAACCAAGACATCTTGTTTCTCTCGGATCTCTTTCAACTCTCAAACAGATGGAATTCTTAGCTTTATTATCAATTGAAAAAGTGTGCATTATAACTGTATTACTTTCAAGTTCTGTATAAGCAACCGAAAATGACGAAATAGAAGCACATCCACAAAATCTGCAGTGTGATGGTTCAGGGTGAAAAACTTGGAAAGTTGATGGTTTGAATTGACCTATAGGAAATTCCTTCATCAGGGTACCAGTTTGAACGTCAATCAATTCAACTTTCAAACCACAAGCACGAACAATCATACTAACAAAAGGAACTGTTTCTAACACAGCCTCACTATAATCAACTGTTTCATGAATTTCGTGATTTTCAAATGTTTGGTGATAGTCAATATTGGCATTAGTCAAAGTAACTTGTGATAATTGACGCTGATGGGATCTAAATTTATCAAGAGCCTCTAACGATTTCATGTTCATAGAAGAAGTTCTAGAAATAATCGCAGGTGTAATTAAACTCTTACCTGAATTATATGAACCTTCCTGAACCTTAATGTTTCTGACTTTCCATTTATTATTTATCACAGTCGCAACAACTAGTAATCCATCGGCAGTTATACCAACTAAACGATCGTTCACTCTTGGAGATGACATTTTTTTACATCTAACCATTGGTAATTTTGTTAATGTACTTCTCTCAAATGTACCATCTTTACAAGAAATTGTAATTATCTCACCACTTTGCAGAACAATGACAAACTCATTATCCAGATTTTCACTCAATTGTTTAACGTTTGTACTTCTATCAAATGTTGAATCAATGGATAAAGATCTATTCGAGTTTAATGCCCCTGTTTGTGGAAGAGAAATTGTTGATTCATCTGGATTGTTAATATTTGATACAACAGTTCTTGGTCTTCCTCTAGGTTTCAATTTCCGACCTTGAGAACCAACTGTTTTTGTTTGTTTATTGATTTCAGTATTTGGATCCTCTTCTGTAATATGAGCAGAAGAACCATTTTCATCAATAGCTGGTTCTTTCGATTTATTACTTTTTCTTGTTGTTAATTTAGCAGAATTTGATGCCAAGACTTTCCTTCTGCTTGTCACATTTGAAGCAGAAGTTTTCTTACGGAAAAATGATTCAAGTGGTTTGTTATTATTTGCAAGATCTGTTATTTGAATGGTCCATATCCATGACATTGACAATCTGGACCAACATTTCACCACACCCAATTTGCTGAAAACCGTAATGAAAGAACCTGAATTTGACATCACTACATTAGTAATTGGTAAAAACCTTCCTGAAAGGGGCAATTGAGTAGGTGTTGGCATTGGGTTAGTTAATGGTGACCAAACAAGTATTTTATGATCCATTCCTACAGAAACAATAAACGGACAGGATGAAGTTGCAATTTTCACGATATCTAAGAAATGACCCTTCACCAATTCTTTAGAATGGAACTGAGCATGATGATGGAATCCAGGTTCATTAGAATTATCGTCACTCTCAATATCTTCGTTATTACTTAATAATGAAAATCCTTCCTTATCAGTTGAATATTTTAAGATAATTGATGCTGATGATAACACAAATAATAAACAACTAATCAACTCAAAAACATAGTATGTGTCAAATCTATAAGTAGTTCCAAGCTCAAATTTGACTATGTTATTTTCACTTTTTGTTTCAATATGATTCAACATGGATGAAGTTGGCATCGCAACAATAGGATCCTCCATTAACACTATCAAATTGTTTTTCTTAACATGATGAACTGATGTATAAATTGAAGATAATTCTGAGGCCAATGCTCTTTTATTTGAAAACAGACTGAATCTTGGATAGTTAGGAACAGTGATTGAATAATTTATTGATCGGTCTTCTATGTTGAATGTATGAGTTAAAATTTCTTCACCATTGAAAACAGTGAAAGTATTATTGTGATTGATGTAACTGTTATTATAAGTATCGAGTGAATCATCAATTTGAATTCCGTTTGTCCATTTGAAATTCAATAGTAGTAACAGACTCACCACAAGCAAATACGTTTTAACATCGCTGAACAACGGCAACTGGACTTTCAATAAATATTGACCCAACATTCTTTTATATGAGACGTCCCCACCAAATGAATCCAAGTGGTTGAATAATGCAGATGATAATATTGAACCATTCCCCAATGGTTTCAGAATATGCGCTTTTTTATAATTATCGTTTTGCAAAGGCATTAAACTATTGTCCGACATATCGGGTATACCGTTATATTGCGAAGAGGACAGAGTTGGACTCAATTGGGAGTTGTTATTCGACATACTCGAACGTTGTAATAAATCCTCCAACTCTAATCTCTGAATATCTATACTTAAAACAGCTGTGAAGTAGGTGATATGCATCAAATAATCAAAAACAATTGAAAATGTGATGAAAAAACAAGATTGTCTTGCTTGAGTTCCTAAAAATGGGAATGACACCAACAGTATAGTTAAAACTCCACAAACTATTGTGGATGATATTGGACCAGTTTTAGAAGTTGCTTGAAGCATTCTTTTGTACAAAGATAGTTCATCTGAAGTTTTTGAAACACCAATGACTAATCTAAACATGTTTTCAACGGTTATAAATAATGTTATATGAAACACAACTTCAAAGGGCATTTGAAATATATCTAAATTCATATGAAAATATGCAGTTAAAGAGCAACTAGCTAAAATTGATAAAGTGCATTCAACAACAAATGCAATCATCAAACCTGCTCTGGATTTTACAGAATGTATATTTGTTAGTGAGACCAGTATGTATGAAAGTATAAAAATTGGTGAGATTTTGATTATCAATAGTTCAAGAAAGTTACAAGTCTTGTAAACGAGCTTGAACTCATGTAAGGTATTTGAATTTGAATCTTTTGATTTTTCAAACAATGCTTTGCTGTTTGAGTCTCTATCTATTTTTTGTATACTTTTGATGTTTTCGTAATATTTATGGTTTGGTTCTGATTGAAAGATTGATAGTTTGTTATTTTCGTCATTCATTAAATTGTACAAGTTTTCATTCCAAGTTAATTCTATTTCATGTGAATTTTCGGTGACTGGATAAAAAATACAGATTCTTAAAGCTTCTGCACTTTTAATTAATCCATCATTTTTAACAATTCCGGCAAATAAAGCCAAATCAGATAAGGGAGTTCCCGTTGGAGACTTTTTATGCTCATTCACATGGATTGTTTTGAGTAAGTTTGGGTCGTTGTTTAATAGTTTTTCGTCATTATCCCAATAATTTAAAGGGGAATGTAGATAAATATTGCCGTTCTTATTTGAGTTATTATACAAATTCAACCCGTGTAGTAAATCATTTTGAAAGTTTAAAATGTCAATCAAAAATTCTTTGTTCAAGATCTTATTATCATTTTGATTTTCAAATTGACTATCAAATATATTCAAGTTATAATTAGGCTGTATATTTATATTTCGTTGAATCCATATGTTTTTGAATATAAAATCGGGTGTTGTGTAATTCTCATGGTTCGATATTATTGGATCTATCAAGACTGATTTTATATATTTTGAATTTTGAGTATTTGAACTTGCGGTTTCAGATAACGTAGAATACCATGATGAGGCGTAAATTGAATATAAAGCTGGATAACTCAGTAAAAACAATAGGATTGATGGCCAAAGAATGAATGCCGTGGGATGTTTCAATACTATAGTCAATAATCGTTTATGATTATGCTGTAGTAATTTCAGCCACTGAACATAATATGCTGAGGCAATCCGTTTTGATCGTCTGTAGTTAAATAATATCGTATTTAGCATTTTCACTACTCAATTTGTAATACAGTCTTTTTAAAAGGCTTGTGATTGGTTTCTGCTATCGCTATGTTGCCTATTAAGAGGAATAACAAAAATACTGGAGACCACAAAATGATGGATTTTCAAATGGAGGGCAAAACAAAAAAATCAGAAAAATCAGAAACAATAAGCA
Organism: Ogataea sonorensis; assembly: GCA_037951595.1. NCBI lineage: Eukaryota > Fungi > Ascomycota > Pichiomycetes > Pichiales > Pichiaceae > Ogataea > Ogataea sonorensis. The sequence goes on from JBANDG010000008.1 coordinate 211,053, forward strand.
AAAAGATTAAAAAAGTAGATAACTGGAAAAATTGGAAGTTGAAAGTGCTGATTATTGTGACCACTAAGCCAATCAACTAAGTTTTTATGGTGTTCAACAATTCCTGCAAATGCGTTAAGAAGGAGACACAAAGGTATCAATAAGTTACAAGGAAAACGTTGCGGAATATCAACTACTAATCAATGCAATTGGAGTCAATTTATTCATGGATTGTATGCTGAAAACTCAAACAGAAATAAATTGAAGGTAAATATGAGTAGTTCCAACGGTTTAGTAAAATCTAGTACGTCAACTTGAATTGGCAGTAAACAATAAGAAGATTCCAATTGACTGGAAAATTTTGTGTATGAGTCCGTTCTAGATAAAATGACAGTGTAAGCTGGTCTTCTTCAAGATTCAGTAAATGCAAACAAACTTTGAAAGGCCATTAGCTATATCAATTGTTGTAGTATCCCCCTTCTGGTTGTTCTAAACCCGTCTTTTCCCTCTATGTTTTCCTTGTTGAAGTTTTTCAAAAGATTACTTACTCCAGTACTCAAAGTTAGCGACTCAAATCGACGCAAATCGACGCGTTGAAAGGTTTGATTTAATTTCCCTTGGGCGCTCTTTTAAACGATACAACTCCTTTTAAAGGGGGTGGTTTACTTAACTGCCAGAGAGAGTTTATCCACTTGCAACTACGAATATTGTGTTTAAAGGTTGGTAAAAAAACCAATTTCACTCTTCTTTCGCAATTCAGAAAATAAACAAACTTTCATTACTTGGATACGCAACAAAGTGAGGAAAATTCATTTTTTAGCGCATATTAAGTTTATGTATATATTCAATGCACGTTTTGCAAACTTTGACAACATTTGATGTCTCTCACCCACTCACTATTTAGTACTTGTTTAGCGGTAAGTCTTGTAAACGGTTCAGGGTCCAACAGTGAGTAAATAACGTTTCTGCACTTGCTTCTTTTCAACAACGATTCAATTGGTCGATAACCTTTACAATCTTTTCTTCTTGAGTAATACTCTGCGTAAAACTCGTCTTCTTCAACAACCGCACTTTTCCATAACTGTCTGCCCGTTCTCATAGCCATGTAGATAACGCCACAGGCCCACATGTCGACAGCTCTACCGTCAAACTCATCCAATAAATATTCTTCAGGTGCTATATAAGGATCGGACCCACAAACACCTTTACTTAGCTGCATGTCCACTTCCCAGGCCATTTTGAAACATTCAGCGTTACCGAAATCTGTAATTTTTAGTAGTCCATTTGACGTTAATAACAAATTTTCAGGTTTCAAATCTCTATGAGCAACACCCATTTCATGCATATAACAAACACCTCTCACCAATTGTTTGAAAAAACAGTCAGCTTCAAGGTACTCTAAACTGTTTGCAGTTATAATCAATGTATACAAGTCACCACCTGAGCAATGCTCCATAACTGCAAAATAGTTTGATTTTGAATCTTTTAACAAATCATAAACTGAAATGATGTTATTATGCTTTAGTGAAGAAGAAATACAGAATTCATTAGTTAATCTATCGCCATAAACTGAATGATGTTCATTTGGTTTTTTCTTAAACTCTTTAACAGCAAATAACTTTTCAGTGATTGTTCCGTCTTGATTCTGACTTTTCAAACAAGAGACTCTGATGATTCCAAAAGCGCCTCTTCCAATTGTCTTTTGATACTGACCATAGCGTTCCACAAATGAACGAGTGTCAGACTCTTTCTTTGAATGATTTGCGCTATTTGAATTACGCAAATGAAGATTGACAGATGTGAATAATGAAGATTGATCTAGATTCGATTTGGAAACTCCACCTGAAAATTGAGTTATATCTCCTCTTTTAACTTGTCCCATTAAGCCACTGAATAAAGTCGGTGGCAAGCTTTGTTGAATTGATGATGATGTGTCTGCTGATTTGGATTGTGAAATGTCTAAAGTTGTATTTGAGTTACTGATTTTCAAAACTGTATCTTTAGCTTCATCATCTAATTCTTGTAAATTTGTAGATGATAAAATCTTAGGAATAGCTGAAACTGCTTCGTCTCGTAGTTTGTTGTTTTTCTTAGTACCTCCACTTGAACGACCAAGCCAATCTTTCACCATTTGTCCTAATTTTTCTTCTCTTTTAGAGTTTCTCAAATGATGCTCGTGCATTCCATTATTCAAGATTATAAATCTCGGTCGTTGTGGGTTACTCGTGGAGCAACTATTCGTGTTGCTGGTGGAATGATTGTTATTCAGCGTTTGAGATTGGTTTGTTGGTCTTGAGCTATCTGAAGGTCTTAAATCAGTTTTCGAATTCTTGACAATCTTATTGGTGTTGATTGTATCGTTTTGATTGTATTCGATGATAGAAGATGACGATGACGAATTGGATGCCAATCTCGCCGAGCTTGTTGATGCTAATGAGTGGAAAGAACTTGTTGAAGGCGGGTTTGTAATATTCACTTGTGGCTGATTGCGCTGCAAGTTCACGGTTGATAACTTATCAGATAGACGTTCAACGTCTAATGATGTTGTAGAGCTATACAAAGTGGAAGAAGATGCATCATTTTGCACTTCATTTCTCAATTTCGTCTCTGATGAAGGACATGTTGTAGTTTGTGTAGCCGCCCTCGCCTGAGGTGTGGATACTAGTGATGTTGCTGATGCATTGTTTGAAGGTGAGGAAGAGTGTGATTTTGACGAAACGCCAATCATTCTGCCTAGTCGGGATATAGTGGATTGCCTGCTTACTCCACCTCCTCCCGACTTTGACTTTTCTGAACCTGATTCACCCATTTAGCAAGTCACACAACAAGATTGAACGACAGCAAAATGTTTTTATTCAAACTACGTAATCAAATAAAGTAATCTCTTGAAAATATATGTCTAACCTGACAACGTGATAAACTGACGAAACTCTAAAAATCGTAAATATGTACTACTAGCTAAGTTTTAAATAGCATTCTATAACAAGAAAAGTAATTATCGCTTACAAAGTTTAGTAAATCAGTTGCAACTAGTAATCAGATTTTGATCTATTTTTCAGTACTTTTTGACACAATTTGAATTTGTGCCTGAAACGCAAAAAAAAAAATAATAAAAAAAAAAGAAAGAAAAAAAATTAAGAGCACAGCCTTGTATTGACTGGCTGCCTCTTTTGGGCACATGGGGTGAAATAGGGTGGTGTAATGGTAAAATAATGGTTTTCGATTGGTTAATTGGTTAATTGGTTAATTGGATATAATTATACATATAAAAGAAAGTAAAAGTGGTTCGGTGTGGATACTTAGCACTTGGTTACGCAACTAAATCAGCTTAAATCAACGGTAGACACTTTCTCACTGTTTTACTTGGTCAATCTACAGATATCAACTAGTTTCTCGATGTGTAGTTTACAAATACAGACATCTCTGGCTATCTGTCTGGCAATTTTCAAGTACAACTCAAAGGAGACTTTGTTTGAATTGTAAATCGCTTCCAAAGTGTACTGTAAGTCATTTAAAGCTTCTAAACTGGTCACTTGCTGATACAGTTGATTAAACACAGGAGTCTCGGCAATTAAGTTATCGGCAAATGAGTCTACATCTGGTGAGTTTAACTGATTGAGCTGAATTGTAAGTTTGTCGTTCAACTGGGAAATATCAGTAAACTTACTTTTCAACACTATCTCGTTGTGATCTAGAACTTGTTCAAAATAATCGAGATATTCTTGATCGGTCTTAGTGATGTTTCTCAACTCGAGCAATTGATTTTGTAAGGATAAAACATTCTTCTCAACTATTTCAGTCTGGATTTCAGTTTTCATCTTGGTTAAAGTATTTGATAACTCATTTTTAGCGGAAACAATAGCCTGTAAGTGAGTTGGATTTCTGGGAAGTAAAGGTGGAGGCGACGTTGTTGTAGTTGCTGGTGCTGTTGGCACTCCCAATCCTGAAGCCCCTGACTGATTACCAACTGGCGATCTCAAATGATAATCATTAGCGTACTGGTTACCGGTGTAATGAGGAAACTGTGGTTTAGCGGGTAACGTTGGTTGGGCAGGTATTGGTGGTGGTGGTAGTGGTGGTGGTGATGAGTTTGACGATTGATCTTTTGATTCAGATGGGCCCAAGGAGTAGTCGAATTTGGTTGGCGGTGACAATATTGAGTTTGGAGATCCTGATCGACTAGATGTTGCTGATGACTCTTGCTGAATGACTAGTTTATGTAACGGATGATTGACAAATGGTTTTGCGGGTAGTGGAGGGATTGAAGGTGAAGAAACCGAAGTGTTTGTAGTTCCGGTTGTTTCTGGTGGAATTGACGTGGAAGTTGCCCCCACTGCACCATCTATCTGCATTATTGGTTTATTCGCCTTCATACACTGTATAAGAGTTTGGACTAATTTAAGTAGTCTGTTTTCTTTTGGAACAACGCCATTGTTGGTTGTATCTGAACTGTAATTACTAAACCAATCAGATAAAAACGGATGGTAAAACTTCCCATTGGAATCAAGGTAATTCGACTGCTTAATTTGACAATCTGGCCTGCTGTTTCTTATATAGATCGTAGGTGGCTGTTTTGGGTAGCTGAAAGGAATCCAAATTTCAACAGGCACCAAATCGCTATCATTATAAAAATCAGTGTTACTGTTAGCACTACCAATACTGAAATGAATCTCTTTATTTTGAATTGAAACAGGTAAAACACCGTAAATCTTCAACAATAACTCTGTCTTTCCCAAATCATTAATATGAATGTCAGTTTTAACTTTAAACAATCGCTGAAAACACATAAGCACCAAGGACACATCTTGATAAGTTAAAACTGGGAGATAGTACTCAGGCTGAAGCACTCTGTACAACCACTGCAGTAACTGATCTGGCAATTTCTGCGGTGGCATTGTCGTTTGTACTGTTTGAATGAATATTTAGAAATAGAATATAGTAAAATAACCTTATTTACCATCTATCTATACCTATTTTATCAGTTGAATCTGTCCAACTACAACTCGTTTCAGTGAAGTTATCCGTCAAATAGATGTAAGTTAACTAAGAGTGGCTCAGTATCACGTAATGCCTAACAAACAAGTATGTCAATGATTATGTCATCTACTTTTTTTATGTTTTTCTCATTCATTTGCAGCAGCCAGAGAATGAATGGAGCAAATTGAGTGGTTTATCAGATTGATTACAGGACAGGGATTAGTTTAGAGTGTGAGATTCAATTTTATACTTTGTATATAGATAAGAGTCTAATTGCAAATATACTGTTTATATCAGTCGGCTTTGCATTAACATAAGAATAGCTGAATAAAATGAGTGGGTAAGTCGAGACAGAGGCAGCTTTTATTGAAGCGTGGGTTCAAGTACTGCATGCAACCACTAGTACTATTCTGATGGAAGAGTTATCACAGCTCAAGATATCAATTAGGGATGTTCTTTATGACATTACGATACTAACAAGTTTTTTCACTTTAAATTTTACTTCTTTCTATAGTTGGACCGTTGTGTGGACATTGATAGGAACACTTATCTTAGGTGCTGCTTTCTGGAGAGTAGCTCCAAAACAAGATCAAACGTAAGTATTCTTCATTTATTTTACAAGTTGTTGATTCAGCTAGATTATACCATGTTACAAATACTAACAATTACATTTATGAGACTGATTGTCGAATTCTCTTTGTCTTGGGAATTCGTTTCTTTATCTGGTCACTTGTATCATCTTACTTTAATATAGCGTCTGGAGAAGTACGGTTTGTTTAACACTAGCCATGATGTATTTGATGTGGGCATTCACATATTTAGCCCAGTTGCATCCTTTAGTGGAGCCAAGAAGATCGGATCTTAGACCTGAATTTGCTGAATGATTTTGAGCTGGTTTTCAGATAGCTAAATAGAACTAGGTGTGAAAGAGAAGTGGTGTTGTTTTGAGATGACAGATTACGAGATTGCACGTTTAATTGGGTTGGTGTGCTTTCGAACAATTAAAAGAATATCACATTCTTTTTGTGTGCTTTTAGATCACGCTTTATAAAAAAATTTAAATTGTACCTCCGTATGCTAATAAGGCCAAAAATGGTAATATAGTAATTGATGTACATGAAATACTGGATGAAAAGTTGAGCACATATTGTCTCAAGTAGTAAAGTTACAAGTATAAAATACGATAGAGCTTTAAATACTAGAGAGAGCTAGTAAGAAACGAGATTTGCAAATGTAGGGAGATCCATCAAAGCAGCACAAACTGTGAAGAAACAGTAAGTACCTTAAAAGTTGGACAACCATCCCACGATCCACCGAATCGGCCAATTAGAAGTATCAAATCTTATAGACTAATCACAGTGGCTTTATCTTCTCCGCAAGTAGAACCCATAATCTTATGAAAGAAAAAAGAAGATGAGGCAGAATTGGAGTGGTGTACTAAAAGAGTGTAAACTGAAGAAAAAAAAAGATAAACAAGCAAGTTGCAATAATATATTTACATAGAGCTTATCCCAAGCAGATAGACTATAGATGAAAGTTATATATGGTGGGAGAAGAACAAAATGTCTCCACCAATACAACAGAAACCTATAAACTATCTGTGTGTTGCAAAACAAAGCTTATTAATTGAAAATTATCAGGACAAAGCTAATCATTCATTGTGTCAACATTGGATCAAGTTTAAACTAATATTTAATATAGAACGAAAGAAAGAGCAGTTTATACCCATACATAAAGAGAAGAACAAATTTTCACTTTTTATAGCGCTCCCTCGAGAAGACGAAGAAAAAAAAAAGAAAAAGCGAATGAAAAGAATATATAGGAGCTGTGGCTGTGTTGTAATTTCAGGGTTTGTATTGAAAAGCGTATGTGGCTGGTGTAATGGTATATTGTTATATAGCGATAACAGATTAAAAACCAAGGTACGTACCAATAATATACGTTACTCTTAGTTATCAAGAACTGGATTACTACACACCGGTATCACACACTTGTGCTGCAGTCGTCCTTTAATGTCGTTGATCTATGCAATCACGATCCGGCCAATTTTGGCTTTGTTTTCTCTGCTCGTATTTGTAGCAATAACACCCGTTGTTATTTTTTGCAATTTGGTGATATACGGGGTTGTTAAGTTGCCGATATACATTGTACTATACGTATTTGGTATTGATTTGAAAGATTTCAATTTCCACATCAACCACCTTGTTGATTTGGCTAAAATTGTGTATCAATTCATAGCAATTGCTGTCTTGATAGGAGTGGTATTGGGACTGTTTAATGGATGCTTAATGTATCTGGTTAATTATTTATTGACGTTCAAGCGGACCAGTTTTGAGTTGATCAATTTCAAACGAGTCTGGGTGCTAATATTGACTAAATTGCATTTGAAAAGTTCTGTTCCCGATGTGAAATCGTCGCAAAGCGTCAAGGAAAAGATTAAAATGAGCCAAAAAGAACTGAAAGAGTACCTCGTTTCAAGCACAGATAACTCGCTCGGTACAGATAGTGTCAAGCTGGGCAATCGTGGACGGTACCATACGATAAAAGACCTCGATTCAAAGAAAGGCACCGTCTCTACGTCTGTCTCAACACATGAACCTGATCAGCACGACAACGGGTTACGTGGTAGAGTGGTCAATTCCTACTACGAGGATGAAGACGGGTATGGATACAGTTATGGTTACAGTAAGAATCAGAATAACAATTACGGGTTTAGTGACATTCACGGTGCTAGTGGTGATGCTAATAATCATCAAGCGGGATCAGACTCAATGACATCTACCGGTGCTGACAACTACTTGCAAAGCACCACCAAACGCTCTCGCTCTACAGCAACAAGCGAGTCTATATTTTCCTCTAGTGTCAATTTCAACGAGACTGATGTTGCAATATTGACTAACACTGCTGTGTCCAGTACTCCAATTAAGGGTAACAAGATGAACACAATTCAAGAAGAGCAAAAAGTGGCACATTCGTGAAAATGGGTGTTGTGGCGGTGCATATGGCGGTGCTATTTTTTAAAAGCAAGTCACCTGATACATTCCACATGATACATATATTTTGATTTAATTTTCAACACGGGGAAGTGCAGCGGCACGACGAAAACGGTAATTTTCAGTATATTGGAAACGGTTTACACACAAGACTGGAAAGACGTTGCAGGTGCAGGTGCAGATACAGATTTAAATTTATACACATAACGGTGTAGTGATTGGTGCATGCATATCGATAGATTGAGAAAATACCAAGTACTGTGTTGTATCCGGTTGGCAGTGTGATACGTCGTATTATCTGGATTGAACATTCATTTCATGATGGTTAAACGATACATCATTTTGGTTTGTTGATACTTTTAGAGAACTTGTGTGTTTACTCTTGTGTTGAATTTGCCAGGGTTTGTCCGTTTATCACTAGTTTAATCTTGTTCATAACACAGCTCTTTTCAGTTTCTTTCAGTTTTTTCTGCTGCATGGTCCTCAGATTAAAAAGCTGAAATAGGGGTTTAATAAACACAAAAGGATGCTACCTACGCATAACAACAATTCTCGTTCAAATTCTTATCTTCTGCCACACACTGTGGTGTACCAGCAGCCTGAATGGGTTTACACTCGTCACCTGGCAGAACAGCAAGAGTCTGGTACGGGTTCTGGTACTGGTACGACTCTTCACGCGGAGCAAACTCGGGAAATCACCCCTCGTGCACCAGGACCTTACAAAACGTACTTGTTACCACAACAAGACCCAATGTTGCCGTACTACCCTTCTTCAGCGGTCCCACAGCAACAGCAACAACAACAGTATGGGTACGTAGCAGATTCACATTTTCAACCAAACGTTGTAGTTGAAATTTGGAAACCTGTTGTTGCTGTTGATCATTCGAAAAATGGGACTTTTCAACACCTGCCTATTACTTCTCACAGACCCTCATCATTACCAAATATCAAACTAGGTGAATGTGTTACACAAGACCCTTTTTCTCATGTTGAAACTTCTGCGCAATCAGTTTGGGATAGCAATGTGGAAAGCACCACAAGGAAGCCAAGGCTACCATCAATAGACGAATTGCTTCATGACTTGAATGGTAAAAATGAGACTGATAATAGTTTGCGATCAAGTTCAGAACGGACCATGTTTTTGCAAACTACGTTAAATGGTACTAGCAAGAGTGGAACTAGTCAACTTACCAAAACAGCCAATACCACTAACGATGATTCCAAGAAATCAGCCGCTTATACTGCAGAAAATAGTTTACTCATGTTACAGACAAAGGACAGATTCACAAGTTTAATCAAGGCTTTTGTCATTTACGTTAGGAGCAGAAAAATTGGCAAAAACATTGACAATTGCACTGTCAACTATGATTTGAGGTTGCTCGAAAGATTAGTTGCATCTAGTTTCCTAAGATTTCTGTCAAGTTTGAATTTCAAACCGCTAAAACTGAGCAAAATCGAAAAGGTAGCAAAGACTAAAACTACTTACAAAAAACCCCAGTTCAAGCTTGTTCAAGTGAAAAATGATTTCTGTTTACAAATAGAAGTAAAATTTAAAGGACCAAACTTGTTTCATAGAGGCAAACAACCTTGCTTGAAATGTTTCAAACTAATGTACGAAATCAAGGTTAAAATGTGGTTTAAGAATTTAAACAACGACAAACTGCCATTATCCGAATTCAACAGGATAATGATGAATTTTTTCGAAAACAATATGGACTTGTTGAATCAACAGGATAATGTGAACAAGTTTAATAGATTCCCAGTGACATCGTATGGTTTAGTAAATACCATTAATGAAATTGTTTACTGCAGCGTTGATTATATTTAAAATCATTGTCACATCTTTGCACCAGATTTAATTTTTTTATTTTTTTTCAAAACTTTTTCTATTTCTGTTTATCACACGACCTTTGATTATTTTTTTTTTCTTTTCTCTAAAATTTTCAGACAAATTTTCTTTTTTTTTTTTTATCTTGTTTGTTTTAACGGATTGAACCTATATATCTGAATATTCATATGTACAATAAGGTTAAATAATTAAGAAGATTCTATTGTATAAAACACCCTACTTTAGACAAAACACTTTTATTGTACGATTGTAGTGAAACCACAAGGATGTCTGAGGAACATATAATCAAGCCATCGAATGCGGTGTCATCAAATGATACATCTGAATGGCCATTATTATTGAAAAATTACGACAAGTTATTAGTTAGATCAGGACATTATACTCCTATTCCAGCTGGATGTTCACCAAACAAAAGAGATTTAAAGAATTATATTGCTTCAGGTATTATTAATTTAGATAAGCCATCTAATCCATCATCACATGAAGTTGTTGCTTGGATCAAGAGAATATTAAGAGTTGAAAAAACTGGTCATTCAGGTACTTTAGATCCAAAAGTTACAGGTTGTTTGATTGTGTGTATTGATAGAGCTACAAGATTAGTTAAATCTCAACAAGGTGCAGGTAAAGAATATGTTTGTATAGTTAGATTACATGATATTTTAAAAGATGAAAAAGATATGGGTAGATCATTAGAAAATTTAACAGGTGCTTTATTTCAAAGACCACCATTAATTTCAGCTGTTAAAAGACAATTAAGAGTGAGAACTATTTATGATTCAAAATTATTTGAATTTGATAATAAGAGAGGTTTAGGTGTTTTTTGGGCATCATGTGAAGCTGGTACTTATATGAGAACATTATGTGTTCATTTAGGTATGTTATTAGGTGTTGGTGGTCATATGCAAGAATTAAGAAGAGTGAGATCTGGTGCATTATCAGAAAATGAAAATTTAGTTACATTACATGATGTCTTGGATGCTCAATGGGTTTATGATAATTCAAGAGATGAAAGTTATTTAAGAAAAATTATTTCTCCATTAGAAACTTTATTAGTTGGTTATAAAAGAATTGTTGTTAAAGATTCAGCAGTTAATTCTGTTTGTTATGGTGCAAAATTAATGATTCCAGGTTTATTAAGATATGAAGAAGGTATTGAATTATATGATGAAGTTGTTTTAATTACAACTAAAGGTGAAGCAATTGCAATTGCAATTGCTCAAATGACAACTGTTGATTTAGCTTCATGTGATCATGGTATTGTTGCTAAAGTTAAAAGATGTATTATGGAAAGAGATACTTATCCAAGAAGATGGGGACTTGGTCCAGTTGCTTTAAAAAAGAAGCAATTAAAAGCTGATGGTAAATTAGATCAATATGGTAGACCAAATGAATCTACTCCTGAAACTTGGAAAAAAGAATATATTAGTCATGAAAATGCAGTTCCACCACCTGTTCCAGCTGATAAATTAAAAGCTCCTGAAGTTCAAAAATCTAAAGGTTCATTATTAGAAAAGAAAGATGATGTTGATGAAAAAGAAAATGAAGAAAAGAAAGAAAAGAAGGAAAAGAAAGAAAAGAAAGAAAAGAAAGATAAAAAGGAAAAGAAAGATAAAAAGAGAAAAGCTGATGAAGGTGAAGAAGACAAATCAGAAAAGAAGAAGAAGAAGAAGTCTAAAGATTAAGTGATGTACCGATGTACTGAAAATGGGTACCTAATTAAACTGTTTCCAATTATTTCATATAGTTTTGTTCCCTTTCCCTTACTAACTTCCCCTGTTGTGTGTCATTATAGTATATATAAAATCGTTCAAATTTTTTTTAGTTTAATTATTTATAAGTTTATGTGTGTTTTTCAGATTGATAAAGTAAAGTAAAGTAAAGTAAAGTAAAATAGAGTATATTAAATAGAGTTAAAGTGGGATGGGGTTGCACCGCCACATTTGACTGGGCGTATTATTAATCATTGAATGTGGCGTAGAATTTGACGAGGTAAAAGTTTGTATTTTCTGCGTATGTGAGTGTGGAAGCAAACACAGATAGAGAAGAGAGAGAAGAAGAGAACAAACGGTGTTTTAAGAGTAGGTGATAAGAGTGTACTTATAACAAACAGCCTCAGGAATATAATAATCCGGTGAATTGATTAGTATCATATTGTGTGCATTATAATTCATTACTAAAAATGTCTTGGGAAGGTTTTAAAAAGGCAGTTACGAGAGCTGGTGCATCGGTAAGTATTGACAATAAACAAGCCAGTTGGAATTAAAATCAGATTTATTTTACTAACTAATGTTATAACAATTTACACGTTATTCTGCTTATTTATATTTTTTTTGACAGGTCACTATTAAATCGGCCGATAGAGTTATGGATAAAGATTACGATGTTGAAGAGAGAAGATACAAAACATTGGAGAAATCGGGAACTGAGTTACAAAAAGATACAAAGGGATATTTGGATGCATTGAGAGCAGTTACAGCATCACAAGTTGCTATGGCTGAAATTATTAATAATTTATACGAAGATGCAAGAGCATTAGGTGGACCAAATGTGGGAGCTATTTATTTACAAGCTGTACAAGATTTCGATACTGAAACAGTTAAACAATTAGATGGACCATTTAGAGAAACTGTCTTGGATCCAGTTAGTAAATTTAATTCATATTTTACTGAAATTAATGAAGCTATCAAGAAAAGACAACATAAGAAAGTTGATTATGAGCAAGCGAAATCTAAAGTTAGAAGATTGATTGATAAACCGGCAAAAGATGTTTCTAAATTACCTAGAGCTGAAAGAGAATTAGCCATGGCTAAAGATATCTTTGACGATTTAAATAATCAACTGAAGGAAGAATTACCACAATTGGTTGATTTAAGAGTTCCATATTTTGATCCATCATTTGAAGCATTAGTCAAGATTCAATTAAGATTTTGTACCGAAGGTTATGCAAGACTTGCCCAAGTGCAGCAGTACTTGGAACAATCAAGCAGAGACGAATATGCCAACGGATTGCTTGATGGTAAGATTGATCAATTGCTAGCTGAGATGAGCAAATTGAATATCTGTGCTTTGGGAGTTAAATAAGTATGTGAAGTAAGTAGTTTGTTTTAGTTTAAAAGAAATGTTTATGAGTTGTAATTGTCATTCTGTGATCTTGTCACTTGATTAACGACAAGTTGAGTAAAATTGAATGTACATATGTAAGCCCGATCGATACAAGCTTGTACCTGATACATTTGATTGATTATCCGGCGCTTAAATTTTAAAAAATAACAGAAAATTTACAAGCAAAATGGAACAAAGAAGGATAGGGCATATATGGCGGCGTATTTCTGTAGCGGGTGTCCTTTACAGTGCGGGTCTCTCTAATTATAAGTATATATATAATAAGAGCACAGCCCATCGTGGGGTAGAAAATAAAATTAAGTAAAATATTATATAATCTATATGTTTACGCATCCTTGCACCACTAGATATTTTTGTTCTATATAAATATTTTATACACTATATATAATAATATAATATATGGTATATATCTTAGTTAAAGGATACTATTTTTCTTACCCCAGAACAGAACATTCTAGAAATTTCTACAATTGTTGATCAGAGTACAATATGTGAAATATCGCACACTGTTAATGAATGATGGTGTTATTATTCTATATTCTATAATGGGCTACATTGACTATCATTCTCGTATTGAGCGCAGTTGTGTGATGTTGTTTGATTCTCAATTGCAAAATTGGCAATTGTAGAGTGATTTCGTATGTGTGATTTGTTACTAAGTACAGGTAGTAAGTGAGTAAGTGAGTAAGTGAGTGAGTAAGTGAGTAAGTGAGTGAGTAAGTGAGTGAGTAGTACTCGAGGAGAGAATCACTCTGCCTATTGTGAGCACCAGTTGTACCCTCTTTAGTTTCTTTTGTCTTCTTTTGCTTCTCTTGTACTGTTTGCCGGTTCTTTACTGATATCCTGCATATTATATATATATATATATATACATTCTTGTATCCTCATCGTATTATTAGCGTACTTTGTCTTTCCACTTTTACTCCATAGAACTTACTATTGATCTTAGTTTAATTAATTCAATTTAGATTTATTACTATAATTGCAGTTTTATACAATTACAGATACAATTCAGTTTAAATCAGTATAGATATATACTTTACACAAGGCAAATTATATTTACATACAAATATACTTATAATAAACACATATACATATATATAATACACATACACAATGGTTAAAGAAACGAAATTATACGATTTGCTAGGATGTTCACCAAATGCCAGTGATGCGGAATTGAAAAAAGGTTATAGAAAGATGGCTTTAAAATACCATCCTGATAAGAATCCAGCACCTGAAGCTGCTGAAAAATTTAAAGAAGTGTCTGAAGCTTTTGAAATTTTATCAGATTCAGATAAAAGAGAAATTTATGATCAATACGGTTTAGACGCTGCTAGAGGTGATGCTCCAGCTGGTGGTAATCCATTTGCAGGTGCTGGTGGTAGAGCAGGTGGTGGTGGTGGTCATCCATTCTCTCAATCTGATGCTTTTAATATGTTTAATTCATTTGGTGGATTTGAAGAAATGTTTTCAGGTGGTGGAATGCATGGTGGAGGTTCTCCATTTGGTGCTAGTTTTGGTGGTCCAGGTGGAGGTGCACAAACATTCAGTTTTGGTGGTCCAGGTGGAGGATTTGGTGGTCAACAACAACAACAACAAAGAAGAAGAGAACCAACAATTGTTGATTTGAATTTACCCGTTTCATTAGAAGAATTATTTAATGGTGGTATTAAAAAAATGAAAATGAAAAGAAAAGGTGCTAGTGGTAATCTTGAAGAAAAAATTATGGAAATTAATTTAAAACCAGGTTGGAAAGCAGGTACTAAATTATCATATCCAAATGAAGGTGATTATGAAAATGGTGGTAGACAAACTGTTAGATTTACAATTGTGGAAAAACCACATCCTGTTTTCAAAAGAGAAGATAATGATTTGAAAACAACTGTTAAATTGACATTTAAAGAATCTTTACTTGGATTCCAAAAAGAAATTACAACTTTAGATGGTAGAAAGATACCACTACATAAATCATCACCAACTCAACCAAGTTCTACAGATAGATACCCAGGTTTAGGTATGCCAATTTCGAAATCTCCTGGTCAACGTGGTGATTTAATAGTTGAATACAAAGTTGATTACCCAATTTACCTATCTCAAGAGCAAAAAGAATTGATTAAACAAGGATTTTAGTTAAATTGATCCCTGTTTATAGAAAGATTCTTGGTGTTCCCACCTATACCGTCCATGTGCATCGTTTAGTTAACTTATTCTCCGGTGAGTTTCTTTTTCCACTTTTCACAACCTGTTGCTCACCGTCTGTTTACAATTTAACTTTTTTCCCTCGCCCATCATTAGCTGATCTCAATTGATAATCACCAAGAAAAAAAATCGCCCGATACTCATTCATTCCATCACTTTTTGCTCACATTTTTACATCTTTTTATGGCATTTTCACCACATACATTAATACATTTTATACTTATACATATATATACATACATACATACACACACGTTTTCACGTTTCCCCTATCCGTTTTTTTCCCCTTCTCAGTTATGTCCTTCTCTCCTTTTATGTAATGAACATGTTCTCATAACAATCTGTTAATATATATAATATACTCTTCATTAAACCACTAGTAATTCATATTTAGCTGTTTTCAGTCAAAATTGACGCTGTGAGATAAAACTCAATCTTTTATTGCACAGCCTTGAGTTTTAGTTAAAGTGTGTGAAAAAAGAGTGAGTGGAACTGTAGATGAAAGTGTAGATAGTTAAAGATGTATATGTGATTGTGGTGTTCTAGTACAAGTGGATAAAATCAGGTCAATAGAACTAAACTGGTTTTAATTTAAAACTTGGTGATTACTACATATATACCATTCTACATAAGAAATGTCGGTGATATTGGCTTCGGCAGGATACGACCATACGATTCGGTTTTGGGAGGCCTTGACAGGAGTGTGTTCGAGGACGATCCAGCATACTGACTCTCAGGTGAACAGGCTCGAGATCACCTCGGACAAGAAATTCTTAGCCGCTGCTGGGAACTCAAAGATAAGATTATACGATATTCGGTCTACGAATCCCAACCCAGTGACTACATTTGAAGGTCATACGGGCAATGTTACGAGTATAGCGTTCCAGATTGACAACAAATGGATGTGTTCGTCGAGTGAGGACGGGACGATCAAAGTGTGGGACGTTAGGTCGCCTAGCGTGCAGAGAAATTACAAGCACAACTGTCCTGTGAACGAAGTGATTATTCATCCTAATCAAGGCGAATTGATAAGTTGTGATCAGAACGGTAATGTCAGGATATGGGACTTGGGAGAGAACAAGTGCACGCATCAGCTTATACCTGAAGATGATGTCTCGATTCAGTCTATATCCTGCGCAAGCGATGGTTCAATGTTAGTCGCTGGTAATAACAAAGGTAATTGTTATGTATGGGAGATGAAAAACAGCAATGATCAAACGATACTGAGACCGATAAACAAGTTCAAGTCGCATTCGAAATACATCACTAGAGTGGTGTTGTCGTCGGATTGTAAACATCTAGCTACATGTTCTGCCGATCACACAACTAGAATATGGTCAACTTCTGATAATTTCGCACTAGAGACAACATTAAGAGGTCATCAGAGATGGGTATGGGATTGTGCTTTTAGTGCAGATAGTGCTTATTTAGTAACAGCTTGTTCTGATCATTACGTTAGACTTTGGGATTTGAGTACGAGTGAGACTGTGAGACAGTACAATGGTCATAATAAAGGTGTTATTTGTGTTGCACTTAATGATGTGTAGAGTGGGTTCCTGCCGCTTGTGTATGTCAAAAAATTTATCTTTTTCGATACATTTACATGGCGCATTTTAGTAGCTAACAACTGCAAAACGTTCATTAAAACTCATAAAAATGAAATTACAAAAATTCAAATAAACAGTATACACTAGATAGTTGATTATTTAGTGTCAAATGGTCTCAAGACAAGCTTTTCAGCACTAACTTTGTCGTTTCTTAGTAATGAAAAACCTTCATCAACTGCATTTAAACCGCCTTGTAAGACTTTGTAAGGAATATGCTTGATTGTACCATCAAGAACAAATGGAGCAACTTTCTTGAAGAATTCACGATGACCATCAACGATATGTTGCAAGACTGGAATTTCCAGACCGTTCAAATTTAATGGAACACCTTCAGCAATGTAACCTAAAGTTGAAGTCCAAGTGACATTTGATTTTTTAGCAACTGTGATTTGCTCTTCTTTTAAGAATAATAAATTATCAATGAATGCAGGTTCCGTTGAAGATAATGATTCGTATAAAGTACTAGCTGTTTCGACACTTGAGATTGTATCAAACCCGTAAACGACTTTATCGTTGGATTTGGATTTGATCTGGTCGACAATGTCTTTATCATGGTAATCAAAAGTTTCATCTGCACCTAAAGATTTCAACAATTCATGATTCTTCTTTGAAGCGACTGCGTACACAGTTAAACCGAAAACGTGTTTAGCAACTTGAATTGCGTATTGACCAGTTGCGGTAGCACCACCCCAAATTGTAATAATTTTACCTTGTTGATTGTTGGATTTTTCAAAAGATAATTTGAAATTGACGTAGAATGCAAGACCTACAGTTAAAAGACCTAAAGTGATTGTACTTGCGCCTTCAAATGAAGTGATTTTAGCAGGTTTCTTAACCTCATTTTCAGAGTCCTTGACTAATGCTTGTGGTCCATAATTAATTGACAAATATGGATCAACAACTGCGTATTGTTGTAATAAACCATCATTTGGAGCATATGTGTAACCACCGTGTCCGAATGATGAAATGTGGTCTCCAACTTTAAAACCTAATTTTTCAGCTTCTGAACCAACAGCGACAATTTCACCAGCAGCGTCAGAACCTGCAATATTACCCTTTGAACCCCATCCAAAGACAATATGCTTCCAATCGGTAGGATTCAAAGCATTGGCTTCGACTCTGATTAAAACTTTTCTGCCTGTTGGTTGACTGACTTTGTTATCAACAATTTCAATCAATTTGCCGTCTTCGGTGTTACCTGAGTAAGCAGCAGCTTTGAAAGTTGGTGGAATTGACATTGTGTGTGTTTATAGTTAAAATTAATTTGTTCTTAGAAATTACTCAATTGTTGAATATTTAGTGTAAGAATTCTGATAAATTGATAATTGATACTGAAAGGATGCTAATTCATAATTAAATTGGAAGAACAGGAGACAATTAGCAAACTAAAACATGGATCTGTCAATGTACTTATATAGTGGAGTGAGTTAGTTAGTTTGTGCATACATACCGAAATTTACAAGACATTAAAAAAAGCCGCATAAAGAGGTACCAGATGATTTGTAAGCCTGTCTTTGTTTGTCGTAAGTCATGTGGCATTCAGTCAGTCAATCAGTCAGTGAAGTAAAGTAAAGTAAAGTGATGGTGATATTGATATTGATATTGATATTAATACACTGCATAAAGAACATAGCAAGTTTCTATAGAACACAATAAACATCTTTTCTTCTTCCTTGTTAAAAAAAATGTGTCGTGTTGTATATGTATAGCATAGTAATTCAACTAACTATTTGGTTCATAGCAACTCAATTAAATTAAACGCCTATGTAAAGCTCAGCAGCTGCAACGTATTGACAGCGCACCAACACGGGAAGCGTGTGGAATTTTCGGGACTGTTTTCTTTCATCTCGCGGGCAGAAAGCCAAGCCAAGTAAAGTCGCACACCGCGGGGCCGTGCCACGATGCCACGATGACATGGGAAACGAGACGGCAGTTTCTCGGCATGTTTTGTCGTACTCGTACTCGCTCGTACTCCGTCTTGTTGCTTTTGCCGTGCCACTGGCTCGTTTTTACACCGGGTACAACCAAGAAACTGTCGTGTCTGGTGATCAGTAGTGTTCTTATGTCGGAGCTATTTCTGTTTCTTATTTAATTGCAAACAATAGGATTTAACTTAACAAGTTTTCCTTTCGGATTTAGGAGTTGTGTGTTTTTCTATTATTTGCCTCCAGGAAACTTCAAATCAAATCAGCTCATTTAGAGAACAAGTTTATCTAATCCCATCTCATCTCGTATTGAAGCAAAGAAAAGCAGTGTAGTGTATTGTAATGTCCAACTCCATACTACACTGCCGGTCTCCCTTATGTAACAAGACTTTTCCACCCGTTTTATACAAAATCCATACTTGATTCGTCAGAAAACACTTACTTACGTCTCAGTGACATTGTGACAAAAGTTGTGAACCCACTTTTTATGCAAATTTCAACCCTCCCCATCCCCATCCCAATTTGCACAGCCATGTTCAAATGTTTTATTTTTTCAATTCTAACGGCTGTGCAACTTACCTTGTCTTTGACATTTTTTTCCATTTTTCTCTATATCCGTCTCTTGTACCATAGATTACCATGTAAAAGAGTGTAACAAAGGGACGTGATCTGATGGTAATGGTTATTTTGTTGGGTAATACGGCTCGTTAAGTATTTAGGTATGGTGATTGTTCCGTTTGGCACGCTTCTGCGGCACAGACAAGCGGTGCTGAAGATATACAGAACAGTTTTGAGAAATTCGATTATTTTGGTTAATACAAAGCACCAGCAGTATGATAAGTTTAACAGTATCTTGCAAGATGAAGAGTTCCAGGAGAAGTTGATCAGTAAAGTTCAGGCCGGGTTCCGGTCTAAGAAAACGCTGGTCAATTCGATAGACTGTCAGAATCAGATAATTGAGTCGCTCAGATGGAACGAGCGCATTGTGAATTGCATAAACTGTCAAGATTTCAGAGAGTCGTTGTACAGTATTGTGCGGAAAGTGCACCCCAAGCTGTGGAAGGAGATCCAAAAGCGAGAAATAGACGAGGATGTGAAAGTGGATGAGCATGATCAGCAGAAAGACCCACTGACGCTAGTTTTACAATCTGCCAAGACAGAGTACAAGACAGTGGTTGTTGCTCAAGAGGAGAAGAGGAAAGAAGTCAAGAGACTCAAGAGCTATATCGAGGAGTACATCCGCAAAAAGCAGTACTCGAATCAGTTGCCAACCAAATCAGAACTAGATCAAAAGTATATCAAAGAGATTTTGCACTCTAAAGTGCTCTATGAAAAGACTAAATTTAGACTAAAAAGGTTGTATAACAAGTTGGTCGAGAGTCCGTCTACGGCAAAGATCAAGACAGTCGCAGGCACAGCCAACAAGATATCTATTATAAACACTCCATGGAACTCAACATTACGTACGGAAAATTACAACTTTATTGGCAGGTACAAGAAAATGTACGATACGTACAGCAGGGACAAACTCGAGTTTGAAAATTACCGTAAGAATTACCTTGAATTGCATGAGTATGAAGACGAATGGGAACAGTTGTTGCAAAGGGTGAGGAGCCAGTCGATTGGTGAACTCAATAGTTGCATTTCACACGATGACGAGGACCATGGGAAATGGACAGATATTTTCAAATGGAATGAGTCAGAATTGAGAAGAACGAGTTTTCAAATCGAGCACGACATTATCGAACATAACAAGAAACAGTTTATCTATTTCCAAAGACTAAAACCTGAGTTTGACACTTGGGTCGAGAATTCTAAACACAATATGAAATTGCTAATGGACGAGATTGAAACCCAGGAAATTGGTCCGTATACAGACGTTGTTGATAAATATGGCACACTCGGTGATGCTATCGAAGCGTTTGGCTTTACAAACCCGTACAAGTTTGAGCACTTGGATGTGCGGAAGCAAATAGATGTGGATCTGGTGGATAGTAAAGGTTAAAGTCACTGGAAGTGGTTGAATGACAGTGACCGATACGGAAAAGTAAATTAAAAAACCATGCAGATAACATATATAGAAACCCCAAAACTACGTGAACCAAAAAATAACATACATACACATACACACACACACATAAACAAACAAAAGACAATTCATAACTTCGTAACACTCTATAGAATGGACATTTAAATCAAATAAAATTAAGTCACTCGTACACGGGATCGGGCTTGGATACATTTTCATGCTCTATAATTTTAATTGAAGTAAACTTATCAATCAATTCATCTGTGTCCAAGTGGGGATCATCCACTTTCATTTCATTTAGCAAATCTATTATATCATTGACTTGTGTAGAATCTTGCACCAAAAAGATATCATCTAATAAGATAATACTAGCTTCATAAGATTTTGGGTGTTCAAAGGGCAAATTCAAGTTATTTCTGGCAAATAACGCTTCGGGTGACAATTGTTTCTTATAAAATTCTGAGCATTGGTAGTGTCTTTTACAGCAAAATTTCGAATTATACGATCTTGGTAATTTCAATTTAGACACTAATGAGTTTATTTGAATCTCTTTAATCTTATTAGAATCATGGAAATGACATAATGGGTATCCACAGTAATGATTTATTATTCTTTCTGTAACTAGTTCAGAGTAAGTTTGAATTGACAAGTATCTCGATATTAATTTCAAAGTTTGCTTGTCGCAATTGTACTCCATTAATTTTTCAATAAGTTTGTAAGTTATCAAACTGGCTTCTTTTGGAGTCAATGTTGATTTTGTGTCAAATGGTTTCACAATTTCGAAAAGATTGTATAATGTGGCTGTATTTGGTGTTGGATCAGTTGAACCAGGTATACCTGTTATACTACTATTTCTCGGTTTGGAATGCTCACCAGGAGCATTCGCACCAAGAGACGCTGCCCCTGCGGTTGAGGATCTTTGGTTTGTCATTGAGTGAGTCTGATTGATCGACTGATTCTCAACAGACGAAGCAATAGTTGATGTGGAGAACATAATATAAATTAGCAGGTTGAATAAACAACAATGGAAAAAGGGAAAACCTATAATAAATCAAGTGTTTTGTATACCAGCAGCAGCAAAACTGGGGTAAAAAAGAAAAGAAAAAGAGAAAAAAAAAAAAGATCGAGCACCACCTAAATTTTATCTTATACGGCAGCAAAAATACAAGAACGACGTTTAAAATTTGATTTCACCATAAATGTAAACTGAAAGTATGGGGAAAGGAAAACTGAATTGAAGTAGATCCAAGATATGATGTGTAGATTGAATTTTAATATTTAATTCAATTATTTATAGTGAGGACGGTAACACAAAGACCCAAAGAACGGACAACAGCCTAAGAGAGAGAAGAGTAAGAGAGAGAAGAGTAAGAGATAGAAAAGAAAGAAAGAGGCGAGCAGAAGGAAATTGAGACAGCGAAAGAGTTAAAGACAAGCACAGCCTTGCACTGGGCTGAGTGGAGTGTGTTTATTGTATTGTACACTAGTTGTAGTTCTGTCTTTATTGCAATATACCTTTTTATACTGTTACCAAATGTACATGGTTACTTCTAGTTATTTTTTAAGTAGCTAAAATAAAGTGCTTGAGTGCTGTTATGTTGTGTGTGTCTGTGTGTATTTGTATCTTCATATATATTCTATTACTAGTATTATTATCACTACTATTATTGTATTTCCAAATTAGGAATAAAGTATCTGCCATTTTATTTAATGGTGTCATTTAATTGTGTGTAGCAAACGTATTACGTCAGCAATGTGGTAACGGTTTTTTTTACAAAGAGGCTGGTGCATGTGGCTGTGGCTGGTGCATGTGGCTGGAGTACGATGCCTTATAACACAGACACGGAAATGGTGATGAAGACGATTAAGATCTTGAAGTGGAGGTAATGACGAAGACAAAGATGGAAATAAACTCGATTCATCACTAGGAATCAGCAGACGACACCACTTTATTGAAAAAAGAACTGAGTTTTTAAAAAAGCACTGAAGAATCGTACAATTGCTCGACTATTCCACCATAATTGTGCACGTCTAGATCTGTTAAAGCTTCTCCTTGTTGATAAATTCAAATAGTACGGTGACTATTCTTCCTCAAATCACTTTCCAAAACAGCAATCTGCACCATCCATAAAGCACAAACTGATATGCCGTCGGGTAAAAGCAGGCGCAAGAGTTTATCTGCCATGGACTCTTTACCTCAAAGTCATAAAAACATTTCAAACGTGTCGCATACGCAAAATGAAGGCGCCCTAGATAGCACTCAAACGATAAAGTCCCAAACTAAGAAAAGATCCTCAACAACAAATCAGATTGCAATAACTTCTTTAAACATTCTGGCTTCTCCAGAAGATCCTGTGTCTAATAACATCGACACAATTCCCAGCTTTGCGCATTCCAAATCAGAGTCTGAAAAGAAGGACCAAACTACAAGATTGTCGACAGGCCCTTCTCATAGCCCATCTGGATCTCCATCTGTTGCTGCTGCATCAAACACTTCAGCAGGTTCAGGTATAACCCTATGGAAGTTACTGCTTGTTGAGTTGAACATCTCAGGAGGTAAACAATCACATAATACCGTCAACGACGATGACGTGGAGAACAAATCAGAACTTTTGTTTAATTTTGTTAAACTACCGCTTCATTTAGAATGTTTCATGTCATATGGGCTCTGTTTTTGTTTTGTTGTGTTTTTGAAATCTCTTATCATTATACCGTTGCGATTCGCCATACATTGTCAAATCTTCCTAAGATCATTGATACTTAGTAACAACGACAATAAAACCAACTCAACTTATCAATATTTTATGAGAATGAAAAACGATCTCATCACAGTGTCTTTGATATTCACCACCTTGTTTTGTTTGCGTGGACTAGATTCAAGCAGAATTTACCATAATATTAGAGCAGGTACTGCTGTTAAATTATACTTCATGGTCAGTGCATTGGAGATAGCTGACAAGTTGTTCAGTGCTTTAGGACAGGATTTGATCAAGATATTGTATCATTCTCCAAAACACAATGATGAAAGTGTGACTACCACTTATCAAAAATTGAACGGTTTACTCAAATTTACAATCACTTTTCTAATTTCAACTGTTTACCTTTATAGTCATTCATATATTTTTGTCTATCAAGTTATGGCTTTAAATGTTGCTATAAACTCATACTCAAATGCTTTATTAACATTGATTTTGTCCAATCAGTTTGCAGAATTGAAAAGTGCGGTTTTCAAAAGGATAGAAAGGGAAGGTTTATTTCAGATGACTTGCGCAGACCTAAATGAAAGATTCCAATTAATCATAATTGTGTTGATTATCTCATCAAGAAACTTGTTTCAACTTTATACAAATAATATAAACAACAGCAGTGGATCTAATAGTGGTATTTTCCTCAACCTGAAACCAAACTCTTGGTACAGCAATTTTACCATTTCTACAACACTTGACGATTATCTTGGGTTAATAATGGGGCCCATGTTTATAGTTGTCGGTTCTGAAGTTCTTGTTGATTGGTTAAAACATAGTTTTATAATAAAGTTCAACAGAATCAAACCAGAGATGTATGATAGATATACCAAGATTCTAGCTTCTGATTACATTGAAGGTTTCAAATCGAGTTTTGTTAGAAATTCGGATTCGTCAGCGGCAGCTCAACACCAACACCAATATAGCGATCATGCTATGGAATTCCCAGAAATGCTCATTCGTAGAACGGGATTGCCCATTTTAACGATTCTGGTTGTTTTCATCAAGATGACAGTGCAGCCATGGGTGAGTCATTTCACTCAATCCATAAGACAACAAGAAGGTGTCGGTTACATTGGAGCCATTTTACTACTTGTTATATCATTTTGCCTAATTATCTTCCTCAGAATGATCTTCTCTTTAGTCTTATTACAATGGTCAAATCGAATTCTCAAAACACATTCCTTGTCAAACACACCACCTTCAAAAGATTACATTCCAGGAGACCCAAATGTTTCATTAACAGACACTTCAGGCCTAAATTTAAGAAAGCATTTTTACTCTTCAAATGAACAAATTCCACCATCTCTAGAAGAATTGCGGCTTAAAAAAATTTCCAAATCGGGTAATGATACTAAAATTGATAAATTGGGCGGTGTAACAAGATTTGATATGGCCGACAAACGAATTTGGTAATTGACCGAGGAGTGCATTGCCTAATTAGGCTATTCTTTGACAGAATGAAGAGAGAAAAAAAAAAATAAGAGAACTTTAAAAGTGATGATTTAACTTGAAAGAATTCAACAGTTTGTACAATTTTCCATGGTAAAAAAAGAGAGAGAAGCAGTACAATTCTGATAACTAAAATCTATATTAGTACCATATAATGGCTCAAGAATCAACGTCGCTGTTAAGTAATAAAGACAGCTCAGTTTCTTCATCATACTCTTGTGTGGATGATGATGGTTCAAGGGTCCAGAATGATATCGAACAACAACAGCAGCATATCGCAGCATCCAGTATTGGTGTAGAAGAAATCACATATCTATCAGAAGCTAAAATCATTGCAAAGACAGGTTCGCCGTTGATTATCGCTTATTTTTTACAATACTTTTTATGTGTGTCTCCATTGCTGGTAATAAGTCGAGTTTCCACATTAGCTTTAGGATCTGCCAGTTTGGCAACCATGTTTATGAACATTACATACCTGGGAGTAATACAAGGCTCTGTTAGTTGTTTAGACGGTTTTTCTCCTCAAAGTTTTGGTGCTGGACAATTATACCAAGTGGGTGAGCATGTGCAGAAAAATTTAATGGTGAATATCATTTTATTGATACCCATGGTTGGTTTATGCTGGTACAGTGAACCAATTTTGAATTTTTTACAACCAGACTCAAATTTATCAAAACTCGCTCAGGACTATATAAGAGTTGTCACTTTTGGTATGCCAGGTTTACTAATATTCGAATTGGGTAAGAAATATTTACAAGCTCAAAAGATTTTTCATGCGGCAACATATGTGATAATGGTGGTTGCTCCATTGAGTTTGATTTTCACATATCTGTTTGTATTCACTTTCCAATTTGGTTACATAGGTGCTCCAATCGTGATAACTTTATCATACTGGCTTATGGGATTGTCTTTGATTGGTTATGTGTATCTAGTTGATGGTGCAAAATGTTGGAATGGTTTTTCAAGAAAAGCTTTGTTTACCAATCTATACGATCAAATATATCTAGCCTTGTTCTCACTTGTGTCAGTCGAAGCAGAATATATTGCTTTTGAAGCCATGTCTTTAGCTGCAGCTTATTTCGGAGAAGATGAATTAGCAGTTCAGTCCATCTGCTCTGCGATTGGTTCTTTAGTTTTCCAATTCCCATTTGCTTTAGCTTGTGCAGTTGCCACGCGAGTTGGTCAATTGATTGGCTCAGGCGATAAGAAAAGTGCTATCAAGTCGACGTATATGTGCATGAAAGGTTCCTTACTTCTAGGAATTTTAAACTGTACCATCTTGTTGATCCTGATGGTTCCAATAACTAGAATTTTCACAGATGATCAGCATGTTGCCTCTCTATGTTACAAAGTCTTACCAATCTTATTTGTCACTCAATGCTATGATACTCTCAATACCACTAGTGCAGGCTTGTTGAGAGCTCAACGTAAACAAGACATAGGGTCAATTATGAACTTAGGCTCATACTATCTTTTAGGTTTACCTCTGGCATATTTTTTCGCTTTCAAATTAGGATATCAGGTGATTGGATTATGGGCAGGTTTAACTATTGCTGTTTTATTTTTAACTATTATGGAGTTTTTCATTTTAATCAACTCCGATTGGAATAAGATAATCGAGAATGCCAAAAACTCTCCATTCGAAGATATTTGATTATGCCACATACAAGGTTTAAATTTCACTTTTTTTTTCCTATTTCTTTGTATGTCTATATATGTAAAGAGAAACAGAAGATAAATTTAAAAGACAGGGGGGGTACTACTCCCTAATCCAATCAGAAATAGTCATAAAACTAGTGTATATCATCAACACAAACCCAAGAACAAACACTGAGCAGTGTAATAATTTTGAAGATTTCGACATTTCAGTGTGAAACTTTTTCAAATATAATAAAGGTGGGTAAATATAAATCAATGGGATACAGGTAAAACTTCCAATCAATGAAACAAATCTATCTAAATCACTAGACCCTAAATACCCTGCTGCAACCATGAAAAGAACCACTAAAACACGAACAATATTTTTGTACCACTTGATTTGAATATCTGACTTTCCAGACATGACACCCTCATGGTTAACCACATTTTCACCCATTTGTGTTGGTGATATTAATGGTTTGACCGGATGCTCCAACGACAATGTTAGTGAGTCGGCGTTCAAATCTTGACTTGATAACACTGATCTAGCTTCCGAATCTCTTCTAATTTTTTTTTGCCAAGTTTTTCTATTTTGATGGAATAAATAGTTTTCCAAGATTTTGATTGCTGGGAACAATTGTAACGGAGTTGAAAGCAATATAGCTAATGCATAACATAATTGAATTACTAACGCAAGTGTAGTTCTTGGGAAATTCATTAGAATAACAGTCTCAACATCATCTCCATAACTAACGTAGCAAATAGATGATAAAGTAACAAATATAACAGTCACCATGACCATCACTAATTTTAACAATTTATTAAAATCTTGTGGATTGGCCATAGATTCTTGAATTGGAATCAATAAGCCAATACCTTCATATGAAAATACAGCTGTACCAATGAATAATGTCCAAGTTTCATTTTGAAACATTGATATCTTATCGGATATTCCATTTTCCAATAGATGTGTGGATGAACATAAATAAATATAAATCAATCCTAGTAAGATGAAAAAATCGGCAATTAGAGCAGTGAAACCTAGTTTCCCAATATTTCTAGTTAGTGATAAAGGTAGGAAAATGACGAGTTGAATCATGATAAAACTTTCAATACCATATTCTGTATTTTTAACAGTACTGAGTAATTGTCTCAAATTTTCAGCAACGAAAACTGTGTAAGTACTTGTAAATCCTAACTGGGACAACACTAGTGAAGTTAAAATCAAAAATTGTAATACTGGTCCAAAAAGTTTCAAGCCAGCATCACCGTAGGCTAAAACACGAAGCTTTGAAGTTGTAGTGACTAAAGCAATAAAACAAAAATATGACAGTAAAGAGAAAAAACAGATAAAGATGTTGCAAAAGAGTAAGCCACCATTTGAAAAAGACTTAGGTAAAAATACAACTCCTGTACCAACAAAGGCCTTTAATAACATTAGTAATGCTTTTTGGTTACTTATCTTTGCATGATTTATCGGATGAGCAGATGATGACTTTTTGTTTTTAGTCAAAGCTTTATGCTTTTGTATCATAAGCTTCGATCCCGCTTGTAATTGGTGTGGTAGATTGTTAATATTGGTAGAACCATAGGATATATTTGAGAGACGACCTCTTCTGTCTGATAAAATTTGCTTCGTTGGTGACATCGTTGGGTACAAATTTGAATTCTCAGTGTTTAAATTCTCTTCAAACTCTTCTTCAAACTCACTAACTTCACTGTCACTTGTACCCGAAGTGATCAACGAAGACTCTTCATCATAATCTTCATTTCCTCCACTGCTTTGAGCATCATTATCATCTTGTTCCTGTTGCTCTCTAAGATCTTCACCGGCAAAGTGACCGTATAATGATAAAAATTCGATAAAGTTTCTGGTAAAAAAATTTGGATTTTTCAGTTGAACAGGTTTAATTTTCTTCTTTAATCTGGTTTTCCTAGAATGATTATAAGTTCTGTTGTAATCTGGCTCATGATCTGGCCCTGAATTACTTCTCAGCTCTTCTAGTTGCTGATCTCTATGTTTTTTTGATAAGAAACTTCTTCTAAACCCACCTGGCAATTGAATCTCACTAGCAGTCATAATGTCATCATCATCTTCTTCATCCTCGCCATCACTCACAAGATGGTGACGCAAAGATGGAGATCTGACAGCATCACTGGTACGCCTACTTGAAGTCTTTAAAGTACCTAAAGAGCCAGAACTCATTGTTCTTTTCAAAGAACTGGACACGTCTTTTTTTTCTTGCACCCAATTATAAAGTTTCCTAGTGATGTCACCACCTGGCAGTTTCAATGACTCAAAGTCAGTACCTGCTGGAGACGATGTTTGTCTATTTGATTCATCGTCATCTTTACTATTGAGGTCTTGCTGTTTTTTATCAGTGCTACTAGCATCCACTGATGTTGGTAAATATCTTTCCACAATTTCTGCCAGTTTGGGATCTTCAAGATCAACATGTTGTTTTGATAGTTGTCTACTTTCATCAATGGGTTTATTGCTTAGTAAACTTTTTGGAACTTCGTAAGAAGAGTTACGAGAGTTTATCACACTTGCAACGTTACTACTAACATTACTTATATTGTGGTTGCTATTGCTAGTACGATCGGAAGGTTTATCCTCAATACTCTTTGTCTGTTTCAATGAAGATGATATCAAGCTTGACAAAACACTGTGTCTTCTATTTCTGTTTGTATGTGATGCATCTTGAGATATATTAGTAGCAATCTGAGGTCCTATACTGGAAGCTGATTCGTTCAAATCCACTTGATCTCCAGCAGGCGAAATAGTCAACGAGCTGAATCCTCCTGTGATTGTCACTGGCTCTGAAGAATTTGCATCTGACGTTGGTACGCTATCCGAAACATTACCTGTATTTAAAGCCGAATTGCTAGCAGATTTCTTAAAGTATTTAGCAGAGAAGTTCCCAGTTTGAAAAACGTCATCGCTATCTGCTTTTTTGAAAGACTGTGAAGTCAGAGAGGTGGTTCCTGGTAATTGTTGTGGCTGCTGTTGTTGTTGTTGTTGTTGTTGTGATGGATGATTCGGTCTTTTGTGATTCAAACCTCTCTTTTGAGAGATTGAATGGGATAGTAGAGACCCAGAAATGTTTACTGGCGGCGTGGACATTCCTAGTTACAACAGTGCAAAATTTTCTCTACTTGTTCAAACGTGTGTTGGTTATCAAGTCAAGAAAGGTTCTTGTACCTAAAAGGATTAATTTGTGCAAGTCCAAAGTTACTTAAACACCATCTCCAATGCAATCAAAACTTACAATGTAACAAGATCCAGACACTCTTTGCTTTTTGACTTGTTTCCTCTTATGTATAATTTCAACACGGCTGTGCCAAAAACGACGCTTCAATGCGTTTCTCGAATTGAGCCCAATTTGACTCCAGTTGCAGCAAAGCCAAGTGTTACAAAGGGTTTACGATATAGTTGTTACAAGAGTAAATGGATCATCGATAGAAATGCGTGCATATAGGGTGTGTCTATAAAAAACGAACAAATGTTTTACTTATCTATATATCTATCTTGCTATCCTCGTTGTCGAGCGATAAATTTATGCTCTTCAGGAGTTCGGTGAGTTCAGCGTCTGGGTGCAATGGGAATGCTAAATTCTGTCTATGCACCACATACTCGGTGTCAAAGTACTCCAAAACATTGGCTAGTTCGTGTGTGTGCAAGCCTTTGATTTTCTCGATTTCTGTAGAAGAATAATTGCATCTACCTCTACCAATGACAATTGGCTTTCTGTAATTCAAGTCCAATTTGCCAGTTTTAGGATTTTTGAAAGCTAGTTTGATTTCAACACACTCCATCTGCTCAAAATTTCCCTGGGTTCCTAATACACCAACAGGTAGCAATCCGGCTCTTTTAGTTCTAGTGATTGCTTGGTAACATCCGAAATCCACAAACACGGTACCTGTTGGTTTCAAACCATGAAGTAACCAAAATTCTTTGTTCTTGACTGTATTCTTAGGCTGTCCGACAAATCTCGTATGAATTGGGATCTTATTAGCTGCCAATTTCTCAAATTCTTCGATATTCGACTTGGCGAATTCTTCAGGTGACTCTGCAAGACAAATATTCTCGGATTCTCGTAGATGGACATCTGTGTCGCAAATATAATTGACAATATCAATCATGTTTTCAGGGTGGTTAGAGTTACATATAATAGTGGTGACACCGGCATTTGTAGCCAAGTCTGCTGCAATTAGCTTGGTTTCCATACCACCAGTACCGACACTAGAACCTGTTGATTTGGTATTCACATCCAAACTATTCATGTTTTTCACAATGGCAACAGGCTTAGCATCGGGATTGACTCTTGGGTTGTCAGTGTACAAGCAGTCAACATCGGTGAGTAAAAACAAAAAATCGGCATTACACATACCTGCGGTGATAGCTGATAAAGTATCATTATCACCGAATTTGATTTCTTGTGTGGAAATAGTGTCATTTTCATTAACAATTGGTATAATGTTCATATTTATCAATTCTTGTAAAGTGTTTTCAGCGTTTCTAAATTGTGAGAAATCTGCAATATCATTTCTCGTCAAGAGAATTTGGGCACTTGTTTGATTTAAAGCTCTAAATAAATAATCGTACATGGATATCAATTTACCTTGTCCAATGGCAGCCAATGCTTGCTTTGCTGCTAACTTTTTAGGTTTTTTCTCCAAGCCGACAATGTTCAATCCAACTGCAATAGCACCAGATGAAACTAATACTATTTTGTGACCCTGTCTACGTAGTTTGACTAATGTTTCTACAAGTAAAGACATGTTAGCAAGTCTTGGCTCTCTTGTTTTCTCGTCCACAATTGAAGAAGACCCGACTTTTACCACTATAGTATAGGTATTACTGTTATTACTTGGCTCTGATGGTTTTGACATTGTGAAGTGGAAATGATCTGTTCTTGTAGTGCCAGTTTAATATATTTTTCGTGCTGTTTAATAGAAAACCACAACAATTGATCAGTTGCTGTGTTTTTAAAAAGTAAAATAAGTGAATAAACAAGTATAAATATGCAAGTATAAACCTGTGAGCAGAAACAATCCCTGGTGCTATATATATATTGAACTGCCTGCATCCGATGCTAAACATGATAAAGCTCACAAGGGGTTTTTCAGTCTCTTTTACGCACAGCACAGCGAAATTGAGTCATGGCGCGGAAAAGAGAGAAAAAGATGGTGGTGCCGTGCACCTCTACATCGGCGGGATGTATTTCATAAATTATCAGGCTGTGCAAGTCAACATCTGGCGGTTGTTTTGTTCGGGGAGTAAGTAGTAAGTGGTAAGTAGTAATTAGTAAGTAGATCCACTTGTATTAGTATTCACATTGAAAGAAGCGAACAAAGCCATTATTGCACTACTTGGATGGCAAAAAGGCAATTGGGTTTAGTCGAATAAGAGGCATTCGCACATTGGAAGAAAGTGATCTCTCGACTCGAGTCCGAGTTTCTATTTCATTCTGTGTTTTACCTTGCCGTAATAAGGTAGCAAAGTGCGTAAAGTCCAAGCTGTAAAGAATATCACAGATAACTCAGTTTCCATTTCATTATATCAATCATTGCACAGGTCGTAGCCTCTCGTGGTACCCATTGTATGTGGCATTGCGATCAAGACACGGTAGCATCACCAGACAACCGTGCCGTATTGGTGTTACTACCAAATGAATCCTCGTGAATTTGCTCACGAGCAAGACCACTGTCCAAATTTTCACTATCTTCGTCTATTCCATGGTCATTCCTGTCCTCATCTTCCACTTCCGGGTCGTCTTCGTAGCCATTCGAATTATCATAGAGGAAATTGCCGCTTGTGGGCAGTTTGATCCCGTGATTAATCTTTTTATTCTTGTCAATACTAAACATTTGCCTGCACATCGGACACAGACCTTTTGCTGTCTCAGTCTCTAGCCACTTTAAAATACAGTGCATATGGAATGCATGCTGACACTCTCCAATGACTAAATGATGAAAAAAAAAAAAGTAAGATATTGTTATTCATATAAAAGTGTTAGTAAATTGAATCTTTGTACGAGTGTTATTAACTTATGTGATATCATGACTCACCTAGTGGACACCCGTCACCTGGGTATTTACATGTGGTACATGTTCCATCAAAAGAGACTCTACAGATCCCGCACATCTCATCCTCGGCTACGTCCCACGACCACGTGTAAACCGGGCAGTACTTGTTCAACTTGATTTTCATAACTTATTGAATCTGCACTTGAAGGAATTGAAAAAGAGCATGTTATATCCCATTATCCTATCAACTGAACAAAAGAATATAAGTCAGTTCTTTAACTCACATGTAAATCAAATCCACTCACCCACTAACAACAAAATGTACACAAAACGGTTCTTGATCTTGTGGTGCAGAGGTGTAATTATATTCTTTTAATTTATTCCACAGCCTTGATAAAAAAAATTTTAGACATTTTTAAAATTTTCATCTTTTTGCTTAACAATTGTTAGTGTAGAGCAGTGGATAGTTAGTATATTTGGGTTCATTTAAGTACTATAGTTGACTATTTAAAACAGTTGACGTCTTGAAAGTTTGGTAGTTTGATTGTCTGGTTGATTCGAAACGAGACTTGAGCGAAAAAAATCAATAAAAGACAAAGGAAAATGTCGAGTAAAAAGTGGATTGACAAAAAGAAAGCGCAAAATTTCTCCCTTGTGCATAGATCTCACGAAGATCCGTTGTTTTTCAGTGAAGAATCCAACGATGTTGTCTTACTTCCAATCAGCAAAAATAACAAGAAACATAAAGAAAGATTAGAAACCAAGGATGACTTGGTCAACGAGTTGAACGAGCAGTTGAAAGCAGGTGCGATTCGTGAAAATGAAGGTGAAGCTGCCAACTACGGTATCACATTCGACGATTCTCAGTATGATTATATGCAACATTTGAGAACAATTGGTGAAGACAATAATGGTTATTTCATACCCAATGAAAGCGCCAAATCTCAAAAGAGAGAAAAAGACCAAGTTGTTTTCAAACAGCAGCCGGAGCAGCAACCAGATAAGAAAAAGTCATTGGAGTTGCCTAAAGATATCTTACCATCTACTGAAAGAATAACTTACGACTACCAAAGACAGCAAAATATACCTGATGAAATCAGTGGGTTCAAGCCAGATTTGGCACCAGATTTAAGAGAAGCTTTAGAAGCTTTAGAAGATGAAGATTACATAGATGGAGAGTATGATGTTGATGATGTTGATGTTTTCGAACAGTTGTTGTCTGGTGGTAAGCAACAAGAAATCTCCTTGAATGAATACGATGGAGACGATTATGAGGATGACGATGATCAGTGGGATATGGACAATTACGATGACGAGTACGCTGATTATGATTCAGGAAATGAAGGTTTTGAACAAGCTACTAAGCAAGCAACTGAAAACACAACAAATGGTAACAACGTTAATAATTTCGATTGGGAGAAAGATTTCAGTAAATTCAAAAAAGCTCAAGCGAGAGGCAAAATAGTGAATGACTGGGACTCAGATGACGATTTTGATGGATCAGATGGCGAAGAAGAAGATGATGATAATGAAGAGCAAGACGGATTAGGAGATTTACCGGATTTAAATGCAAGTAATATGAAATCTAAAAGTAGTAAGAAAAAACAGAAAAGAAGCAAAGGTGCCAAGACAGATACTTCTTCTTATTCCATGTCTTCTTCAGCTTTGGCGAGAACCGAGCAATTGACCATCATTGATGATAGATACGATGTTATGAAAGAAAGATATGAACAAGAGGAAGAGGATGACTACGAACCATTTGATTTTAAAAACGAAAGATCAGATTTGTTAGATTTGGTGGATGATTTCTTGGACAATTACAAATTAGAGAAAGGTGGTAGAAAAATTGTTAAAAAAGATGAAGAACTTGAAAGAATTCAAAAAGCTGCCGATAGTGTATCAAGAAGTAAGCTAGCAGCAAGAAGAAAAAAAGAAGCAGAAAAGAAAACAAAAAGTGGAAACGCCTTCTCAGGATTAACTAAAAGCATGGGTAATATGAACATTTGAAAAATAAAGTAATTGATAAATTATTTCTTTCGGTATTTTTTTATAATGTTTAATAAATGATTAATTAAACATCGTATCGTATTACATCACACCAAACCGTATCTTAAACTCATTTGACTTTATTATACACTTTGGCGATAAAAAAAAGTTGACAGTCGTGCGCGTAGTGAAATTTTTTTTATTTTAAATTTTTTTTTTTTTCTTTTTTTTTTTTTAATATGTGAAATATGTACTTCTAGGGATATACCTTTAAAGATACCACTTTGTGATAAGATCACAAGCAAAATATATTGCTAATCAATAATTGTCTGTGTTACAACTGCTCTAAATATCATTCAGCAGTAAATTTTCAAAAGAATGGCTAGAAAAAGTAGAACCATTGCCGAGGAAATCACTCGTGAGTTAGTGACTCCTAAAACCAAAGATATCGACATTGAAGATGAAGAAAGAGCTTTTAAAGATAACGATCAAAGTGGAAGTGATAGCGAAATTGAAAGTGAAGAAGAAATTGCAAAAACTCAGCATTATGTTAAGCCTGTGAAGAGTAAATTGAGAGATACCACCATTAATTTGGGTGACAAATATATTGGTCAAAAAACAACAAGAGCAGACTTGTTTGATGACGAGGCAGAAGTCAGTGGAGACAGTGATGATGATGATGATGATGAGGAGGAGGAGGAGGAAGAAGAAGAGGAAGAGGAAGAAGATGGAGAAGAAGAAAGTGCCGAAGAAATAGAACAAGACTCCGAAGATTTGTTGGCAGATGTAACTGATAGTGAAGAAGAGCAAGATGATGAAGATGAATCAGACGAATCAGACGAATCTAGCGAAGATGACGCAGAAGAAGAAGACGACTATAAAAGAGCGAGATTGAGTAAGCTTTTGGCAGAAGAAAAGAAACATATAATCAACAGACTATCAACATCAGCAAAAGCTGATGCTTTGAAAGGATTCGCTGTCTTGCAACAAAATAAAATGTTTGATAAAATTTTAGATTCGAGAATTAAAATTCAAAAAGCAATGGCTAGTGCAAACCAGTTACCTGTTACACCAGACTCATATAAAGAATTCAAAACAAAATCAACCGATGAAAAACTAAAAGAAGCTAAAGATTTGCTTGTCAGTCTCTTAGGTAAAGTTTTAGATGTTAGATCAAAACTTTATTCCAATGATAATATTGTGAAGACTGACGTTTCAGTGAATCATAAAAAGAGAAATCTTGCTTCTTACTCTTCTGAAACAATATCTTTAGATGATATATTGAATAGTTACAAAAAGAATGTTTTAGTCAAATGGTCAAATAAAGTTCAAGCTGCATCTGGATCTACTGCTTTAAATTCCGGAAAGTTTAAAACAATAAATCAAAATACTTTTGTTCAAGTGGAGAATAACTTACAAGATATGGATAGATTGATAAAGAGAACAAGATTGAATAGAAGAAACGTGAAACCTCTTGGATACGTTGAACCAGCAAAGAATGGAAACGACGATGAAGATGAAGATGAAGAGCTAAACTCAGAAGATGAAGAGGAAAGAAAAGCTTTGTCCAAGACTGATACATCATTGCAAGAAAATAAATACATATTTGATGATGACGATTTTTATAGAGTCTTATTGAATGATATGGTTGACAAAAAGATATCAGATAAACAATCCATGTCTTCATCATCTGCTATCATAACATTGACCAAAAATAAAATACATAAAAATTATGATAAAAAAGCTACTAAAGGGCGTAAGATAAAATATACAGTTCAAGAACCTTTACAACATTTTGAAGCGCCAAAACAGAAATATTACACTTGGAATGATGATCAAATAGATGAACTATTTGCTTCGTTGTTAGGTCAAAAGGTCAATATGAATGAAGAAAGTGATAACGAATCGGATCTAGACAAAGAGGAACAAGAGGAACATATCGCAATCAAGAGCTCTGGTTTGAAACTTTTCGGTTAGTTATGGTGTAGTTGCAGCGTGTAGAATTTGTTTGCGTAGTTTATGTACAGATATAGTAATTGTTAATAGCAAAAAATGTGATACTACAACAAAAGTTCTTGTCGTACGTGTATATATATGTGTGTGTGTGGCTGGTGTACTAGTTTACATGTCAAATCTTGTAAAAGTGCTGAGCCACATATCCGATATAAGCGAGGCTGATGAATTCCCTGAATTCTGTGATAAAGAAAGATGCATATGTTGACAAACTGGACAGAAGATAAACGACTATTTTACATTTGTGGGGGACTAATTTTGCAGAATTTGACTAAATCACGATAGAAACTTAGACTTACCGTTATTAATAGGTACCTGGAACTGCATCACTGAAAATATTTACAGGCAATTGTTCACAATTCATATGACCTTTAGGTGAGGTAAAGTAGAAAAGCGACATTTTGAAACGTTTCGAATATTGGTCGAGAGAAAGTAACAAATTAACGGAGAGAAAAAAAGACCTTTAGTATTTAATTTGCCATGAGTGGGGGGACGGCGAAGAAAAGGAAAAACAAGAAAAACGGGAAGAAAAGTAAAACTCAAATTGAAAATACATCAAACTTGAAAGATCTCAGTCAAACTACTCAAGTTGAGTCAGATAATAATTCTCAAGTTGATAGTATAGTAGCGGAAGATGGCTCAAGCAATGTCATGAACAAAACACAGATCAACTCAACGTCATCAGATGATACCAAGGTGTCTCAAGAAGAAAAGTCTTCTGCGGATGCGGAGGAGCGTGTTAACGATGAAGAAAAACTATCTTCAAGTAATCAATCTGGAACACATTTGACTGACAATGAAAGCCGACGTGAGTTGCCATATAACTATAGTGGTGAGCAAGAGAGTATTGAACATGACCTGAATAAAAAAGGTCTGGACCCAAAATTGGAGGAAGTTGAAAAAACATCAGTGGAACTTAAGCATAATAGCGAGGGTCGTAATGAGACTAACGTGCAACAGAATATTTTCACAGACAAAAAGCAAGATCGGACTCTCAATGATACTTTACGTGTGGGAAACGATAAGCAAGAGCAAGATTCACTTGCATCTGACGATAAACAGAATAGCGTTGAATTTATAAATGGACACGAACAGAAACATGAGACTGCTACCGAAACAGCTGACGAGGATTTTGAAAAAAAGGTGGCACAACCTCAGTCGAGTGACGAAAATGGCCAAGAGTCGAAAGATATCACACATGGGAGACTTCAAAGAGAATCTTCAAGCAAATTAACTCAAATTGATGTTATTGAAAGTGAGGAAACTATTAAGGATAAGCAACATGTCCAACCATCTTCCCCGGTAGATGAAGCAACTGAACAAAAAGAGGAATCAACTGTTTCAATTAAAAGTGACCGTATAGTAGACAATTCCGACCAACAGGAGACGAAAAGTACTGAATCGAGTGAAGAGAAGACAATAACCGCAGCAAGCAATACAGCTGTTCAAAAAGATGATTTTGATAAAATACAACAAGAAATTTCCGCAAACGAAGCATCGAGTGACTTTAACATAACATCGGGTCCTTACTCTATAATTGATCTAGTACAGAACATTCCTTTGAAGAACCTTGAAATTCCAGAATTTACTAA
Source organism: Ogataea sonorensis (assembly GCA_037951595.1). Lineage (NCBI taxonomy): Eukaryota > Fungi > Ascomycota > Pichiomycetes > Pichiales > Pichiaceae > Ogataea > Ogataea sonorensis. The sequence goes on from JBANDG010000008.1 coordinate 249,195, forward strand.
TGCAACCATTTCTTATGTAGAAGCATGGGATATGAATTTGTACATTGGTACGAGTTGTGGTGAAATCATACACATGTACAAAATTGACGACGAGTTAGGATATATACAAGTTTCAAGACAAAGATTTAGTAACTCAAAGTCTGCGCCTATAGATAAGATTTTAATTTTGCCTGAAATTTCCAAATGTTTAATATTATCAGGATCTACTTTGTCTGCATACGTTCTACCAGAGCTTTCACCTGCAAATATTGGGAAAATCAAAGATGTTACCGATGTCTCAATTGATTACAATGAAGTGCAATTGGACGTGACAAAACGTAACTATATAACTCCAATTGATCATATAAATGGTGATGTTTTTGTTAAGGTTACTGTGTTTACTAAAAAGTCAATTAGATTGATCAGAGTTTTTGATGGAGGTATGAGACTTTTCAAAGACGTTCACTATCCAATGTCATTGAAAGGTATTCAAAGATCAAGATTTGCAGCTGTTGCCAACAAATCAGAGTATAACTTGATTGACTTGATAGATGTTCAAAAGATTCCTCTATTCCCAACTTTCAACAATCCTCAAAATTCCGTTGCTTTAGATAATTTATCAGTAGATGATGTCAAACCGATTATCAATCCAGTGTCAAATGATGAAATTTTGATGGTTTGTGGATCTAGATCGCCTGTGGACCCTTCTATGGGTATGGTTGTAAACTTGAGTGGGACAGTTAGTAGAGGTACTATATCTTGGCCAAGTTATCCAACTGCACTGACTGTAGATTATCCGCATTCAATTGCAACTTTAAATAAAAAAGAGGTGGTGATTCATTCATTGATGGATCAACAACTAGTTCAAAAAATTGAGTTTTTGAATAAAAACTCTTCATATTCAGTTATATCTGGATGTCATATTTTTGATAAAAAAAACAAAGAGTTAGAGAAAATATTGACAAAAGTTCCAATAGTTTCAAATTCAAGTGTTGATGAACTTGAAAAGGTTGCGGAGGAATCTGATTTTGTACTGAACAAGTACTATTCACATTCTTCTTGTTTGATTATTGATGAAATGGGTTCAGCCATAAAATTACTGATGCCTCAACCCAAACCTTTGAATTTACTTCACACATACAATTCCACAAATGAACAGAATTGTCAAGATACTTTTGATTATCTTTTTAATGAAATTAAACAAGATACTATATCGGCAGACCATAACCTAATGGACAAAAAAGAATCTGAAGTTGAAAAAAGTTTTATTTTAAGTATGTTGGGATTATTAACAATTAAATTTTTCATGTTCACCCAGTGTTTCGAAATTTGGTGTGATAACGTGAAAAGTTTAGATCCGAGAATATTGATCTATATAGTGAACGGAGATCAAAGTAAAATATTTGGTTCTGTTTGGCAATTTCAAGGATTAAAACAAGAGATAGAATTTTTAAGGCGTCAATTTGAAAATCTTTCTTCTGATAAAAAAGAACCATTTGTTGAATTTTTCAAGTTGTATCTTTATGCGTGTGTTTCTAGCAGCTTAATCAAGGACCATAACGTGAAAAAGACAGTGGAATTAGCATTATTTGAAGCAAGTTTTGATTCTGAAGGTTTTTTGGAAATACTATCATCCGTCAAACTGATCAACACTGAAATAGTTGAGTTCTTGTTATTAAACCGAAACTATTACTATTTAGCTAAATTTTATGAAATAATCAAAGAACATCATCAATTTTTGTACTACTGGAAAGGGCTAATTCAAGGTGATTTTGAAGATGAAAAGTTCAATAAATATTTTCCTGATATTGAAAAAGCGTTGCAATATTTTGTTAATTATCTTATGATCAATTGCAATGAAGAAAATGATATAGTTTGGAAATATAGCGAATGGTTACTAAGTTGTTTTCCATTATTTGGCTATTCTTTAATAACAAATAAAAGAGTAGTAAATTTACAAATCAATGATTTAAAGGTATTAGGGTTATTAGAAAAGGATAAAGATCTTCAGTTGAGTTATTTGCAATACATGATCGAACATAAGAATGAAAAGCAATTCAAAGGTGACTTGATTTTAGCTTTGTTAGATAAATTACTTCTGAGTACTACTGTGGAATTGAAAGACTCGATCATGAAAAAATATGATAAATATCAATCTTTATCAATTCCTAGGTTACCGCTAGTAGATTTTTTACAAATGGAGTTCAAAGTGGAGTCTCAGAAGAAGTCACTGGGACTAATAAAGGATATTTACCGATACCTATCAACGATTAATAAGGAAACGAGATCAATTTTACATCAGGCAGTTGTTGTTGATGAATTTTTGAAAAAAATTGAGCCATTTAAAGACGTCTATCCAATGTTGCTAATATTGGTCAGTTTTGAGCGAGGTGACTACGAATTTGTTGTTCAAAAATTTTGTCAGATGGGGGATTTCACATCGGCTGAATATTTTGCCAACAATTTACAATTGCCTGACGTTGATGAAAAGATTAGTAACAAAGTTAAAAATTTGGAAGAATGTAATGACGATGATGAAATTGAACCTCAAGAAAGGAAATATAATGCAATTAAGGAACAAGAGAAGTCAGAAAAATTACTAATGATAATTTTTGATTTTTATCTAGAGGCAAAAAACGGGAAACTGATTGAAATGTTCTTAAATAATTACAACCTTTTGAAAGATGATAGCACCTATAATGATAACTTATCTATCGAGGATAAGATGACAAAGTTTATCCAGTTGTTAGAAAGAGTTCCGGATAACTTTCCGATTTCTCAAATTCAATCATTTGTGGCTCACAATTTGATTGAGTTTCAAGACGTAGCTAACAGCAAAAATATGATCAAAAATTTAAGCAAAACAGAGTATTTGGCATTAAAAAGTATCTTGAATGATCTACAAGCATGATTCCTGCGAATCTCCAGCTGTTACAGAAATTAAAGCTGTGAGAGCAGATTTATAGAATTATATATATATTTTTCCTTTTTTTTTTTTATTTTAAGTTTCTTTTTTGATTTGTTTTCAAAATTAAGGGCATCGTAAAGAGTAAAAACTAAAATAAAGTAACTTGAAACCGTTTTCATATATACGAGTTCAATTTTAGAAAAAAAAGAGATTCAAGCTTACAAAAAACAAAAAATGTAGTCGGTGCGAGGTTCGAACTCGCGACCTTCCCCGTGTGAAGGGGACGTCGTAACCACTAGACCAAACGACTGTTGTTGTTATTTTTATAAAATTATACTTCCATACGGAATTGAAAATCAAGCTCAAAAATACGTGTTTGTTTTTGCTAAAAGTGGTATTGTCAAGCTGTTTATGCAAGTTTCACAAGCTTAAATATACATTAAATCTGTTAATCGTGTTAAGCATGTCTCAATGTATATATTTACAAAGTACTTACTGTAATAACTTAGCTAGTTACTTCTAAAATAGACAAAATCTAAGTTAAAGAAAAAATTTTAATTTTAAGCGTGGTTTTGAACTTTTCTAAATTTTCCAACTGTGGCCTGATGAAAGTTGCTTTAACTTTGAAAAATAAAAAGCAAAATCAAACCAAGTCAAGATTGTTATAGAAGTATAAATGGCATGTATAGTTCTCATATATCAGAAAATACACGCTGTTAAATTACAACAATGAAAATTTCAGGACATCATTTTACTACGAAGTAGATTGCAAATTGATATCTTGATCTGTTAGTTTCGATTATACTTCCAATTGGGAGAAAACTCATTTTTATATGCTAAACAACTTGTTGTTGAAAGCATTGATTCATTGGTTAATGCATGTTACTAAACTTAGTATTTGATAAAGAAGACTAAAACTATAATTTATGATAATATAAATAATTGTGAAAAATATATTAGTTGCTTTCTACTATTTTTCTTCGAATGATCACCTATTGTTGGAACCATTTTGATGGAAGCAATCTTCGTTGGTGATTACTTATATTACAAGTGTTGCAAGTGTGATACAACTAAAATTTTGTTTAATGGGATCTATCATTTGAGGGCCAAAAGGGGTAACCATCTATGGTAAACATCAAGAAATAACATGACTATTTAGTTTCAAATACAAATTAAGAAAAAGGAAGTATAGCTGAATATTGGAAGAATGGTTTATATTCACTACTGAGTTTGATTATTTGAACACAAGCTATCTGATTTCATTAAGGGACCAATCATTATAGAAGCTTTTTGAACACCCAGCTTTGCTGCTCAACTCCCCAAATCTTCTCTTGTTGACTAGACTTACAGCATAACTGTTAGATGTTAATATATGTAACTACTTAGATATTTCACTAAAAACTTAAAGTAGGTATTCAATCATGGTGAATGTCTATTCTACTCAACACGGACTGGGTCATAGCCTTTCACTATAATAGAACAGATCACACAGAATTTAATATAGTTGAATTTTTAAATTCAATAGATTGTGATACGATGTTACAGAAGAACACAGCAAACAAAGAAACTCTAAGTACAAGTAAGCAAGGCTTGTATGCTTGTGAGTTTGAACTTTAGTAAACTTTTAATCCATTGCATTTAACCAATTGATTGATATCATTAGGAGGAAATATGTTGAGACAAATAATAAGAATTACTTTGAGTTGAAAGCCAAATTGAAGACGTATTATTCTGAATAAAAAAGCTACAACGTTACAACGTTAATTTCACCAAAAACACTCGACAAGTTTGACAATGATATAGATACTGAAATCCTTTCAAGATATGTTACAAAGTTACTTCTAAAGCTAGCAAGGTAGATAGCCCGTTTTTGAAGTTAACAGTTAAACAACAACTAACCTGAAAAGATATAGTGAGTCAATTATTTGAAAAACTTACATTAGCGGATAGGTTTAGATTTGACTAAGAGATAATCAACAACAATTTGGGCAATCCTGAATTTTATACTTATGACGACATAAGTAAGAGATATATATTTACTGCAACTTAACGAGTATTGTTCCACTAACTTTAGCTTTTGTAAATTTCATTGATTTTTTTCGAAAAAAGCTTGTTAGCAAGCACGTAAAAAAGGGTACCAGGAGTGGCTGTGACCTGATTAAAATCAGTGGTCTAAAGTACTGAAATGCCAAAAATTTAATACATTTCTAATAAGAGATTGCAACATTATGAGCAAGCATAGCAATAAAGTGAGTGTACATTTGTTCAAACCAGTGCAATGGCCATTTGGTGGATTTTCTTCAAAAAATATTGCACATTTGGAAATAACATATTTATTTCGATTAGAGTCAAAGTCAAAGGGGTGACTGGAAATTTTCAAAATCTGTAAAAGTCGACAAGATACTTTAAAATTGAGTTAAGGTTGTATTGTAGGTTTGTATTTTTGAAAACTAAAATTTTTTAACAAAGTTGGATTTTTGTGATGTTTAAGGGATAACTTTCAACTCGTGCTAAATGCCACTGAATACCACCAAAAGAAAATTGACTTTGAAAGCCATTCAAGTACTAAGATATGAATGCGGTTGTAATAACATGGTATTGATTCGAAAAGAAAACAGATTGAGTCACCGTTGCTTCAATTGCTAACAAGTTATTGTAATGAAGTAAGTATACAACTCAAAATCATACTATGATGTGAAAGAATATGACATAACTCCGTTGATATTGAAGAGGCTAATGTGAAAAAAGATTAAACTATGTTTTGTTAAATGTTTTAGCTTAGTAATACTAAATTTTTTTTTTTTTAGATTTTGTCAATAGCAGTAAAATCAAAAAAAGATAGTGGAAGCAATGTTGAGTCTACCACTCTTTTGTTAATAAAACACAAGTGCCAAAAGCGCTAATCAGCGGCTACTACAAGTACAATAAAAATTAAAAAAGAGAAAACAGAATCTCAGGAAGCGCCTCTAAATGGGAGCCAGACATGACTAAAGTTGAATACGGTCAAATGTGGATAGGTAAAACAAAGATGGAAAAGGACAAAAAAACCATAAACATGAGTGAAAAGGTGCCAATTATAGTTTTATGATTGCTAAAAGTGTTTTTCAATTGAGTTACATCAAGCAGATAAATCATCAACACTTCAATACACGATAAAAATTGTAAATTTGATAAGCGCCAGTTGTGTTCTAAAACTTAATGAAGGTCGCAAGGGTATACAACTGGTTGTCTTACATGAGGTGATAAAGAAAGTATACGTAGATCAAAAGAGTCACTGTACACTTCTATATCATTCCTTGAAAAATATTTACAAACAAGTAATTACTTATTTAAAATTGCTTTACTTAGGTTGAAGGAATCCTGTATCAAGCAATTTTGAAAAACATTCAACCATTAGTTTGTTGTTACTGAATGAGGTCTTTGAGTTGCATCAAATTATGAACAAGATTATACCTAACAATTTTAAAGAATGTAGCAATAGTTTTACTAAATAATCTACAACAGAACTGGCTGTTGTAATTATTGAGCCGCACAAGTGACAAATCTTGGAGACGTGAACTCCAATTATTTATCAATGTATAATTAGCTCATTTTTCTGTAATGTGCTTAGGAGGATAGAAACGATTCCTAGTAGTTCATTTGTATCTTTAGCTTATTATTGCCCAGTGTATGAGAATACAGCAGACTTTGTGGACGTGTACAGTGTTAATTCTACTTATTTGCTCAATTTGATGTGTAGCACAATTTTTGGTCGCTTAGTGAAGTTGCACAGCCTTGATGGTTTTAAGAGACACCGAGATGCAAAAGATGCGATTTTACTGACTCTATTCTACATTACTTAATTCTATGAAGTGCAAGAACATACAAAAGCTACAAGTAAACAAACACTTTTTTGTATAAAAGTGTGATGGCTTATGCTGCTAATAGTGATAAGTAGTAAATTCTAGTAGCCTAGACAGACTCTCTACTAGAATTAAACTACACCACCTGTACACCATTGGCTGACCACTCCTAGACCGCAACCACTTACTTAGTAATTAAATAAACGAATAGGTGTAAAAGACCGATAGCTAAAATTTATAATCAGCCTCACATTCAGCCTCACAACCACACAGCCCCATAAATTAAAAAAAAACTTCTTTTCTTAATTTTTTTCCAAATTCTGCTATTTTTCTCCTATTCCGCACCCCATTCCCCTCCTCCACCGGGAAAAAGAAACGCAAAAATTCACAAAATTTTTCACTTTTACAATATTAATTTAAGCCGCCCGCAGTAAAAAAAAAAAGAAGAATGAAAAAAAATAAGCGCTTATTCCGTTTCGCTATATTGCTGAAAAATCGAAACCGCTGCGGTGCGCTGCCCAATGACTAAATGACAAAGTGACGAAGTGACTAAGTGACTAGAATGACTGTTTCTTTGATCAAATACAATACCAACAAGCGTAGTTTGAACAATAGAATGATATAATATCTTTTGAATTTCATTATTTTCTCTTTGATTTTTTTTTCTCTTTCCTGTTTCTCCTTTAGTAATGACTCTTTTTATTTAATGGAGATAAAAGCGATTGAATTTGGTGTTGTACATTTTTCAGATAGAAATTCAGTTTGTAGATTATTTACTACGTCTTTTTCTTTATAGTTTTTCTTTACGGTTTTTCAACTTTCTTTATAATATTCGTTGAATTTGTGATACTTTTAAACTGAGTATTTTACTAAATATCACACAAACACACATATATACGTATAATTACATACACAATGTCTCAGCAAATAAATCCATATGGACCAAATCCAAGTGATTATCTTTCCAATGTTTCAAAATTTCAGATTATTGACTCAACATTGAGAGAAGGTGAGCAATTTGCCAACTCATTCTTTACATTGGACATGAAAATTAAAATTGCTAAAGCATTAGATGATTTTGGTGTTGATTATATTGAATTAACTTCACCAGTGGCTTCTGATCAGGCAAGAGCTGAAGTTGAAGCAATTTGTAAATTAGGTTTAAAAACATCAAAAATATTGACTCATATAAGGTGTCATATGCACGATGCCAAAGTCGCTGTTGAGACTGGTGTTGATGGTGTCAATGTTTTCATTGGTACTTCTAATTTCTTAAGACAACATTCACACGGTAAAGATATGTCATTTATTACCAAGAGTGCAATTGAAGTTATTGAATTTGTTAAATCTAAAGGTTTAGAAATTAGATTTAGTACTGAAGATTCATTTAGATCAGATATTGTTGATTTACTAAATATTTACACTACTGTTGATAAAATTGGTGTTGATAGAATTGGTATTGCCGATACCGTTGGTGGTGCTAATCCAAGACAAGTTTATGAATTAATAAGAACAATCAAATCTGTTGTTTCATGTGAAATTGAAACTCATTTCCATAATGATACAGGTTGTGCAATTGCAAATGCTTATACTGCTTTAGAAGGTGGTGCTAAATTTATTGATACTTGTGTCTTGGGTATTGGTGAAAGAAATGGTATTGTTCCATTAGGTGGATTTATGGCTAGAATGATTGTTGCTGACCCAGATTATGTTAAATCAAAATATAAATTAAACAAAATTAGAGATTTGGAAAATTTAGTCGCTGAAATTGTTCAAGTTAATATACCTTTTAACAATCCAATTACCGGTTTCTGTGCTTTCACTCATAAAGCCGGTATCCACGCAAAGGCAATCTTGGCAAATCCATCAACTTATGAAATTTTAAATCCTGAAGATTTCGGTTTATCAAGATATATCCATTTTGCTAACAGATTAACAGGTTGGAATGCAATCAAAGCCAGAGTTGAACAATTGAATTTAAAATTAAGTGATGATCAAGTTAAAGAAGTTACAAACAAGATTAAACAATTAGGTGATGTTAGACCTTTGAATATTGATGATGTCGATTCCATCATCAAAGATTTCCATTCAGAAGTTACTGATGCTGAAGAACCAGCAACTAAAAAACAAAAAGTGTAAAAATATAAGAGATGAATTGTTTATCTTCAAGGGATTAATGTTCTCTTAGGTTATTCTTTTTTTTTTTATTTTAATTCTTCTTTTTTAATGATGTTCCCGTATGGATAAGAACAAGGGTCTATTTGTTTTCTTTTTTTTTTGTATGTTGTTTTTGGCTTTTCTTGTTACTTGTTTTCTGCATTACTTGTTTACTTTACTTTTTTTAAATTTCATATACTGAGCGAATAAAAGTTGAAATGATTTATTTAAAACTGTTTTTGTGCTGATAAGAGTAATGTCAAAGGATAACTAGATGCCAAAGTCAATTAAAAATAAGTTAAAGATCAATTAAAGATCAATTAGAGATCAATTAGATTAAACTAATCTTTATTAGTCACGTGATGTTCAAACAGGGTTAGGGTATACAAATATTTATTTACACTTTTCTCAAATGACAGAAATTTAAACTTTTTTTCAACTTTTTTTCACGCTGGAAAAATTTCAACTACTGCCTTTCAGTTAGAGCTCACATTCTGCCTCTTAGCTATTTAAGTCACCACTTTACCTTTTCACTAATGCTCAACTAATTAACACTTTATCAAGAATTTTTTTAATCTCTTTTATCAAAAACCAAGTTCAAATCAATCCACAATGCCAAGTAAGTTGCTTTAATTTCTAATTTTAAAAACACTTTATGACTGAGTTATTTAGTTGATAAATTACATTGCTTTCCAAGTGATGTTTAACCTTTATCACCAATAATTCAGATCGAGGTTTTTATCGGGTCCTCAAATTATCTTTATGATAATTTTCTTTCCTTTCTGTGTCGAGTTATATTCGAGTCCTACTTTTTAGTTGCACATTTCAGTTTTGAAATATTTCAAGTAGAGGATGGAAGAACATATCAAGTTCCAAAAACACCACAAGATATAGAATGAGAAAGAAAATTTCATACAAGAGTAATTTAAAATATTTTGAAAAATCATTTGCTTCTGAACACCCGACACTTCAGTTGCAAAAAAACAGCCTTTTTTCTTTTCACAGAACAAACAGGGTAAACTCAAGATGCCTTTTTAGCGTATCTTGGGATGCTTTACTTTTACTTTCAGTCTCATTTAGTGACGAAGTTTTGGTTTTTTTGTTTTTTGTTACAGAAAAAGTTGTGATTTTTCACTCTATTTAAGTTACTGTTGTTGAAATTTTCTTTTTCCACACTAGTCTTGTGCTGTAGTTGGCCTTGTTGTATTTTTCTATTCTCCACTTGTATGTATTTGAAATTGTAAAAGCCCAACTGTAAAGTAAACAGACAGAGAGGAATGATTGAGGGAATCTATTCCATATCTCAACATATTCTAACATTAATCTATTCTTTCTTTTCACTTAATTATTACAGGAGCTCCAAGAACCTACTCTAAGACTTACTCTGTCCCAAAGAGACCATACGAATCTGCTAGATTAGATGCTGAATTAAAATTAGCCGGTGAATACGGTTTAAAAAACAAGCACGAAATTTACAGAATTGGTTTCCAATTATCTAAAATTAGAAGAGCTGCTAGAGATTTATTAACTAGAGATGAAAAAGATCCAAAGAGATTATTCGAAGGTAATGCTTTAATTAGAAGATTAGTTAGAGTTGGTATCTTATCTGAAGATAAAATGAAATTAGATTATGTTTTATCTTTAAAGATTGAAGATTTCTTGGAAAGAAGATTACAAACTCAAGTTTTCAAATTAGGTTTAGCTAAATCAATTCACCATGCTAGAATCTTGATCACTCAAAGACACATTCAAGTTGGTAAACAAATTGTTTCCATCCCATCTTTCATGGTCAGATTAGATTCTCAAAAACACATTGACTTTGCTCCAACTTCCCCATACGGTGGTGGAAGAGCCGGTAGAGTTAAGAGAAGATCTCAAGCTGCTGGTGGTGAAGCTGCTGCTGAAGAAGATGACGAATAAATTAGTCCTTAAACTGTTTTTGACTAACTTATTTTGATATCTTTCTTTTACTACCTAAAAAAAAATCAGAATGACGTCTGAATAAGTTCACTTGTTTTGCATCTTTCTGGAAACTTTTTTGTGCTTTTTTAAATGTTTTGTTTGCAACATTATATGTGTATGTTATATATATTTATATATAATTACAAGTGCAAATTTAATATTAAAAAAGCAGTGTTTTTTTTATCTTTACATTATTTGGTTTTTGTTTTTTATCGTGTAAATTTTTACTTTTCGTATACTGGGTTATATTTTGTTTAATGAAAATTGGTTTTCTTTAATTCAGGGAGCGATTTAATTGTAAATAGAAATGTACAGTTAAAGCTACAGGTAATCATCAAAAGGTACAGCCTGGATGGTCTCAAATTACACAAGTAGCTGTAATGTACATAAATTATTATACTATCATAATGTATCATAACAAGAAGCTGTGAATAAGTTTACTAAATTAATTTAAATTAAAATTAACCGCTGAACTAACCTAAAAATTCAAACCACGTGACTTTAATATAGGGTTTGTAACACAACTCCTCTTTTAATCACCCAAACACCTCTCTAAAATGCAAGTCGCGCCGCTTGCCATTTCCTCCCCCCAACGAACACAACTAAATGTTAATTAACCCATAAACATAAATTGACAGATTGAAAAAGGTGTGGAAAATTTTGAAATGAAAAAATTTCCAAATTGGGAGCAGTTAATGAGTAAAGTGTTAGCGTTGTTGTAATTGTAGAGAGTAGAGAGTAGAGTAGAGTGTAGTTGTAGTTGTAATTGTAGAGTATAGTAGTGATTGAGTAGTGATTGATGGTGGCTATCTCCTTACACTGTTGTATGACACTACTGAATATTCTCTTTACTAACTAACAAACTGCAGTTTGATACTAGTGAAAAAAAGGTTGTCTTGAAAATTTTATATATATATCATATATACGGAGATTCACTATAAGTATATTATAATTTTAAGTTACATTAGCTCAACAGTATACCTAGGTTAGATTAACTGTATATATACATATCACTAATAATTCAAAATGGGTAAAAGGTAAGCTTCATTTGCTCAAAAGTGGTAGTGGATATTATCAGACTAGACAAGATGTAACATTTGGTTGTTAATCATCCAGCAAAGAGAGTTTACCTCAATAGTGTGAGACATGCCAACTAAACTCAAGTGAAGAAGTTAATGATCAAATGAATTAATCAGGACAAAGAGAGCTATAGTATATTGAAAAGGACTGTATTACAAGAATATCAGCGTTGCACAATACCAGAGTGTCATGGTTTTATAAAACCAGAGCAACATTTAAAAGTTGGAGTACATGTTTACTTGAAAAGTACAAATTACAGACACTTTATACAGCTATTCTCAACTCGAGAAGACACACAACAGCACTTTTCAACACTAAACTGAATACATCATGGAAACACTCATACTCCAAATAACACAACAACACATCAACCAATCATCTTTATTGATAGTCCCAAACACTAAACTTTTTACCAGAGTACCTAAATACTAACTATAAAACTTTTACTTATGGTATCTACATTAATACCTATAAATTTATTTTCTCATTATTTTCCACAGTCATGGTTTAAGATCAAGAACACGTTACGCCTTCTCTCGTGACTTCAAGAAACACGGTACTATTCCATTATCCGTCTACTTGAAGACTTATAAAGTTGGTGATATTGTTGATATCAAGGCTAATGGTGCTATCCAAAAGGGTATGCCACATAAAGTTTACCACGGTAAAACCGGTATCATTTACAATGTTTCAAAAACCGCTGTTGGTGTTATTGTTAACAAAATTGTTGGTGGTAGATACATTGAAAAAAGAGTTAACTTAAAAGTTGAACACATTAAACACTCAAAATGTAGACAAGAATTCTTGGACAGAGTTAAGTCCAATGCTGCTAAAAAATTAGCTGCTAAAGAATCTGGTGAACCAGTGTTATTAAAGAGACAACCAGTTGGTCCAAGACCATCTAAAGTTGTTGCTGGTGTCCCAACTACCTTAGCTCCAATTGCGTACGAAACTTATATTTAAATGGATATTAAGTTGTGGTTTTATTTTATTATAAATTTCTATCTGTCTATCTATCTATATAATGTTTAACTTTTTTTTTTCTTTCTATCTTATATTGTGATTATGTATAAAAGGAAAAAGAGTTGATTATTTCTATTAATCGTATCATCTATTGTTGTCATTGTAATTATATTGATATTGATCTTAGTATTATCTTTATCACTGTTTTAAAACACTCTTAAAACCGTTTTTACTGTATCGGATTATGTAAATGTGAAAAAGGCGAGGAAAATTTTCATTTGAAAAATCAAAAAAATTAATTACTTAAATGCATTAAATTTAAAATGGAGTATTAGTGACATCTACGCAAAGAGGTCTTGTTGTTGGAGTTGAAAAAACACCTTGGGCTTGTATACCAAAGACACGAGCAGGGCAAGTTAGCGAAACTTGGAAACAACACAACAAAACACAACACAACACAACCCACGATGGATAAGAAGACTTCGCTTGAGAAGCTTGAAAAGTTTGAAAAAAACTTGGAAACTAAAATTGAAGAGTCGTTGCCGTACTTGACGAGTGATGAAAAATCATCAACTTTAAGATCGGCCCCACAGAATGAGAGGTTCCAGATAATACCCAATGACAAGCCAACTGCCAGCCAGAGCAGCAGTAGTAGTAGTGTTAGTACCACTTCCACCACCACCACCACAGAACAAGTAAAGGTGAAACCATGGATACATTTTGTTGCTGGTGGTTTAGGAGGAATGTGTGGAGCTATCTTTACATCACCATTTGACGTGGTAAAAACAAGATTGCAGTCTTCTGTTTACAGAGATGCTTACAAGTCGAATGCTAAGAATTTAAAACTGTTTAGTGGGATAGGAACCCATTTTAAAGAGACTTGTTTGATTTTATCAAATGTGTACAAATTAGAAGGTTCAAGAGCGCTTTTCAAAGGTTTAGGTCCTAATTTAGTCGGTGTTATCCCGGCAAGATCGATTAATTTCTTCACTTATGGTTACTCAAAGGATCTTATTAAGCAAACATCACTTTTCAAAGGTGAAGAAAATTCACTTGTGCATTTACTTTCTGGTATAAGTGCCGGTTTTGTCACTAGTACAGCAACGAATCCAATATGGCTTGTAAAGACAAGATTACAGCTAGATAGGGCAACTACAAAACTGTACAAGAATTCATTCGATTGCTTTGTCAAGATTATTAAGAAAGAAGGTGTTTTCGCATTATATAAAGGATTATCAGCATCGTATCTTGGATCAGTTGAATCTACATTACAATGGGTCTTGTATGAGCAGATGAAATTTTTAATAAATAACAGATCGATAAGATTACAAGAGTTGGGAAATAAGAGAAGTCAATTGGATGATATTTACGACTGGTTTGCAAGATCTGGATCAGCAGGATTTGCTAAATTTATCGCATCGTTAATCACTTATCCGCATGAAGTTATCAGAACTAGACTAAGACAAGCACCAGTGGGCGAGAATGGTGTTTCAAAATATACAGGATTAGTTCAGTGTTTTAAATTGGTTGTCAAAGAGGAAGGTTTTGCCTCGATGTATGGAGGGTTAACTCCGCATTTAATGAGAACTGTGCCAAATAGTATGATTATGTTTGGTACTTGGGAATTATTCACAAAGGCTTTGTCTAAACTGTAGCGATGTTAATTGAACGGATACGAGTTTTAGGTTTTTTTTTTTTCAATTCTGTTGCTCCATTTTTTTATAACGACTTGTACATAGATTATTTATAGATGGGAGAAAATAAAGCTGTGAATTGGTCAGTTCAGTTTAGTTGAGTCTAGTTTAATTTTTCAGTACTTGACACCAGAATCTGATCCTTGGTATATGAACTTGTAAATATCGTCAGTTGACAGCCCAGGATGCGTACCGGATGCTGCTGCTGCTGCTGCTGCTGCTGCTGCTGCTGCTGACTGTTTCACCGAATCGTTGCTCAACTCATTAAACTCCACACCGTTTTCAATCTCTTCGTGTGTCAAGTACCCGCCAAACACAAAATCTTGCAACATGGACTCGGCAATAGTGAAACAATTTTGCGAGATGTCGTTGTCAATTTGCAGTATATCCGTATGAGCACCATCATCACTGCTGCTACTGCTGCTTTTGGCCGCTTCAATTATCCATTTTTCCACTTCTGGAATGTGTTTTTTACGTAGTAATGTAGTGAGCAAAGTTTCAAATTGGGCAGTATCGAATTCTGTATTCGGGTATACGTTTGTGCTTTTCAAGACGGATTTGTTCTCGTCTAAAGTCTGTGAGAAAGATGTGAGCTGGGATAGAATAACATTGAACTGGTTTTGTAAGTTTGACCAATTTGGTAATGTTTGGTTCTGCGTTAGTGATTCTTGGAATTTCTTAAGCGAGTGTGTTAGTTGCGTTAGTCGTGGTCGAAGTCTTTCTAGTGCTTGAACTGGCACATCTTTGAAATTCAGCTGTGGTGTAGCTGGTGTTGGTGTTGGTATTGGTTGAGTGCTCATGGCGTGGTGATGAGAGTGGAGTGAAAAGTTGGTTCAAGATAAGAAAAGTAGTGTTTTAAAAGCTAGTATTACTTTTGTACACATGAAAAAAAAATACCAACATGTGCGGTTCAAAATTTGGAATATTTTAAGTCGAATTTAAAAATAGAGAAAAGAAACTGTGTGGGATAGATTGTAGTAGAAGAAAAGACACAATTTACTTGTTTTCAATACACAGATCACATCATGGACAAGTCAGAGACACAGAAGAATAAGCTCAGACAAGCACGAAAGTTAAAACAAGCGAAACTTAATCAGAAAATTGAGAATTTAAAGGTGAAGTACGGCACTAGTTCCAAATTGAACGATAGGATCCAGTACTTGCAGAAAAGTGAAAAGTATGACCGTAAAAAAGTGGAAAAATTGGAGAGTGATTTAAAATTGCTACAGAATCATGAACAGAGACAGGGAAAGCCCACTGGAAGTACAGACACAGGCTCAGGCCCAGTCCCTGGTAATTCTTGGTCGGTTGGTGACAAGTTGTACAAAGGTTCTGTTTTCTACGACCAAGAGTTGAATCCATTGGGTGAACCTGCGAAATTGATGAACTACGAATTTAATGTGTATACGCCGAGAAACAAGACAGATATTGGGATAAAGTCGAATATAACGAGTAGTGATAGTATACCGTTTCCAAAGAGCGAGAAACCGAGATTTTTCAAACTTAAACAAGTTAAACAAGTTTACGAAAGTGGGAGTGGTGCAAGTAGTGGAATTGGAAGTGGAAGTGGTAGTAATAAATTGATGATGCCATCGAGTTTAGTTTTGAAAGGGCAGAAGGAGAATCGTGCTACTCCAGTTCAGTTTAGTGAAATGGCTGAAGAGGAAGAAGAGTACTGGAAAGGAAAGAATAAAGAGACATCACTATGACAATTTGATATCAGGATATCAGCAAATTACTACTTTTTTAAATACATTTTTCATTTTTTCATTTTATTTTTTTAAATGGAATACATAATGTGTAAAACATAAGAGATTGATGAGCAAAATCACATCACAACACAACGCGTCTAACAAATTGTTAACTCAATTATTTCTTTGCGAATAATTTTTCAACTTCTTCAACTGATTGAGCTAATAATTTATCTTGGAATTTAGGATTAGCTAATTCAGATTGAACTTTAGAGATAACAGTTGAAGCTAATTGTTGTTGTTGTAATTGTCTAACTTGAGCTTCATATCTAACCCAAGAATCTAAAACAGATTTAGCTTCACTAGTTGCATTAACAGTTTGTTTTAATTGGAAAGCTTCAGCTTCTAAAGCGGCAGTTTCTTTTGAAATTTCAAATAAAGTTTTAGTTGTTGAAACAACATCTTTTAAATTTGAAACTTGATCAATTCTATTTTTAACAGCTTGAACATGACCTTGTCTAGCTTGATTTAAGATTGATAAAACAGATTCAGTTCTATTTTTAGCCATTTCACCATACATTGGAGCAACTAATTTTGATAATAAAGCAACAAAACCAATAAAAGTGACTAATAAGATACTTTCATCATTAACAACGTATAATTCATTTGAGATTGCGTAAACTGAAGCAGCAGCAGTTGTTGCCAAGATACCAGTTTTTGATAAGAATGAATTACCTGGTAAAGCATCAATGATTGAAGTTGCTTTAGCCTTTGGGTCAACTGGGGTTGACATGTGTCTAATACCTAAGGCAACTGGTCTTAGAGCTGGTCTAACAGCTGTTTAATAGGAGGATAATTAAAAGGGGAAGAGGGAGTTGATTGTTAGTAAAGTGAATGGGAGAAGGAGAATGAGAATTGAAATGGGTGACGAGTTGAGTTGCAATATGGGAGGGAATTAATGTGAGGGTATATCGGTGACGTGTTGTTGAATAAATGAATGGATAGATGGATAGATGAATAGATGGATGAATTGATGAATTGATAAATAAGCTATATTCATAAAGTTTAATGGATACTCAACTAGTTTAAATACGACAAAAACACGGTTCAGGTCTTAAGTCTCGGTAACCTATGGGTGAAAGTGGTGGTGGAAAACATGATTCAATTGGACGAATAACAAATTGATTCAATACAAATGGATAATTAACAAGTGAATGGTTAAAATAACAACAACATTGACCCATTTAAAATTGTAAAATTAACAATAGTAATTGACAACATACCTCTCATGGCTAATCTTTGGGCTAACATTATAGTAAAATATCGGGTTAATGAATATAATGAGTAGGGAGTAAAACTACAAAGACAAAAGACTGGAAATTATGTGTAAAATAAGGGTTTACTAATTTGTTTGAAACGAAATTTAACAAGATATAGTTTATTAAGAAATATAGAATAGAATATAGAATGTAGAGAATAGATTGTATAACCGATCTGATTGTACAGTACAATTGACAACATCAACAGGTGTAACAAGAGAATAGACGAACAAGTGAATTGGTTACTTACTCTCAGTAACTCTCAGTAACTCTTTCACTCACTCATTTTCTCATTCACTCGTTAATT
The DNA here is from genome assembly GCA_037951595.1 of Ogataea sonorensis. Taxonomy (NCBI): domain Eukaryota; kingdom Fungi; phylum Ascomycota; class Pichiomycetes; order Pichiales; family Pichiaceae; genus Ogataea; species Ogataea sonorensis. The sequence continues at coordinate 267,097 of JBANDG010000008.1, forward strand.
CGTTGGTGGCTGCGCAAATGGGAGAAAAATATTAAATTTCGATTCTTTGCGCTGGTTGGTCAGTTTTTATAAATAGTGTGGCTGGTGTGTGTATGTGGCGGGTGTATATTTTACAAGGGCTACGTAACCTTTTTTTGATATTTTATTACATAATCAATTAGATGATCATTTCTTTTGTTGTAATTATAATTACATAAAACATTACATAAGTGTTGTTCGGTTTCTTTAATAGGCACAGCCTTAAAATGCTCTGAAAGAAAGAGGAAATAAAAGGGAATGAAAACATTGGACACTAGCCACTCAAAGAGAGTGGTTTTGTGTTGTGTTGTGTTTAGTTTAATTAAATTAATTGTTAGTATATCTGTAATTGTGGCTGAGTTGTACTGTCTGTCTGTGGCTGATGTCTCTTTTATATAAATGAGTAGTTATTTATATAAACAAGAGAGTGTTGTATTGTGTTGTGTTGTTTAGTGGAATGGAGTAAGGTAGTAAGAGGGTAGTATATTACTTTAATACTACCCTACCCTACTCTACTCCTTAATACTTACTTTTCGATAAATTCACCAGACTCTAGCTGGTCCTGTTGCGACAGTTTCTTCAACACTTCGCTGCTTGAACTCTCCTGCAGTACACCATCAATAACTAGTTCATCTATAATATGATATGCAATTTGGAAATTGAAAATGATATCCAATTCACACACATTACCATAAACATTGTCCATTAATTCGACAAATCTTTGAATCAAGTCTAATGTAATCAATTCATTATCATCATTCGAAATGCAAACAACAAAGAAAAGTGAAGCATATCTTTTGTAAATCAATTTCGCATCCTTGTGTTCTATAATATTACACATCTTGCTCTTTCTCATTGGCACAATCGCCGTAAGCTCTTTAATTATCCTCTGCTTCTCCTTCTGACTTAATGGTATATACCATTTTGACAGCCTCACTTTCCCTTGTTTCGATAGTAGTATTAAATATTTAATCGACATGTCTTGTCCTAGTTGTATGAGGTATCAGTGTATAGATATATAGATATATAGATATATCTCTCTATCTACTATCTATCTATCTACACAACCCACACTTCAATTAAAGTACTCTTTTGTCCACACAATTAAACAAATCGCAATGCAGCGCAACGCCAAAGGAGTTTTTTTTTTATTAAGAGAGAAAAATTAATACTAATAAATTACACAGCCTGGATTTCTGTTTTATATGAACAAGTGAAAGAGTAATAGTAAAGAGTTAATATAGAGTTAGATTAGATTAGATTAGGTTAGATTATAGTAATGGATGAGTATATGTAAGGGAGTATCTGGTGTCTGATACCGAATATTAACTACATTAACTACAAGTCTTTAACACACCTCGGTTTCATAGTACCGCTAAGTTTATACTCCACTCACCTGGCTACCACCCAAATGGATCAATTCACAGGCTACGTCTTTGGATCAGCTTCAAAATATCACAATCTCGTGACTAACCCTCCAAAGAAAAGAGGTCGGAAACGTATCAAACCTCTTGAAACAACCGCAACACCAACCACCACAAGCACTACCACCACACCACTGGTTGTGAAAAAAAAGAAACCAGGGAGGACCGCTAGAAACAAGAATGAAAACCTGTCAAAAGAAGAAAAAATCAAAAAGAGAATTCTCGCAGAATTGTACTTTAGTGACAACTCAGATTTAGATGAAGATTCCCTGCTGTCAAACAAGAGAAGTATCAGAAGAAACAGACCGAAAATAGATTACAACGAGAATAAAAAGAGAAACGTTACGAAAAAGACTAAAAAAGAACAGGATTCGAGTACCGTCATAGCGGATCACCAAAATACAGAACCACCCGTTGAAAGTAATGACAAATTCAACTCTAATCTATCGCTACTCAATTCGTCAAATATCATCCTAGACGATTCAAATTCAATTGACGAATTGAACCATTTACAAAAATCCATCTTGAACGAGTACAACAAATTATCTCTAAATTTCATAGATTGCAAAATTAGTAAAATCGATAAAATGATACAATTTTTAGACAAGTCAGTGCAAGACAATCTCAACTCGTTTAACAACCTGATTTCCGAAATTGAATCTTTCAAAACGGAAAATCAAACTAGCCAGAAAACACTCAATTTAGCGCCCTTGATCGATCAACACTTGAACCTTGCACTCTTCCCTGATTACTTCAAATCATTCTACCGCAAAAATTACCTCAAATCTTTCGAGTCTGACGAGATTCTCCGGAATTACCAGAAAAGACTAATCTTACACAATTCAAATACAAACAAAGAAATACTCGCAAACCAATTTCAAGATTCCATACTCAATAATAGAATGTCCATTAAAGACAACTTGCTCACTGATCTAAACGAACTCAACCTCGTATGGACGAAACTCAATAACCAGCCCATCAATGATAAATTACAGCAATTCGCCAATTTGATCGATTGATATCTATATCTATACCATTGATTTATTCACCCACAAATCAACCAATTTACACCCATTGGCAAATGGTAGCAGCAAAATTTGAACTTTTTGAACCGCCTCAAAAAAAATCAAAAAACAGAAAAGTATAAATTTTGGCTTTTTTTTTTTTTTAGATTTGCCTTTATAAGAGTTATGTTAATTCAAGCCTTTTTTTTTTAACCTTATTACATATGTAGTTATATGTAAATTCACTCAATTACATACTCAGTAACAGGACTAGAATCTAACAATGGACGAGCAAGTTTCTTTGTTCCTCGACATTACCTCAACAGATGACGCTAATTTGGCAAAGGAGTTTATCTCCATGGCTGGAGGCGATTTAGAAACAGCAGTCAGTTTGTTCTTTGAGCATGGTACAGGAATAGCATCAGGAAGCACAAACACAAGCACAAACATAGAGAATAACAACAATAATACACACTCATTACTACACCATGGCGAGTCAGATGAGGCAATTGCTCAGAATTTGCAAAATGAGTACTATAATGACCATCATCATTTAGATGATCAAGAGGACGATTTCGTGAGAAGACCAATTGAACCGACTCGTGAACAGCTAGTGTCAAATGAACCATTTCTTCAGTCTGCACATCCATTGCACAATATGATTTACGGAAGAGCCCAGGCTGGTATTTTCAACCAGATGGACGATGGCGAGGACGACGACCACGAGTACCAAGAAGACCATGAGGATGAAGTTGATGACGATGATGATGATGACTATAACTACGACGATGACGACGAAGACAACGATTATGAGCTTCATCATGAGCGCAACCACCGAATGAGAGGTAGCTACAACAACAACAACAGACAGACAAATACACAGAGAAGATTGGCAAATATCTTTAGACCACCCTGGGACATAATAAACAAGATATCGCTAGACGAGGCCAAATCCAAGGCCAGAATCGAGAAAAAATGGATCTTGATCAATATCCAAGACATGTCTGATTTCCAATGTCAGTGCTTGAATAGAGATTTTTGGTCAGATTTGCAAATTAAACAAGTCGTGGCTGCTAATTTTGTGTTTTTACAGTACCATAACGATTCACCAAATGGAGAATTTTACCAAAATATGTATCCATTCACTCAATACCCTCATATAGCTATACTAGACCCAATCACAGGTGAAAGATTGAAAATTTGGAGTGAAGTGCCTAAAGTCAATAAATGGATCGAACAGGTTGTCGATTTCATGAATAGATTCTCATTAGATACAAAAAGTAAAAATCCAATTGTGAAACATAATCAGAATTTAAATATAGATAATTTATCTCACGATCAACAATTGAAACTAGCTATTCAAAATTCAATCTCGAAACCTGAATCACCAAAAGACGCAGTTGTTATAATTGATGATGATAGCTCAATGGACAACAAATCAACAGGGTTGTCAAAAGATGACGCAATTGCTCTAGACGAAGACGAGGACGAGGACGATTCGTCTGAGGAAATGGAGTTTGAGTCCGCTGATGAAACTGAAGATTTGAATTCAACAACACGTATAAAGCCAATAGACCATCCTGATCCACAGCCTTCTTCTGAGACTACAAGAATCCAAATCAGATCAGGCATAGACGGTAAGAAAATAGTCAAGTTGTTTTCCTTATCAGATCCTGTTTTGAAATTATACGAGTATGTTAAATTCCAGTTCAGTGATTCGATCAGTGGAAAAGAGTTCAAATTAACAATGCAAAGAAGAAATTTAATCGACGATGACGGTTTGCATAAGACAATTGAACAAGCAGGATTGAAAAATGCAAGTGTGCTATTAGAAATAGTCGATGATGAGTAGGTATTGAATGAACGTTACGAATGGTCTGTGTTTTTTTTTTTTTTTTTTTTTTTTTACCCATCTTTTAATTTTTTATAGATTAATTGAAAGTATAAATAAATGACAAAAATGAAACAAACAACTGAGAAAACGCAAAATAATTACACTGAAAACATAAAATAATTCATATACACAAAAAAGAAAGATCAATATACCAATTCATCATTTAGTACATTGGTTGCTTACAATCATAAGGTGTCTTTTCCAACACATCTTCGATTTTCCATCTTGGTTTAATACCTTTCTTGAAATCTTGCGGATGAACTTCACCACCTGCAATACCTGAACCAAATTTTAAACCTAAAGTATCACCTAATTCATCACAAACAGTTAAAATATAATCTAAATCTTCTTTTGTTAATGCTGCAGAAACACAAAATCTAACTCTTGAAGAAATTAATTCAGTTGCAGGATAACCAACAACAACAACTGCAACACCTCTTTCATACATCATTCTACTAAATGCAGGCATCTTGGCTGGTGAATATAATAATAATGGAATAACTGGAGAATCATCAGCACCATAAACAATAAATCCTAATCTTTTCAATCCTAATCTTAAATATCTTGAATTAAATGCAATTCTTTCTAATCTTTCTTTACCTTCACCAGGATTTAATTCACCATCAATAATTCTTAATGATGTTGAAATTTGTTCTAAAACTGCTGGTGGTTGAGATTCACCATAACTATTAACTGTTAAATCTAATCTTAATCTATCAATTATATCTTGATTTGCAGCAATATAACCACCTGCAGCACCAAATGATTTTGTTAATGTACCCATTAATAAATCAACTTTACTTGGTGAAATTCCAAAATAATCACAAATACCTTTACCATGTTCACCTAATGCTCCAATTGAATGTGCTTCATCAATAAATAAATAAAATTTATATTTTTCTTTTAATCTAATTAATTCTGGTAAATCACAAAAATTACCTTCCATTGAATATAAACCTTCAACACAAACAAATATTTTTTTCCATGGTCTATGTGTCTTTGATTGACCTTGTGAAATTGATTCTCTTAAAATTTTTTCTAATTTTTTCATATTATTATGTGGGAAAACTTTAACTGCAGCACCAGCTAATCTAATACCAAATCTAATTGATCCATGATTTAATGAATCTGAAATAATTAAACATTTAGAATTTGCTAATGATGAAAATAATGTTGCATTTGTACCATATCCCATTGAAATTACAATTGAATCATCTTTACCAACAAAATCAGCTAAAACTTTTTCAGTTTTCAAAGTTAAATCACTTGTACCAATAACTGTTCTTGGTCCACATGCAGATGTACCATATTTTTCAATAACATTAACTGTAGATTCTGTACATGTTCCAACCGATTGTGCAAATCCAAGATAATTGTATGAACTCAAATTTAATAGAGCTTTTGAAGTACCATCATATAGAAAAGTTGTATAGAAATCTTTACTAATTCTGCTAAAACATCTTAAAAATCTACCTGGAACACCATGAATTGGTCTTGCAAAACAATCATCTAATCTTTTCTTCATTCTTCTTGGATAAAATGATTCAAATGCTGAATACCATGGTGGATAACCATTTTTAGGTAAAACTGCTTCAAATTTTTGTGGAGTGAATCTCATTTCAAAGTAATCTTTCACATGACCCATTATAATTAAAATCAAATAATTCAAATAAGTGAGTATAACCACATAGTATGGTGGTTCATCGTCAACAGTTGTTCTTAACGGCTCATCCGGATTGTATCTTGACACATATCTGTATTCATCAGACGTCAATTTACCAAACTCCAAGTCTTGTTTTTCTTCTGTTGATAAATCCTCCACTGGAGCATCTGGAACTCTAGGTGACCAGACGTGCTCTTGCTGTTGTTCTTCTTCTGACATTTGGTGACTGTAATGGGGTCCTAACTTGTTTTTTTATAAAACTGCCAACAAACAATTAATGCGGTACAAGACTTGACAAACAAAACAAAACAATGAAAACTACTATCACTTAAAAGAGTAAACTGGAATGGTAAGCACACCAAAATAAAGTGATCTCAAAAAAACACTGTTAAACTGAAAAACGGTCCGAGTAAAAGAACGCTTCTGAGGAACACCTGATACCAAACACACACCCTATATATGTACGCTTGTTCAATTCAAATCGAATCAATCTCCTACCTGATTCTTCAACTGCTTTCAAGTATCTCACTTCAATTGAGACTATTTATCTTTAGTGTTATCTACACTTCCACCTTGTCAAATCTTGTTAAAACACCATTTAGTAATCCATCTTTTCCCTTTTAGTACCGTGTTGACCTTTTTTGTTTGTGCTCAAATCCGTTACTGACACGAAAATAACAACTGACAGAAAAATTCAGAATTTTGTTTTAAAAATTAACGGCAAGAGTCGGTTTCGAACCTGAAACATTTCCCAAAATTAACTTTAACGGGAAATAGTTGAAAAGTGAAATAAAAATGATAGTTGACAATTGATGGATGTATATAATGTTCTGGACGGTAGAAAGAAACAGCAGTCGATTTGTTGAAGTTCTCCAAGTGCTGGACGTTTGATTTTCATAAGATGACTCAACCACTAGTGAAATTGAGTCAAAGCGTTTTTTCAAAAACGTTGATTCATCATAATGCAAATAGAAATGCTACAAATCTAATATTCAAAAATCCGATAGACTTCACTTTAAATCAATCGGAAACATGGGCTATTGTTGGGAACTCACACAAGACAGACTTTTTAAAAGCACTATCTGGTTCTTTTATATCTTATCCTCCACACTCGAGAAGTTACCCGCTATCTAAATCCAATCCAAAGTTCAAAGTTGAATTGTTGAAGTTTGTTAATAATGGTTCGTGGGGTACTGGTGCAACTGATTCGTCCGGCGGCTTCACACATCTTTCAAGTAGATTCGAGTTTTTCAAAGATTTAGAAGTGGACGAAAAAGTGATTAATTTCATAGCCGATCAGTCGTATAACTCAAATCATGAGTTGGACTCAAAGTTAGTCAATGAGTTATTAGACGAACTCAACTTGAATGGATTTCAAGATAAGTTCATTACAACTTTAAGTAACGGTCAATTCAGAAGAGCAAGAATTGCCAAAGCACTCTACAAGAGACCAGAGTTACTATTAATTGATGACCCGTTTTTAGGTTTAGATCCAGTGGCCACCGATACAGTTTCTAGAGTCTTGGAAAAGACTAGTAAATCAAATAAAACAACAATTGGTTTAGGTTTCAGAATTCAGGATGACATCCCAAATTGGGTCGATAAAGTTGTTGTTGTTGATGCGAACGGCATTTCTCATCAAGGTTCATTGAAGTCATTAACTGAAGTGTTACAAAACTTAAAACTTGAGCATGAAAAGACCCAGAATGAAGTTAATTCCAAAATTAGAAACGACTTATCAAATATTTTACAATCAAAAACTACAAAGAGTAAGATTGAATCCAGAAAAAAGATTATTGAAATGTCAAACGTTAACATCAAGTATAAAGACTTATTTGCAATCAAAAATCTTTCATGGACAGTTCATTCTAACGAAAAATGGCATATTAGAGGTCGTAATGGATCCGGTAAAAGCACTTTAATTTCTTTGATCACTTTGGAACATCCACAGGCTTGGAATAACAACATCAAAATTCATGGCGTACTAAGACAAACGGGAAAGACTAATTATTTTGATACAAATAAAATAATTGGGTTTTCATCTCCTGAATTACATGCAATCTTCCCTAAAAAATTAACTTTAAGACAAGCATTATCAACTGGTTTTAGAGTTGGCTCTTACCTCCCATTGAAATCACATGAATTGTCCGCTGAGCAATCTGAAAAAATCGAAAGTTACTTGAAGTTGGTCGGATTGCAAGATTCGGCTGATTCGACATTTGACTCAATCTCACTAAGTGATCAGAAATTAGTTTTGTTAATCAGAGCGATGATCAATGATCCTGAAATTCTAATCCTTGATGAAGCTTTAAGTGCAATGACTGATGAAAACATATTGAAAGGTAAAGCTTTGATTGATAACTGGAATAAAGGGTGCGTTTTAGTTATAGGTCATGTCGAACATGAAATACCAAGTTGCGACAACTACATTCAATTGAATGATGCTAAAGATGGGGTGTATGAAATTGGCAAAGTTGAGTAATTGTATGATACAACTAAACACTTTAACTTTTTATTTTCCAACCATCTTGACGTGTTTGTACTTAAACTTTCTGTTTATCATATTTTTTTTTTATACAAATTATTCTAGACTCTAACATAAAATAAAACATATGCATCAGGATTTACGACTTTTTTTGTCGAACAGTTTTTAGTAATTTTATCATCGTCGAACAAACACCAACCATTATTCTCTTCCTTATTAACAAAAGAAGTATAATGACCATTAACTAAATTACCATAGTGATTAATCACACCGTATAATTTATACTTGAATGGAGGAACTTGCCCCCTCATTGGTAAATGGCTCAATTGCAGTTTTTCAAATTCGGATTGAACACTTGGCCAATAATCATCAAGTTGTAATTCCAATGGATATTCAACATTTGTGTTCAATTTAGTTAAATAATTCTCCAATTTGAATCTTTTCAAGTGAATGATTAGAACTTGTGGAAGTCTTGCAATTTTCAAGTATTTTAAAGCTTTTTGTTTTTTTGCACAATTTGGACAGTTCCATAAGTTATCATCAGATAGTAATTCAGGTTTGACAAACTCATCAAAACAGGCAAATAGATTTGTTTTTGACACATTCTCAGGAATTGGTAAACTCAAAGAACTAAATGCATTGTATGTGGTAGACGTGATACCACAATGTAAGCATTTTAATCTTGATAACATCTGCCCTTGGAAAATATCAACCAATATACTAAAATTGGTAATTAGATATCTTTCCCATTCAATTGTAGAAGCTATTCTGATTGGAAGTTTTTCCCTTTCTAACTCTTCAGATTTAGTTAGTTCTGGTAACTTTGGATGATTTCCATTCTCATTCAAATCTTCATGTAATGAATCCAATAAATAATTCAAAAATTCTGCACAATCTTGTTGATCACAATTTTTAAAATTCGAATTCAATGACCCTAAGATTTTCTTGAAATGAACAGGATTTATTGCATTTGGTTTTGTCTTTGATGAAGTTTTATATAATTGAATTAGTAATGATGAAAATTCGTTTGCTAATATACCTTTAGAACCTAACTTTGAGTTTATATTTATATGTTTTTTGAACTCTCCTGTTATGAAAAACGATGTCAGTGCCTTAGATCCAGCTATACACTGTAATGCAGAATTCATATAGCATGAATTACCTAAATTAACTAGTCCTGTTGTCATATTTAAACTTTGACGAAACTCATAATTATTTGTCAATTGTTCATTACTATGAAGTAATCTTGTTAAATTCGAGGAGTTTGTTTTTGATTGAGATTGTTGATGAGGAAGCGGTGGTAATTTAGGAGCATTCAATGATGTGTTTGATAATGCTGTTGATGATGATGATGATGTTGGTAATGAATGGTTTGACAAATGATTACTATTACTATGGCTGCTATTCATGTAAAAGTTGGGTGTTGCTGTTGCTGTTGACAACGATGAGAGTGCCATAGAAGTTGGATTTGTTGCTGAAGAGGACGAAGATAGGGATACTTTTGATGGTGATAATGACAACGATGGTGTAAATGTCGCTGGATTTGAAGAAACTGAAGTCATTGCTGCAGGTGTATAAAAAACTGGTTTAGGCTTGCTTGGAGACGAAATTAAACTCAAAGACTTCAATGCAGGCGACGAAGATTTAAAAGATTCCTCGACTAATGAATAATCTGATGTTGTAGAGCTGGTGCTCTTACCAGGCGATGTATGTTGCTGTTGTCCGTTTAAAGCCGAATACTGATGCGGTATCGTTGATAATCGTTTAGAATGCAGCAAATATTCTCCAATATTATTGGTTGACTGAGACTCGGTATATGACGATGGTTTTTTAGACACTAAATCATGATTATTTATTTGATTATTCATTGAGTTTCTTCTGCTATTACTGTAAATAGGACGAGCATATTCTAAAGGAGATTTAATTGAGTGTTTAAAATGAGCCCATTCATTGAAACCACCATAGAGAAAGACAGGTTTACGTTTCAAAAATACCCCGTCATTTTTGAAATTTAATATATCCAACATTAATTTAAGTTGAGTTGATTTTTGGTTGGTTGTAGAATCTTGATCCATTAGTATGACTAATTCGAATTTGTCTCTGTTTTGGAAAAGCTGTCTTTCTTCTTCTGTATTTGTAATCATTGAATATCTTTCGATATCAACACATGAATAATGAGTTCTGATTGCAACCGGTTCAATCTGTATAATGTTATCTGATAGCCTTATGTGGTCATTTTGAAACTCAACTTTTCTTCGCAAGTCAATTATTAAAATTTTATCAGCAAAACTATCAAGTAAAATTGATATGTCGTCTATACTTATTGCCTCTATATTCGCAAACTTATTGAAGCGCTCCTGTAACATATTGTCATCAACTTGTCCTTTAACAGTTGGTACAGATAACGGTATTTTAGGTAGGTTACTGGTTTTCGTTACTGGATTTCTAAAACTTGGCATATGTGGTAGTGATTTGTTTTCTACCACTTTATGTTTCTCAAAATGTTCATTACCGTGTCCATTGGCGTGTCCATTGGTGTATCCATTAGCATGCCCATTAGCATGTCCATTGGCGTGTCCATTAGCGTGTCCATTAGAATTTCCATTAGCATTTCCATTGGTATGTCCATTGGTATAACTACTACCAGTTTTCAACATCTGAAATCTTTTAGCTAGTAAATCATCACTCTCACTAGTAGTAGCATTCGCTTTTATGAAATTCCTTATTTTCTCATATCTTGGCCTTTCTTTGATCAGATAGTTAATCAAATCTCCATAAAATTCTTTCAAAGATTTGTTGATCTTCAGATCATTAAAGTCTGGCAAACTTGGGATGACTTCACTCAATATCTGAGATGCAGCGGTGTAATAAATGTATGTCTCCTCGTAATTTTCATTTTTACTTGTATCATTTATTGATTCCACATTTGTTTTATAATTTTCAATGCATTCTAAAGATTTTGTCAAATAACCTTTGGCTGTAACTCCTTTCACAGATGTTTGAATCTCATCAATAAGATCTTGAACCAAAATGGTCAGCTCAATTAAAGATTTCATTGGGGTTTTTTTTATTTCGAGAAAAAACCAAATAAGAAAAATACAAGATCAGGCTTAAATTTTTATAACAGGATCATATTCCATTGAATATCGATTGATAAATCAAGAACTAAGTTATATCATAAAGTAGTTATTTGCCTTTGATCTATTTACTTCACTCTCTTATTTAGTCCGAGAAAGGACACACATTCTTTGCACAGCCTTACTTTGAGGTTTTAAAAATTGAAATTAAGCGCTGAAAAATGTGTTGCAGAATTGGTTAACAAAACCAATAAAAGTATCTTCAATACCGTTGATACATTACAGACTACAAAAAAAGCACTTTGTTCAAGTACTATGTTTTTGATTGTCCAAATTGCGAATATAATTATTAATTAGATAGGATAGAAACTTGTTGAAAAAAAAAATTACATATGTCAACCAGTTGGTTGATGAATTGTCAGTTGATACATCAAAGTTATTTAACGATTTGATGTGCTACTGTTTTTGTTGTTCTTCTTCATCATCATCCCAATCAAAATCTTCGTCATCATCATCTTCAGTTGCCTTTTTCTCTAGAAGTTCTTTTCTCTTTTTATCTTCTTCAATAATCTTTTTAATTGAGCTAAAGTAAATCTTCCAAAATAATTCATCACTCAATTGAGATGGAACCAACTCTGTGTGAATCTTATTCAAAGAATCAACTTCAGCCAACAATGACTTGGAGTTTTGAGTTTCTTCCTCTGATAATTGATAGTTTAAGATTGACTCATCAACCACATCTTTTGACTTTTCAATGAAAATCGATTTGTCTGATTGTAGCTCCTGTATTTGAGATTCGACTCTTGAACTTGCTATATTTCCAGATAAATTAAACAACACCTCGTCTTTGTCATCATTAGAGACATAATTATCCATCTTTGTTATTTTTTTCAAGTCTAATCCTGTCTTTGAAGATAGAAAACTACCCAATTTTGAAGCATAGTCAAATGTAAGATTTTCAATCATTTCCAAATCCGAGTCCAATTCATCCAAGTACTTATTTGTGTTTTCGTTTAGGTTTTTAATTATTTTACTTGAAGTCTCCTTGTATTTGCTCAAATCCTGTTCTTTCACCGAAGGTAGTTGAACATTTTTACCTAAAGTTTCTTTAGTTTCATTCAACTTCTTTTGAGTCAATTCTTTAGTTTCCGATATATATTCAGGTAATTTGCTTTGTAGATTACTGACAAATCCAGTAAACGAAGACCAACCTAGCTTGGTATTATTCTCAATACTGGAGTAAACATTTTCAACTTTTTGTTCTAGATCAGTAACTAACTCATCAGTCTTTTGATCTTTATGTTCGGAGACAGCTTTCTGCTCCAATTCTGGTTCGTAAAATTCCATATTTTTTGGGTTGTTAATAGTTACTCGTGCTGATTGACAACAAATGAACAGTATATTATTAAACAGGGTCCTTTATCCAGTGCATGCAACCATCATGAGACTCTCTTTTATCCTGTTGTCTTTGTGGTCACCTCAACTGAAACACCGCTGCAGATGGTGCAAAGGTGAAGTGCACCTATTTATAAAGCTTTCTTAGTTCACGTGCAACTACAGGATAGATAGATAGAAGTCGGTATATATAATATATTTATATATCCACTTAGAATCAACCATCGATCAGCTAGTTTGACAAGTAAACTAACTCATTAACCACTTCATATTTGATTAACACCACCAGTCATGTCAGATCAAACAGAAAGGATACCCGATCCGCTAGTGCCTCCTATAAAATTTTCCAAGATTCAAGCAGATGTATTCAGAGGAGCTTATCCAAGACCCATAAATTACAGGTACTTGAAGACACTTCATCTAAAGACCATGATTTGTTTGATACCGAACGAGATAACTCCTGAGAATGATGCATCACTTTTCCAATTTTGCACAGATAACAGCATACGTTTAGTACACATTGAGATTGATAATAATACCAAGGACAAAGGTAAGAAAAGAGGTATACCTATAGAGCAAGAACAAGTTTTGAAAATACTAGAAATTGTGTTGAATAAAGACCACAACCCGACATTTATATTTTGTGTCAATGGAGGTCAAATTACAAGTTTGGTGATTGCCTGCTTAAGAAAACTACAATTTTGGAGTTCAGTTTCAATTTATAACGAGTTTGTGAATTATTCATCAACTATAAATCATAATGATAAATTATTTATCGAATCGTTTAAAGCTAGGTTGAAATTGCCCAAAAATGATAAAAGGGTTGATTGGATTTGGAACGGTTTGAGTTCAAAAATTATCGAAACTCACCCAAGTTTGAAATTTATCGAATACGATGAAACGATATAGTACATCAAATAATTCTTAAACACATATTCTACAACCTAATTTACATAATGCAACAAAATTCTAATGACTATTTTTTTGTTTACCCGAAAAGTAATGATGCAGCCAACTCTAAATTATTGTTTGTTTGTTGTAAAGCCATTTCAGATTGCTTTTGCGTAAAACCCATATCGACTAGTTGAGATACTTTTACAGGATCAGGTTTAAATTGATCATTGCTGGTCTTTTTAGGTCTCTTTGATTGCTGAGATAAATCAGGTAATGCAAAAGGTGGCTTTGACGTTATAGTAGCCGATGGTTTATTTTCAGCTTCTGGTTTAAAAATGTTACCACCGAGTCCACCATCACTAACACCAAGACCTTCAGGAGCCATCAATTCTTTAGGACATTCTTGTTCTGATAAGAATGGCGTTTCCACTGTGTCTATGACCAATCTATTTCTTTTCAAGTCAATCATGGCTTGATACCTTCTTAACATATCTAAACCCAATAACATTTCAACATGGGTATCTAAAACTGTGAATGTACAAGGAAAAAAACTAGTACTGATTTTTAACGGAGCAGAGTGAATTCTACCTTCAATTTTAGCAGATCCAACACCACGAGCTTCACCTCTAAATCTTTTATCAATAAGTCTAGTTAACCCACAATTTTCAGCCAGTTTTGGCGAGATTATTGTCGTTTGAGCTCCAGAATCAACCATAGCTTTCACTTTATATCCATTAACTTCAACGTTTATATAAAGCATATGAATCGAAGTGAACGATTCTGGAGATGTCTCGTACGCGGCACGCATATTTTCTTCAATTGCCTCTTGTTGAATGAGTTCCATTATTCTTTTCTGGTTTTCTGGATCATCTGGATTTGTATATAACTGACTTTGTATCTCTTGATTATTCGAGAAATTCAACCTTGATGTCTCCAATGTTCTGATCATAACCTTCTTAAACTCTTCCTTCTCATTCAATACAGGCACTAATTGTGGGTCTAATTGACTTCTTAATACAGGATTCGAAAGGCATTGTTGACGGAAATTTTCAATTTGTGTGTCCACGAGCGGATTATTGAGTGGATCTGCGCCAATTGAGGACCCACTTGCAGTATTTGACGGTTTTTTACTTAATATAAGTAAATCATTATCAGCAAGTCCCAAATCAGCTAATGTTTTACTGTTGGAGGATAAATCTAACTGTTTGCCGTTCAAAGTCAGCTGTTGGTCATCTGTTTTAATGTCGGTCTCAGATTCTAGATAAGCTTTAAAATCGACAATTTCAAACTCCTCTGGTAAGTCAATGCTTAAAATCTGGTCAGAACCAGTTATAGTAATAGTCAAGTTCATTATTGATTATATTGGAATAAAAAGTATACTTGATTTAATTCGTTTTAATGGGTAAAAAAACACAAAAGAAACTGGATAAAGCTTCTTTAAGTACTCTTTTGGTTTTTGGATTCTTTTCTTTTTCGCCACCTTTGATTTGAGCCGCACAATGACCTATTTTTAATTATTTCGCCTTCTGCAGAGCTGTGAGACTGATAAGATAGGGAAGAAGATAGACTTGAAAAGGGATGAGATGACGGATTTCAAGTCCGGGATATTAGTAATCAGAGATACCACTGAGTTTTCAAGTATGGATTGTTAGTTGACAGGGCTGTTACTATGGGTATTAAGAGGAAGGCGTCGATTGTACTGGAAGATTCTGTGGTTGGTCCACTTAGGGTGACTAGATCGGTCAGTAGATCTATAAGCAGATCAAGCACATCCACACCTAATACGAGCGAGAGTTTAACTGAGGTTGTTGCAGTTCAAACTGAGGACAGTGGGAGTAGACAGAAAGATGAGACGGTTCAGTTGATTGATGAGTTTCCGAAACTTGACTACTTTGAAAAAAGCGAGCGACACGGAGAAGAGTTTGAAGCACAGTATCCTATTCCCGAGGAACTAGTCAAAGCTCACACACCCGAATTTGTTAAAGGATTAAAGTTTATCATACGAAAAGAGCCCTGGTTTTATCAGTATATTATAAGGAAACCGTTTGGCTCTCATTTGAAAAGAGGAAGCGATGCAGTTGCAAGTGGTAAGTTGGACCAACATAGACTATCTGGACGATTCTATTTTGACAGGCTGGCAAGCGGGTTGATATCGCAGCAGATAAGTGGCAAGGCTGCGAATTCTATAAGATTGAAAGTTATTGACAATTTGAACTTGAACGAAGCTGAAAAAAGTCTAGAGTATTTACCTGAGCCAAAAGCGTTTGAGTCTGCTACCATTGAACAGTTGAGGAGTTATGGTTTATCGTACAAGAAAGCAGAGTATATTAAAGGTTTAGCAAAGGCCTTTTGTGATAGTGGTGAGTTGGATGATGGTGCTGCTGGTGCTGCTGAAACTAGTCTGAACTACGAGTTTTTTCAAATCTCTGACGATGAACTAATTTCAAAACGTTTACAATCATTCAAAGGTGTTGGACCGTGGTCTTCATCCATGTTTCTGCTAACGGCATTGGAGAGATTGAATGTGTTTGAGGCAGGTGATCTCGGTATAAGGAGAGGAGTGACGGTTTACTTGAAAAATTGTGAAAATTTACAAAGTGAAGTCAACGATGTGATTAAAAGACTACCGTCAAAAAGAACTGTCAAAAGGAAAACAGTTTCTATTACCAATGCCAAGAAACCAGTGTATGTTGATGAGAATGTTGCCAATTTGGTTGCATCTCAGTTTGAACCATACAAATCAGTGTTGATGTATATTCTTTGGAGAGTCAGCGATACGTCTGTTGAAGCTTTATCAAAATGATTTCGAGCTTTATTAATGGTATACATATATAGAAAAAAAAAAAAAGTAGCAACCAAGAAAACAAAACAATGATTATACTCTGTCAGATATGCATCATATCTTTTTGTACCATTTATCATTATATAGGACCTTCACCACCAGGGACAAGCATCGCTAATGATCTCGAACTTAGCAACATCTTTGATCTCTGGGATATAAGTTTTTTATTCTCGTACTCCTTCACATCCTCCAATATGATATTGACAAAGTCATCGAACCCAACCAAGGTACCCACAAATTCTTGGTTATTTGTCAATAGCACCCATATGCTCGAACCAATACATTTGTCGATTAACTCTAAAGGAAGCACTATAGAAGGCTGTTGCTGCTGTTGTAATTGTTGGGAACCTGTCTCTGTCTCAGCCATTGTATATGAAAAGTGTGTAATATATAGAAGTAACAATCAACAACACCGATATCAGTTATAAAAGATCAGATCAACTCAATATACTCCTAAATTTATCATCAAATACCTAGTAATCAATTAAACTACTTTACCATTTCAGCTAATTGTCATTTTGAATTCTCATGACAAAAAACGGAAATTTTGAAAAGATTATATACACCTTTACACGGTATAGAATGTTAATACATCTCTGCACCACTATAAGGGTCTTTTTAAATTTTTGTGTGGCAACGGGAAAAAGTGACACAATTTGATAATAAGGTGGTTTAAACTGTCAGTTTGACTTTAGTTTTAGACTAGTTTAAAGTACTTGTTCTTTAGCTGAAAGTTAATACATTAAGTTAGTTTATGGTCAATTATACCAATTAGGGTTTTTGGAAATTACTTACAGAATTTTACTTTAATTATGTCCTCGTCGATAACAGAATCAACAGTTAGTGTTCCATCGGGTGCGCAATCACCTAGTGATTCGATAAAGCAGTCTATACCAAAGGGTCAAATCAAGCAGAAACCACAGCATCTGTCAATTAGACCATTGACAATCTACGATGTCGACAAAGTTTGCGAGTTGGAGAAATTGGGGTTCCCAGAGTCCGAGCGAGCCAGCATTGAAAAGATAAAATACAGATTAACTGTGTGTCCTGAACTTTGTTCCGGATTGTTTATAAGAGAGTTTGAACCAAACTCGTTGTTCAACATCCACGCAATTAAAAACAGTGGTGGTAAAAAGAGTAGATTCAGTGATGACGAGGAAGATGATGATGATGTCGAAGAAGAAGATAACGAAGGACAACATAATAGTAATAACAACCATAACCAGAACCATTTCCCGCCAACTCATTCAACAGTCACTAAGGAGACTTTGATTGGTCATATTCTTTCTACTAAATCATACGATTCTAAAATCACTAATCGTTCAATGGAGATGCCAGTGTTTAAATCTCAAATTGACGATGATTACAGTGATATAGATTACTCAATCAAAGATAACGAATTAAAAGGACATGTTGAAGCTGCAAGAAATATAGCAATTCACTCGTTGACAGTCCATCCTGACTACAGAGGTTTGAAATTAGGATCACTATTGATGAAAGATTATTTGCAAAAACTAAACCAACAATTTGTTGGCGATAAAGTTATACTGATTGCCAAGAGTGAATTAGTGAAATTTTATGAATCTTTAGGTTTTGTCGATGATGGCAAGAGTGATTGTAACTTTGGTGGTGTTGAATGGCACGACATGTCCATGGAACTGAAGCATGAAGAAGACGATGACGAGGATTTATAATGAATAGAGTGAGTGATATTTTGAACAAACTCTGAAATTGTGTATTGTAGTTGTAATGAGCGATTATATGTGTGGATTTATAACCTATGTTTTTTCTTTTTTTTTTTAGACTAATAATTTTTTCAAAGTTTCAATTAAATAATATACATATATAAATACACAAATCAACTATAAGGATCAAAAAACCTTTTCAGTCTATTAAAATCATTGAAAACTCTCATACCCATAGTAGTGCCATGCTGGAAATTTTGAGACACTCTTGCATTTATAAACAAACTCTCAACCCGTATCAATTTTCTCTTATAAATAGTGAATGAGATAATGGCGTAAATTAAACCAGCAACCAAATCTAACCTCCAATGATGGTCCAAGTACATAGTGGCCCACCATTGAAGAATCACAAATCCAAACATACCCACTTTGGGCCAATACCAATTAGAGTACCAAGCAATAAAGAAAAAACACTGAACTGCCATTGCTGAATGCAATGAAGGTAATGCACCAAACACAATCGGAGACTTGTGGAAACCGTTGGAGTTCAAATGCGTGCCTAAAGCGACATCCACCCTTGTTAAACCTGCAGCGTAACCTGGCATATCGTAGTCTGCTTCAGCGTCCTCGCCGTATAAATGGATAAACCAAGGTGGTGCATTAGGGAACAGTAAATGTGTCAACACACCAGCAATGTTCTGGGTACCCAAAGTGAATGAAAACCATTTCAACGCGCCTGGTGTTTGGAAAACGTACAAGTAGATACTTGTGAATAATGGAGCTAGGAAATGGAATAACACGTATGATGTCCAAGCTAGCAAATCTTTAGCAGTTGTTTGGTGGTTGATGAGCAAGTAATCGAAATTAAGGAAAAACCACGATGTTGCTAGCAATAGAGGAGGTGTATATGGGATGCATGATTTTGGGATAGTAATAAAAGATTTCAATGAGTCTGAATCAGATGATAAACTGCCTGTATTTTCATTATTATCGTTATTTATACTCCCGATATTTTCATCGCGTAAGTTTTCCAACTCCAAATCGTCTCGATTGAACTCCAAGTCGTCTTTAACAACTAGATCGTCAACTAGCTCGTTTGTCTTGAACAATTTCAAATTGTTGTCAAATTTATAGAAATAAAACCAAATGAGATACGAACTTGAAATTAGTAAAACCAGAGACAAATAGCTTGTGATTCTACTTGCACTGAAAATAAACTCATCGAGCTGTTTAGCCAATCTAACATGAATATCCGGTCTTATCTCGTTAGGAATAAGATTTGCGTTCTTGAAGATCAGCAACCATATGAAAACAGGCGAGAAATTTATCCAAAAATTTAGCACCAGCTGGAAAATATTTCGTCCATTAAGTCCCTGAATGACTATCTGTAGTAATAACTTGAATAGAAATACCGGTGGCTTAACCAGTATCGTGTACACCGAGACCATAGTTTAACAACTATTGATAAAAAACCACACTTTAAATGCACAAATCAAGACTACTAATATATACAGGACGAGTTTGATTCGGGTATAAATGAACAAAAGATAATAAGAAAGAAAAATAAAAAAATGAGATAAAAAATGCAAGCAACAAGAAGAATCAAGGGAAAAAAGCAGAGAAAAAAAGATGCAAAGTATGTTCCATATGATACACAGTGTGTATTGACTGTCACTAAAAGGATAAGTAGTAACACAATATGATTGAAATGATTATAATGTGCTCAAATGTTAGACAAAAAAAATAAAGTATTATTAGAATTTCATGTACCTTATAATTGTTTGTATCAAAAAACTATAAATAAATCGACTGAAATTTTCAAAAAAAACTGAAAAGTTGAAAATAGAAAAATAATCAAAAAAAAAAAAATCAAAAAAAAAAGAAACTCACACACAGAGTAAAGACTACAGACTACATAGAGAGTCAAACGACTTTAGTGCGCTTTCTCGGGAACAGACTAAACCCATTACTGCCGAATTCGCAGTAAAATTTCAGGGCAGATGATGTTTAAAGCGTGTATATATAAAGTATATGTAGAGTACAGTATGTACATGGCTGTATAATTACTATTTTGAAACACTGCCTTTTAAGTAAATAGTGATGTCATTTATTACTAAAACAAGGCGGATTATCTAACTTGTTACATAAAATTGAATCAAATTTAATACCAAGAGATCTCGGGTTATTATCTAATGCATTAGCTAAATCCGTGTTTTTTTACATGCATCACTTCGGATTAACTAATGTGTTATGTAATGGTGGTAGTTTTGGTTTTGTGAAATGTTGCGAATATTCCCCCTAATCCAATCCCCAGATTTGAACCTGTGAGTGTATCTGTAGTTTGTTATATGTTTCTGTACAGCGGTAAAAAGACAATAAGCTATTTATCAAGTGTTTCAATACTTTGGATCATGTCTTTCCATCTACTGATTATTACCACCAAGGCATTCAGCTGCTCTGCATTTTCGTTTTTGTACAAGCCGATAAGTATGATTTTCCAGTACTCGTAAAACTCAATCAACTCATCAATATCGTGTGGATACATTGAGTATTTTTTCCGATTAAACTCGTTGTGTTTCCCGTAAATCAGATCTAAAACGTTCATCTCTTGAGTCTTGGTGATTTTTACATTCAAATCTTTGAAATATTCATCAAACGTTGATTTTTTAAACTTGTTCAATGTGTCAATCGATTGAGATAAATTTTGCATCTTGTTTGGATCGTATCCGAGTAGCTTGTAATTCTCTTTAAATTCAAATTTCAAAACTAAATCAATTCCACCCAATACTAGTTGCTCAACTTCATTGTATATAGTATCAGTAACTCTTTCCAATGTAAGATTTTCTGGCTCGATTGTGTGTTGCGTTTCTGTATCTGCAGTCTCTACCGACTTGTTGGTGCATTCGTTCTCAATTTCCATCATATCCTGTTCGTGAGCGTGAGTGTGACCTAGAGCCAAATCACTGCTGTTCACTTCTTGTAGTATCTTATTTACAATCATTTCAGCGTTCATATCGACCCTGAACGAAACAGTAAGAATGCCGTTACTCAATGCCCGAAGACAGAAATTTTTATCATTAGACATGAGAATCACAAGATTATCCAATTTCAAGTCTTTGAAAAACAAACAGCAGTCTAGAATTGAATCATCTTTGGACAAACCTTTCACCAGTACTTCATTTAAACTTTGAACTCGAACGCTACCATTGTGATTGCCTTTATGTATCTGTAAGTAAATCCAATCAGTAGCCCTACGTGACAACTTAGATATTTTTTCACCAGTGGTTAAATCACCATTTTTCTCGTCTCGATCTGAGTTTTTCAATCCGTCTAGCTCATTGATCACCTGAACGGGTATTATGATTTGGAACAGCCCCAAGCGCTTTTCATTCTGTTTTACTAAATCGTTCAAAATATTCAAATGACTTATTATGAAATTTGTGTCAATTACTAGATAAATTCTCGCTTTGTTGTCTACCTCATTCTCATAAACTTGCAAATTCCTGTTCCCACTCACTGTGTTTTGGAAAACTTCTTCATTTCTTTTTACTGCTAGCGTTTGCATTATTTCGTTGATTTCAACTTCAGTGTTTATATCTGCCATCTCTAAATCCGTATCTGCCGTATCCGATTCAACAAGTATATCGTGATTGTTCACATTCACGGGAACGTCCACGTAGTCATCACTGTGTCGACTATCTGCATTTCTGCTTTTACCTCTCTTTAATCTACTTTCTTCCTCTATATGAGATGATCCAGAACCATATATTGAAGGTATCTCTCCTTTACCCTCTTTCACTAATACTTTCGGAGTACTTGAAGTCATTGATTGTGAGTAGAAATTTCGTACAAGATAAGTCTGTTCAAAATGTTCAAGTTGTGTTTGTTTTTATCTTTTATGAATATCCTCGGTTTACTATAATTTCTTTTTCTCGCACTCTCAAAACCTCCTCGATGTATGCTTTACAGTAAGTAACTGGAATACAACAAGTGTAGCTAATCTAGACTCTATTTTTTTTTTCAATACAAAAGCAAAAATTACAAATATAAAACCAAATAAATAAGAAATTGAAAAATTATACAAAACACACAAGTTTTTTTTAATTTTTGCCTTTTGAAAAAGACAAGAAACTGTCATCTTTGTAAATTTCGTACTGTAAATCAGGTTGAAATTCCTGGTACAAAGTCTCAGGATCAGCATTCATGTGATAAGTGTAAGCAGCTTCTTCATGACTAATTTCCTTCTTTGGATGTTCAGGTGTTTCTGCAGCATCTGCTAACAATTGACATTCACAGGTTCTTTCCATCAATGTGTACAAGTAAGCAGCTTCATCCACAGTTTGACCAACAGTGATCAGACCGTGATTTTGCAAAATTGCAGAATTACCATTACCAATAGCTTTTGCAATATCTTCACCTTCACTAGCTTCTAAAGCGACACCACCAAAATTTTCATAAACTGCATGAGCTTGGTAAAAAGTACAAGCATCTTGGTTCAACATTTGCAAAGGTTTACCAAAACAAGAATAAGCTTTACCGTATTTTGAATGAGTGTGACAAGCAGCATTAACATCAGGTCTTGCTTTATGTAATGCTGAATGAATTGCAAAACCTGCAGCATTAATTGCAACTTTGTTTCCACCAATGATATTACCGTCTTCGTCAACTTGAACCATATCTGAAGCCTTGATACAACCAAAATGAATGGCTAGTGGATTGATCCAAAAAGTGTTTGGATTCACTGGGTCTCTAACTGAGATGTGACCAGCACCACCTTCAGTGAAATCTTTTCTTGCAAAGACTCTGAAAGCACCAGCCATATGTTCCAAGATCCATTCTCTTTTCTTGTACAAATCATCAAATTCTGGCACTGGGAAAGGAATTGGTGCACCTTTGGAAATGTTGTGTGCACCTCTTTCACCTAAGGTATAACCTTTGGATGTTGTAGGGGTGACTTGAATTGAGTTGGTTGTAGTAGTAGTTGTAGTTGCAGACATTTCAAATGATTTATTCTAATGTGATTTCTGTTGATGTTACCTTTTTTTTATTAGTTCGACAACCTTTTTCTCAGAATGTTGTTTTGATAAAAGTTTAGCTAGCTGGAAATAAATCTGATATAGTACCTACCCATCACTCTATACGTTGTCAAAAAGAAGTTGATATTGAAAATATGACCATCTAGATACATTTATATAACGTTCTTGGGAAAGCCGCTCATAAGAAAAATTTCTCTCGGTGGAGAAATTTGGTATCTGCAATGTCCAAATCGGGAAATTGACGATAGTCGGACAATTTCTGTTAGCAAATTTGGTTATCTGCGACCAGGCAAATGAAATGTGTTATCTTAGTGTAAATGGTGGTGGTATGAACTGACGGATTGTGACGAGTTGGGAACAAGCAGTGTTGAAGAATCACTCGCACAATTGCTAGATGGAAGCGCTGAGTCAATGTGTTATTCAACCTGGGAGTGGATTTCACTCTTCTTCTTGAGACACTCACACATGTCTACGTTTAGCGTTACTAGTCAAGAAACGTGATAGCTATTTCCGAAAAAAAATTGCAAACTTTCGATTCTGGAACTTGACGACAATTTTGCTTACGTTTTCATTGAACAATTTCTATTGTCTTACAGCTTACCTAAGTTGTGATTATTTTGTAAATTATGGAAGCAAAGATGGTCATCTAACCTCTAGTGTCGTTATACACACACACACACGTTATTAAGTACTGAAATTGATGACACTATATACTATATATACACTGGTGCAGAGGTGTTGTTTATTTTTTTTACTTTCTCGCTTTCAACTTCCGTTTTGATGCAACTCATCCTGTTCTTTTTTTTTTCGGCGTTTAAATATTTTGATTTAAATCAAGGAAAAGGGTAGATGAAATAGGGGATGTCTAAAAGGAGCTGTTGGAGCAATAATTTGTACAATAGAACCATCAAACAAGAATTTTTTTCAATGTTTACTTGTTTGAAAATGATTGTGTTTTCATTGTGTTGTTGACTAAAGCAATTAATAAGTTGGGGTGTATAGAACTTACAATCTTGCAAGTTTGAATCCAAACCTTGAGTAAACATGATAACATAATTCCTGCTTTTTTTAGGCCTTTTGCTTGAAATCTCTTCTCTTTCTGTATCAAGAGTCCGTTTTAATATGTATGAAGTCAAAACAGGATCGACACAAGAGAATGTATCAGTACTAGGATCATCATTGCGACAGTGTTTCTGTAATGACTGTAATTGTCATATGACACCTATTTCCTAGCATCAGACAATGCAGTAAGCGATACTGGAGCATATTACACCTTTAAAGCGATGCTACATCGTTGTCCAATAAGATACAAGAACAAAATCAAAATTATAAAACAAAAAAAAATATACAAAAATTAAACACCATCACCAAACTTTATACATCTAGATAAAAATTATACGCTATTTTCTAAACAGTACTGTTACTCCTATGACTAAGTCAAAAATATAATTAAAAGTTATCCCAAGCTTCATCTTCATCATCGTTCTTATTTGCCGGTTTTTTACTTGAGATACTGGATAACTTGGTTCTTTGAGATGGTTTTTTCAAGCCAAATGCAGGAATCAAACCTTCAGATTCATCATTATCATTGAAAATACTACTGCTATTAGAATCGTTACCAATACCGTCAAATAATTTGCCGTACTGGCCACCACTACTCTTAGATTGATCAAATTGCTGTTGTAAAGTCAAACCTGTTTCTTGAACCTTGGCACCAAATTGTTCCATTGCACGCTTAGCTTGAACTGCGTAATCTTGCTCAGCCAACTGTTTGACACCAGGCTGAATCACCGACTCATTCACTTCTTTAACTGTTTTAGCCACACTGGAAGAAAACAGACCCCAACCTTTTGAGAAAGTTCCAACTGGGTCTTTTTGTAAAGAGTCTAACGAGAATCCTGCCAGTGAAGATCTATTAGAATTAGCTGATGGAGCAGGCGTTGACCCAAAACCTTGATATTTACCACCTTGTGAAGGTGGTAAATGGTCTGGTCGTTGATCATTTGCAGCTCCTAATTTAGCAAAATATTCTTCATTCTGTTCTTTTTTAGGAGGTTCAAAATTGCTGTTTTTATTGTTGAAATTACTAGCTGATTGCTGTGGAGTACCACTGCGTCTTGATTGATTATTTATCGATGCGTTTGAAGAATTGTTTGAACCAACGATAGGTGATGATTTTGTTGGTAAAGTTTCGCCTGAATGATCAGGTTCAGTAAATTCATCACCTTGAATTATACAAGTAAGTTTTTGTTTGTAATCTTCGGCAACATAGTTGTTGTATTTGAGTTGAGTAGGTAAAGTCAAGTCTAGACCGTGGCTAGTGAAATATTCTGCACAATTAGCATTACCACCCAATTGCATTCTCGATAATTCATCAGCTTTGAATTGGTCCATTGTGATTGATCTAACAAATGATATGTGGACACCTAATCCACGATGAACACCTGCACATTCAAGACAAATGAAAATACCAAATTTAGGTGATGCCCATTGTGGATTTGGTGCTTTACAATCGAAACATTTTTTGTTATCTCCTTGTTTCTGTAAAGCCATAAGCTTTCTACGATTGTCAGGATCAACAGTCCACTCAGTAGCCATTTTTCTTGATTTAGTTTTAGTTATATGTTATATTTTGGGAAATTGGAAAAAATGGCTTTTATGCAAAGAAACTGAGTTCAGCGATAACTGTAATAAGGTTCCAATTGGGGTGCAATTTTTACATGTTACAATCTTATATCAAATCAAGTCATGGCTGGTTCAATGACAGGTAATGTGCAGGAGAATTGAGAAAATGGACAAAATTTCAACACGCAAAAAGAGAAAAGCAAACTGGTGTTGAGATGTTTAGTGTTCATTTTATTTACTTCGGGCGTTTAAGTAGTTAATTAATTGATTACACAGTTTTAATTGACTCTTTTAACAACTTATAAGATACATTTATTCAACTTTTATATAAAAAACTTTTCTTATTTTTGAAAAAAAACACCCTAAAAAATAAAACACAAAACAAATAAAGTTAATTTCCACAGTAAACTAGCACGACCCATATCATTTGGCAATGAAACACCGCCGTTTTTGGATTTTGTTGATGAAGCTGAAGTTGAAGTTGATTGAGGTAGTGCTGTGACACTGGCCAAATGATCAACATTTTCATTTTCAGATTGAGCGACATCAGACATCCATTTCGAAACATCCTCGCTATTCAATGTTTCGTTGAATTGGGTGCTATTTGACAAAAACACAGAAACGACACCATCACTTCCAAAGACAACACCACCACGCATGACACCATTAGTGTCTCTGTTCAAATAACCCATGTTTTGGATCCCCCATTCAATACTATCAGTTCCTTGATAATCGTGAATAGTTGAGTAAAAATGACCACTTTCTGTGACATTCATAACTTCAAAGATATCAAATTCACCACCACCAGAATTCCAAGAAGAACAATTACCATTTAATGGATACTGAGCAGTTCTTGGAATGTTTGCATTTAGTAACCAGATAGCAGGCATGTCATAAGAAGAAGTGTTTTGACTCATGTCACTATCTAACGATTTTTGTGATGGTGCATCAAATTCAAATAAAAACATCTTTGTCACACCAGAATAACCGTAAAATGCAGGAATACCATTTCTATAAACACCACAAGCATTATCAAATCCAGATTCAGGACAAGAAACATTAGACATGATAATAAACTCTTGGTTTGATTGTAATGTGACATTTTGACCCAAGACTTTGGATTCTGTAGCTGCTGAAACACCATCTTCGTCAACGTAATCTAAAGCATTACCCAAACAGTTGATTTTTTTACCAACATTACCTAAAAATGTGACATTTTCCGCACTGGAAGTCTCGGAATCATAGTAAGCTAATCTTTCCCAAGTATCATCGTCAGATCCATAAGTGTAATCCTCTGCTGTGTAATATGCAAATTTATAAAGAGTCAGTGGACCTCTGAAATGCACCGAAACTTCCTTGTCTAATGGAGAGTTTGGTCCACTAAAAGTATGTGGTTCGTCTTTGTTCAACTCACAGGTACAAGCGTCATTCGAGGAATCGTCGATAGATGCCACATTGTAATAGAAACCTTCATATCCAAAGTTTTGATACTGCAATAATCCATACTCCGAGGACCATATTTTGCTTGAAGTGCTTTGATCATTGACATCACGAACAGAAATTCTGTTAGCTTTGGTTAATGCCAAGATTGACAAAACCGATAATACAGTGTTACACTTCATCTTGATGTATAGTCTAATTACTGTAACAGATATATTAATTATCGATAATTTACACTTATGAAGAGAAATAAAAGCATCAACAGTTGTTAAATGAATTATGAAAAAGCAGCTTCTATTTATAATGTAGTAAAAATAGAAACAACAGCTGCTTAGAGACAAGTAAGATCCGTGACAGAAACAATAAAAAACCGGTACTTATTACATCATGACGTAATAGATAGAGGACTAGTACTGTTTTTTTTTGAGAGCTCCGTATCACCACATCAGAGCCTTTTTTCAGATACTATATTCTGCTAGACAAACAACATCAAGGCAGACATCAAATAACTATTTGAAACAGAATCAAGCAGTCAATAAAATTGACAACAGAATCGTCAATGCCAATCAGCAGAACACAGTTAATTACAATTGAAATTATTCCACGTTTTTCAACGGTTTTTTTTTTCCATTGGCGAATAAATTGGCAAAAAAAAAGAAACGCCCGGAAAAACACCAAACTCGAGGCGTGAGTGAGTTTTGATTCAGTAAATCAATCTTCTGTTGCCTGTTGATTTGGTGTCGTAGTTCTTCAAATGTCACCAATCAATGTCCAATTGTGGCACGGATAGAGAGAGAGGAAAGGGAAAACCAGAAAAAGAAACAACAGCAGATACACATTTTTAATTATACACAGTGCTGCTCGTTTTACTACTTCATACTCAACTTTCCTGAGAGTAGCTTGTATGCCACTGAAATATGGTGGATATCCTTGTAGAGGCCTCTTCTGCTGTTGATATTGATGACGATACAGCAATTTCAAAGATAGCTAACAGTTTACTTTCAAAAATTGAGAGTGATCTTTTGATAGCTCGTAAAAACAATAGTTTTGATTCTGTAGTAACTAAAAGCTTGATATACAACATTGAACAGTTTCAGTCCTCACCTCAATTACTTGATACAAAACTACAGAAATTTATTCAACTGTTGATTGATGTGTATTTGTTTTGTTTGCCAAGTGATGAATCCAGTACTTCATTGACTAATATTTCCGACATTTTTTATACTATAACGAAGATACGAGGTGTGAAAACGATATCAAACTGTTTATTAAGTGACATTTCACAATTGACCATTGTATTGAGTAGACTACAGCAAAACAATGGTTTGCTTTTGTGGAAAGAAGAGTTTTTTTTGCTAGTTTGGTTATCTGTTTTAATACTAGTTCCGTTTCCTTTACAGAAATTGAAACAAGATTTGTCCGTTTCGGTTTATCAATTATGCATGCACTATCTGTCTAGTAGTGGGAAAGTGAATGATGCTGCGGGACTATTAATGGCTAGATTCTTGTCCAGAATCGATAATAAAGATTATTTAAACTTGTTTATTCATGATAATTTCAATTCAATTGTATGGGAAGATACACCAGTGGTTAACAAGATTGGATTACAAAGGGTTGTTAATTACTTATTGAAAATTTCTGACTTGAATAACCTAAGTGGCCATGTCGACAGAGTATTGACTTTGATACTTAACGAGATCAATAATGACAGAATTAATTCAAATATAATCAAATTTGACGTTAAGATTTTAGGCAAACTCTCAAAATGTTTTTTGAAAAAAGGTGATTTTGACTCAGTCGAGGAAATAGTTGATATATTATTGGAGTTTATTAGTCATAACGATGGTACTATAAGGTACTCTGTGGCTAAGCAGCTAGCTAAGATATCACTCCCTTTGAATCCAGATATGAGATACGATATACTGTCCAATGTTGTATCAAGATTAGAAATTGCTAATTTAAACTTACCAATAGAACCTCCAAGCTCACCTTTATCAATTAGCGAAGATTTAAAAATTGATAATGAAACTTTAAATATCGATACCTATCATGGAGTGTTATTGGCATTAGGTGAGTTAGCACGTCAGAGATTAGTTTCACCAAAATTAGTTCCTGCTTTAATTTCAATAACAACAAGAACACTTTTCATTGAACAACATAGATTGACACACTCTGTTGGAAGTATAGTAAGAGACGCTAGTTGCTTTGTTGCATGGTCGATTGCCAAAAAGTATAAAAATGAAGAGTTACAAAATGATTTAGTTTGGATTGATTTATGGGAAAAGCTTCTACTTGTCTCTTGCTTTGATAAAGAGCTAATCGTTCGAAGAGCTGCTGCTGCTACAATACAAGAGCTCATAGGTAGACACGGAGACGTGATTCTTCGAAAATTCGCAACTGGTGAAAATGTCAATCAGTTGAAACTTGATGTTATTCAATCACTGGATTTTACAGTTTTGGGTAATTTGTCTAAATCGTTTCAAATATGTTCTAAACTAATTTCTCAATTTCAAATAAATGCTGGCATTTTGAATTTATTTACAAACCACTTGATTGATGTTGGAATTACTCATGCTGACTATCAGATAAGGAAACTTTCCAGTGAGACATTATCAAGTTTACTTGAATACTATGGTGATGAGACGATGAACATTAACATTTTCAATAAGATTTTCACCAAGCTGAAGAACAGTAAGCAGTATCAGCCTGGCTTGTTATACGCAGTTGGTAACTTGATGTTCTGTACTGACCATTTCAGCTTTGAAGAATTTCATGATATTTTCAACCATCTTGAATCTGACTTTCACAGGGATCCTTTTTACAAAGGTGAAGAAATCTTATTTTGCATGTATTCGATTCTTTCTAAAAATGCCAATGATTCATTCACTCTGAACCCATATGAATTCAAATTAGTGTTTTCTATAGTAAGGGCAAACCACGATTCAATAGCATCTGTTTTCACCAAATTGGTGTCAAAATTGAATTGTATCACACCTGCTTATCAGGAAATGTTCATATACTACATTAAAAATGGAAACGTTGCATGTGCAAAAGCTATAGGTTATAACAATAGATTAATGACCAGTTTACTTCCGGAAGTGATTAAACTTGTCCAAGATTCAGCGAAAGTTGATGTTGAACTAAGAAGCGCTTTAATTGATTCTATATCATTAAATTTGACTCAAATCGAATCTGTTGATGAGACTTTTTTACTTCAACTGATTATGAACTTGGACGATTATACCGTAACGAATCGAGGAGATGTTGGTAATTTTATAAGATGCTCTACAATTGATCTGATAAAATCCAATTTGCCAATTTTTAACAAGTTTCCAGATTTGATTATGCTTATTGAAATTAAATTAGCGAGACTTTCTTGTGAGGTTATGGATAAAGTTAAACACAAGGCTTTAAAGTTGTTAATGATCATGAACAGTTCGATTTTGGCGAAATATATCAATTACCACCGGTCTACTTTATCATTGGACACTAAGCGAGATGTTGATTTAAACTCTCATTCCAACTTGGAATTTGCATCTTCTGATGATTATTACTACTTTATCTTATCAGTTTATAAAGACAATTGGTTGAATAAAAAACAACGTGAGACTTCTGTCGAATTTTGGAAAGGTTATGTATTTTCTGGAGGATCACCCCAGAGTATCGACAAGGTTGTTAATTCTGCGGTGCATATGGTTTTCAAAATTTGGCTAGAGTTGAACAGTGAAGAAAAATATCTGATTCTTTGCGATTTACTTTCAATTTTGAAAATTGACAAGACAATGGACTTGAAAGTCAAGTCAATGAAAGTAAGTAGGTTCATCAAACTACAAACCTGCTGCTTGAAATTTTGGTGTAATTTACTCGAACTCAATTTAGATTTGCCGGATAATTTCCCCACTCGAAACCTGTTCATTAGATGTTATAATTTAACATTGGGCAGTTCAAACATTGAGAGACTTGGTACATGTATAAGGATTTTTACATGTTTATATTTACTTGATCCTGTTGCTAATCCAGATTGCAAAAAAAGATTGGAATGGTTGAGCAACAAACATCAGTTGCTCAAAGTTCGAAAGCTAGCTACTGAAGCACTCGAGGAGATTAGATTTGAGCTTGAACAGTCCCAGGGAACTTTTAATTAGTTAGTAGAGCCTGAAGATAAGTATTTGTTTGATGAATAATTAATAACGAATGATGACCAATATATAATTAATAATAAATAAATAATAATGAATGATGATCAATAAATAGTAAATAATAGATAAATAAATAGATAAATAAATGATAGGTTATCAGTACACGGACAGCACATGATGCAAATATAAGACAGACACAAACTATTTGTCTTCGGTTAACGTTGTTATGCCTGTCATTTCACCATTTAAGGCATCTCCCAATTTAACAGTCCCGCTTCCTCTTTTAGCAGGTTTTGGGAAACCCTGTCCTGGCTTCCAACCAATCATAAAGACAAATCGAAAAGTGGCTGGCAAATGTCCTGTTTTCGGGTCTCCATGTAGTGCTTTGTATATCGGTTCTAACGAAATTAACAAATCTTTAGTCAATTTTGGTGGTGCACTCAAAATGGAATTTGACTCTCCCATTAGTTGTAAATCCTTCATCAAGGCAATAACATTTGGATACTCAACTACAATCTCTTCGACATCAATTGTGAGCATTTCAAACCCAGCTTTTTGTAAAAGCGAGCCAATGTCGGACGACCCCACAAATGGTGAAACACGAGGAGAAAGCCCGCCATATCTCTCTTGTTCTGCCAGTTGTAGCGAGGTACGTAGTTCAAATAATGTGTCACCGCCAAAGATACTCCCTATAAAACAGCTATTGGGTTTCAACGAATTGTACAATTTCTTGAAAACTGATGGAAGATCGTTGATCCAGTGCAACGAAAGATTCGATATGATAAGATCAAACTGATCAGACTTGGTCAATATATTATGACTGTAAGACTCTTCATCAGCCACAACCCGATGGATATTCATTTGCTCGTTAAAATTAGCGTCAGCATACTTGTAAAGCATCGCCTCTGAAGAGTCCACCATGTACAAATCTTTTATCTTAGATCTCACCAGATTCTTATCGTCTTTCCATCTAAAGTCATCATCAGCATTAGTCTCGCATAGCTGTTTAGCAAAATTACCACCATTACATCCAAAGTCCATACTAGTGGTAAAATCATTTTTGAGAAATGCTAATCTTTCAATAGTACGCCTAGCCACTTCGTCTCGTATATACTCCACCATATTGCTCTCAAAATTAACCGCTGCTCGTTCTCTCTGTTTGAGCTTAACATTTCTGTCAAACACTTGGAATGCTCCACCAACGTTACCACTACCAACAGAGAGTCGCCTCACCGAGGTATGGAAGAGTCTCTGTTGCAAACTGCTCAACATGACAACAAACGCCGTATTTTCTTCCAATTAACACCAACACACTTAAATAAAAAAATGTCTTAGAGCAGAATATACCAAATATAACCGGTTTATCTTCACTATAGTTGAACTAACTTTACCCAAGTCTCTATCAAAAGCTTTCTACCTTAAGCTCTTTGACTTTCAACTTTTTTAAAGAGCTTTTTTTCTTTTTCGGCAGCGAAATTTCGAGGACTTGACAGATTGGGAATGTGGGGTAATGTATACGAATAGACGTTTTGGTCGGAGATGAAATTAGATGGTGTGTATTTTAACAGTAGGAAGTCTTGAAATGATGCTATCTATTGAACACAAACATCTCTGAGTTGATTTTGATAAACACCAGACCCCAATGAGACTGGCTGCTGCGCTCCGAGGTAAACCGAGGTCGAGGTTCTCACCGAATCTGCCACTCAAAGCCACTTCAACAAAAGAGAGTGAGCTTGGATCGTTTCACAAGCTGCTTGAAGGACTAGTGGAACATGATAGTCCACATAAAGCTGCCAAAGCTACAACAAGGCAGCTTAAACAGTTTGACACCAAATATAAAGACGTGCGTGTTAGGAGGGAGACGGTACGACTACTCAATCTGATCTACGAGAAACCAGTCCCAGAATATCATGTGGAACAGTATAGGCAGTTTTTGCAAAATTGCAAGTTTGAAGATGCGTTTTTTGTAATAAGTAGCTCTCTTAAAAAGGGCGATTATGAAAAAGCTGTGACAAAGTTCTGGGAAAGTATAGAAAAGTACCACGAAGAAGTAGACACATTGGAAAAGCTGCTCAAGACACATACGGTGAATGTTGGTGATGGTGCTGTAGAAGAAGTGATTAGAGATTCAAATCTGGGCTTGGTCAAAGAGTTTGAGTTTGAATTTACACATTTCACAAAAGGAGATTTGCAAAGTGGCAAGTGGATCACAGATATACTATATTTATTGTACCGGAGATTGAACATCTACACACTACTCAACATGGCTAGCGATACAGGAGATGGAGCTCAGGTGCTCCGAATCGTGGACTTGTTTCATGAAAGACACAACGAATATCTAAATCCAAGCAATTATGCTATCTTGATAACAAATTCCATTTTTTACAACGACTACACTACATCAAAAAGGCTATTTAAATTGAGTCACCCACTGGTTGCGTACTCTCAAGGTTTATTGGTTAGGCTTTTAGCTATGGCTAGTTGTGAATGTGACTTGGATTTTATACTGAAATTGATCCCGTACATTGAGGACCAGGACTTGTCAATGAAATCAGTCTTAAAAGCCGTGACTAGTCTGACGGACGTGGACAATCTTGATAAATGGTTGGTGTTAGACTCGATGGCACAAACAGAGATAAACATAGATTACAACCTGATTGCAAGCACAGCTCTTTGCAACATGAGGGAAACAGACACATTCGACGACTTGACCGATATCTTATCAACAATTCATAAAATAAACACTAGATCGACTAAAAGACTATTTTTGTACAGTTTGCTAAGATCAATTGATAACAATAATAATGCTAATGTGAGTTGTATGATTTTCGTTTACAAGTATCTTGAAAAATACCACATGCTTGATTTACTCGAGCACGATCATTTCAGTATCATTATACGATCATTGTCAAAATTCGGGTGCAAATTAACTAGCTTACAAATTCTAAAGAAACTTACGGATAGCAATATCAAGCCAAGTATGAAGGACTACTACCACTTGATGCAGGCTCAGTTGTCTGGAGAGGAGCATGATACATTAGTATTGATTATCATCCGTGCACTCGAAGATTACTCTGAACTTTCGCCAAATATAGTAAATTTGCTTCAAGATGTTGCTAATATTACAAAGGACTCAAAATTGCAAAACTTTTTAAATAATTTAAGCGATGTCAAGGTTGAAAATGCTAAAAAAATACTAAATTATAATGAAATACAAGATTCAATGAAATTCACTGAAAATCGGTTGCTATTCAAACATAATCGTATCAAAGGATATGGGTTGTACAATTCTACTCACGACTTACGAAACGTGAAGATGTTAAATAAGGTTTAGTTCAGAGACTTGGTATAAAAAACTATACAAGTTATAAGACAGAATACAAAGTAGGACAAAAAGAACAAAAAAAAAAAAAAAAAACTAAAATAAAAAACATTCAAAGGTTAGTACAATCTTTATCTTGATTATCATCCTTATTTAAAAGAATAGATAATACAAGACTGCAAAACAGGAAATTCCAATAAAAGTGAAAAATCTGTTGCAAGCAGCATACTCTTTATCAACTATAGCCTTAATGGCCTTGTCACTTTCAATCTTTTTCTTTGCATTTAAGTAGTATTCAGTTTCGACAATTTTAGCTCCCTTTGGTATATGACTTGGATTTGGATTCAATTCTTCTATAAATTGTTCCAATTCACCACATTTCATACCAATAGCTAAATAATTTGGATCTTTAACCGAACATTTATGATGAATGACTCTTAAATATTCACTGAATATTTCCAAGACACCTTCATAAGTTCTTGATTTCAAAATCAATTTACAAGTTTCACCTTTTCTAATCTTAACATTAGTTTTGAAAACTTCTGGGTTTTGGAAAACTAATGATAAAGTGGCAATTGCCATAACCTGTGGAATAGCACAAAAGTTGAAAGTTGAGTTATCATAAACCAAAGATAGATAAACTAAAGTATCTTTAGCATGATCCAAAGCATTCAAAACCAAATCACTTATACAATTTAGACCATCTTGTAAATGTTCCTCTTTGGTGAAATTTGATAGTTTATCTGTATATTTTTGCCAAATTTCCTGTGGCCAAAATGATCTACCATCATCCATATCTTCTTTATAATCTCTAATAATATTTGTTTTTTGTAAAAATAAACCCATTGAAAAACTCAAATACATATCTTTTAATAAACGAGCATCACCGAATTCGGCTGCAACAGTTAGCTTGGTTAAACCTTCACCAACTAATCCTGCAACATAGTAACAGTACAAATCGAAATCTTTGATTGTCTTGACACCTTCCAAGTTGAATTGTTCATCATTAATATAGTCAGCCATACCATTACCCATCTTGTGGGTAATATCCTTGATAATATCTTGATACTCTGGCTTCAATTTGTGGTACTCAGTTAAAATCGAATCGAACTTTACCAAGACAATTCTATCTTTTTCGTTTGGTCCGTTACCATTGAAAGTCCAATCTTTTGTCAATAATTTAGAGTCAAAATCTCTTAATAACGGAATCTTGACTTCTGGAGAAATTGTCATGTCATCTTCGACTGTATCAAGAGCTCTCAACACCAAGTAAAATAACATTATGGCGTTACGAAGTTCAGGATTCAATTCCATGATCACGGCGGCAAAAGATCTCGAAGTCTTCTTGAGCAACGAGTAACATAATGCTTCAGTTTCAGTCTGTTCAGAAGTATTCAAAGGGTGTAAAGTCTTTCTGAAAAACTTCCTATAGTAATAGTAGTACGAGCGCAGCACGATAAATCACACGTATGATTAAGCCACTATCTTGTTCATTGCATCGAGAGGTCGACCGGCTGGTTTATCTCTTTATGTAAGGCAACAAACAAGATACAAGTGAACAACACAACAAGGTTTATTTGAATGTTAGTAAATCGAACAATTGAAACAATACACCAAAAACATGGTGACACCACTTGAAAAAGTCTTAACTTACAATTGAACAACTGCTTTCAGCTCAGTTGGGTGAGTAATCAGTTGTGCTAATTTCCCCATTTTATCGTCTAAGATATCCACAGTATTTATAATTATATTAGTTCAAATGATAATAAACACCATGATACTTTATCCTTCGAAAACGGTCTGATTTATTTCAATTAATGTTGATAAAAAAAAAACACACACATACAATACGAAAATTGAACTTAAACGAGAAAACAAGGCAGAGCAAAAAAAATTAAACGGCTATTTGAAATTTTGCTGATGAATTGAATGATTGAACCCCGGTTTAAGTCGATGTGGAGAAGAAGAAGAAGAAGAGGAAGAGTGACTTTATTACAAAGAGTTGCTGATTTATAGGCTTTTGGAGAGTGTGTATCTGTACAGGATGACTAGCGAACAGGTGACCAGTTTTACGAGGTTAGACCCTGATCAGGACGTGGATAAAGACGATGATGAGGCAAACGTTTACGACACCCATCAAGGAATCATATTTGCCATCCATTTGACTCCTACGATGTACGACAAATTGCCAGCTATTTTTGAGAATTTGTTGTTTTTGATACGGAGCTTGGTCAGATCACTACCGAATACTGGTATAGGATGCTATTTGTTCAATGCTTTGCCAAATGTGAAACAAGAACCAGATAATGAGAAGAAAAACGGGAAGCCTAACAAGAGTAACACCGATGCAAATGAATTAAAAGAGGGAATTTACCGTCTGATTAGACTGACAGACTTGAATGTTAATCATTTGAAAGTGATTGACAACCTTATAGAGGACTGTAAACATTATGACTCTGATTCAGACACGGTGAGTTACTCGTATGAGGGAAAATTCAAGCCACTTTGTGAAGACCCTGTGGAGAATTTTGGACTGCAGTTAAGTTACATGCTCAACCAGTGTTATGAAGATTTTACAAGGCTACCGAGATTTGTCAAAGAGTATAATTCCAAGAAAATATTTTTATTTACCGATTGTGATAAACCATTTAACAACAGCACGCCAACGAGAATCACTCTAGAGACTATAATCAAAGATTTGAATTTGTACAAGACAACTATTATCCCGTTTTTGATACCTACTAAACAAAGTGGTGCATCCTTTGATCTTGGAGAGTTCAAGAGACTACTAGAGGTTGACGAAGATGATGTGCTAGTTCCGGATGACTATAAATACAAGCCTATTGTGAGCTCAACAGCCATTAATAAGTTGCAAGACAAAATATCCAGAACTGCCCAGATAAAAAGATCAGCATTTGCATGTTCTTTGGTGTTAAATAATAGAATAAAATTATCGGTTAAAGGGTATTCAATGTTCAATGAAACGAAACAACGTACAGCGAGTAGATTCTACGCAGACGTTGACAGATATAGATATGTCGAGACAAAGACAGTCAAAGTTAACAAGCACACCGGTCAAGAAGTGAAACCTGAGCAAGTAACTAAAATTATTCCAATTGGCGATCAGAAACTGTACGCAAGCGCCGAGTCTTTCAAGAAATTGCACAACATGGGTGAAACTGAAGTACCAATTCTTTACCTTGCAGGATTTCGTAAACTAACTCATTTTAACCCAAGTTATACAATTGGAACGCCATTATTTATGGTGCCTGACGAAGAAGGCACTTATCAAAACTCAAGAAGAGCGTTTTCAGCTTTGTACCAATCAATGGTCAAGAAGCGAGTCATGGCTTTAATCTGGGGTATACCAAGAAAGACAAGTTCCAGTGTTTCTTACTATTATCTAGTTCCAACTGATGAATCATTAGGTTACAAGACAAATTTTGACAATTATCCACAAGGGTTAGCCATGATACCTTTACCTTACAAAGATTATATAAGGTCGTTACCAAACTATCTAACCAAGAAAATTCCACCCTCAGTTGAGATTGAACCAAATACTTTTGATGAATTGATACCAAAACTAACTGCAGATTTCCACTCTTTTGAAAACCCGCAATTAAATTGGAACATGAAAGTGTTTGAAGACTATCTCTTGCAGAAAGAAGTGGACTTGAACAGTATTGAGCTAGATGTGAATGCTCCAAGTCTATTACGGAAACAACTTGCTATTAATAAACAAGACGAGATGAAAATTTGCTTGTCCCAATTACGAGAATTGATGTTGAAAAACGAACCAATTAAAAACGCTGTTGAGATGATCAAAACTGATTTAAATCGTGTCTCAAACTACGAGGAGATGCATAAACCTGAAGGCGAGCCATTGGCTAAAAAAAGCAAAAAACTTGTGTTAACAGACGACTTGGTATTGAAAGCCTGGAAATTGAATCAGTTGCACAATTTCACTGTTGATCAGTTGAAAGTATACATCAACTCTAAAGGCAAGGGCAGAGAGTGGATCCCCTCGGGCGCCAAAAAGGCAACCATGATTGAGAACATATCGGACTATTTTGACAGAAACGTAGTCTCATCAGATGACGTGTAATGTATATCAGTGAACAATGAATCATGAAATGTTACTAATCAATGAAGCGTAAAACGTAACCAGTACAAGTAATTATCAGTCTTAAAATGAGCACCAAACTCTTTAATGTGCGGCTCTATAATATGGTATTTTGAGGAAACACACAAACAAACATAGGAAAACGATGGAAACAAAACAATATGAAGTTTATAGATGTAAACATGAACTTTAGAATGAGTAAAAACATGAAACTCGTTTTATATAGTGTTATCAGTTTAGTTAAGATCAGAGTATATACATATACAAGTGCAGTTTTACAGTGTCAATTTTTTGTTTTGTGTGTTTGTAAAAAAAACTAATTTTGAATCCGTTGTGCAAAGCGATAAAATAAAAATGATTGTATGGCAGAGAGCCGAGGAGCTGGATTTACTCAATCTTATATGCTATCATAAGCCCATAGGTTCTAAAAAAACCGAAGAGTTTAAAACTATAATTGCAAAGCTTCAAGAAAAGTTCCCAAATTTGAAAAACATCACCGAGCCCGATGTTGTTGAAAAATTGAGCCAGTACTATAATTTGTCCGGGTTGGAAAAGCTCGACCAAGAAGATGCAACCTCATCATCGTCTCAAAATAGCACCATAAGTGGAAACAAGACTAAGAATATTGTCAAGAGCGAAACAGTCGAAGACAATAAAGACAATGTGATGAGTGACCAGGAAAAGCAAATCGAAGATATGTCTATTGGTGAGAGAATAGCTTCTGAGCATAAAATTGAACTTAAGAAACAGGGAACGACGGTCCCCGAAAAAGTGGAAACAGATGGAGATGCCACTATTAGTAAAGAGAAAACCAACGAGGTTCCTGATGACCAAGTGACAGCAGTTAGAACAAGAAAAAGATCGAGAACTGACACCTCCATCAAGATTAACGATGATGTGGTGTCTGACGCTATAACGTCCGTTGAGTTACATGAAGCCACTAATATAGTAAAGGACGAGGAAGAAAAGAGCAAAAAGGATGAAGAGGCAGATACTGCTACTACTGAAATTGACGAATCAAAAGAATCTACACCGGAAACATTAGAGGAACCAGTTAGAACAAGATCCAAGACAAGATCCAGAAACTTATCATTGACCAACTTGGACGAGCCAACTAAACCGACTGAAGTTAAAATTGAGTCTACTATGCCAACTAAAGGAAAAAGAGGTAGAAAACCAAAAATTGAACAACCAAGAGTTGATAGTTCAGAATCTGATAAAGAATCTGAAGCTGAACAAAAAGCAGATTCTGAGCCAGAAGATAAAGATGAAAAGTCGGATCAAGTTGTTGAAGTTAAAGAGCCTAAAACTAGAGGCAGAAAGTTAAAGAAAGCTTTACAAGCTGCAGATACAAATTCACCTGTTAACAACCAAGTGAACGAGGAAAGTAAAGTTGAAGACCTAAGTGTATCAAGAAGAGGTAGAAGAAAGTCAGTTGCCAATGTCAAGCAACTTGAAGAACCTGATCTCGAGACACCAAAACGTATAACTAGAAGATCTCTCAGAAATGCCGAAGTTGATTCGAATGTGGAAGACCACGATGAACACACAGAACCAGAATTAGCCACAGTTTTACGAAGCGGTAAAAAAATTTTACTGAAAAAGGAAACCAACACTGAACCCGAGTCTGAAACTGAAACTGTATCAGGCAAGATAACGTCAAGAAGAAGCTCAAGACACAGCGTAGCAACAAATGACGATGAAAAGCAAGAAGTGAAAAAGCCAACCGAAAAAGTTAGTGCCAGAACTAAGACTAACCCAGTATCTTCATCCTCCGAAGACGAGTCCAAAGATGCAACTCCTCCGAGAAGAGGTAGACGTAAGAAGAAGCTTGAAGATGGTACAAATTCAAAGGCAAAGGAGGTGAGGAAGCGTGGAGAAGAGGTAAAAGAACACGATGATGATGATGGTAGTGGAGTCGACGCTAACAAAGACGATAAAGAAGAACAAAAAGTTCAAGAAGATGATCAAGAGACAAATTCATCAAAGAAAAGAAAAAGACCTTTGCAGTCGTTTGCTAGAAGTACAAGACGTAATTTGAGACATGAAATTGAAGAAGTCACAGATCAGGCTGATACTACCACTGACAAAGGCAAATCTAAGTTGGAAACTGACCTTGATGGGGACTCTAATTCTGAAGAAATGGAGGAAGTGGAGTCACCTGAAAAGGACTCAGAAACCTCTGATGAGGAAAAAGATAGCAAGAAATCCTTGAAAGAAACCACTGAAAATGAAGGAAGCGAAGCGGAAGATAAGGAGGTCAGTGGAGGTGAATCTGAAGGTGAAGCTGAAAGTTCAGTTGAAAGTGAAGGTGAAAGTGAAAGCGAAGTCAAAGTAAAAGAAAAAAATGAAAATGAGAATACCTCCAATGATGAAGAAGAGGAAGGAGATTCACATAGCAGTGAGGATGGTGAAAATGAAGACGACAATGCAAATTTGTCAGATTCCACCAAACTAGGGGGTCCCCAGAGAAGAGGACGTAAAAAGAGAGCGCTCTCATCAACTGCAACAACAGCTAAAGAGTCGACTCCAAGAAAATTGAGAAAGACCCCAAAACAAAAAGCAACCCAGGCATCTGCTACATCAAAGTCTAAAGTTACAAAGACACCATTCAAGACACCTTCAAAGTTAACAGCCTCATCAGCAAATGAAACCCCCCTTGCCACTCCATCAACAAGAAGAACTACCAGAAACGCTCCTTCTGCTTCTGCTCCCTCTACTCCATTTACCCCTTCCATAAGAAGATCCAGCAGAAAGAAGCAATAGTTCATGTTTTGTATCTATTCCCTAAACCCTTCCTTTATATAGTCAGTCCAGTTGCACTATATATTTAAGAATTAAATTAATTTAAAATTTAAGCGCCAGATAAAAATAAAAACAAACACATCCGTACACCAAACAAAGTTAAGGCGGTGTTGAATTTTTTGATGAGTGTTTTTTTTTTCTCTTTTTGCCCTTTAGCAAAATTGAGACTCATCAATCAATTTATTGTCCAGGATCAAAGTTGAAATTGACCATTTTTATCTACTAGATGAATCAATTGAGTAAGTTTATAACTAAAATTTTGGCATAAAATTTTTTCAATTCATTCAACTAAATCTCTAAACTAAAATGTCCGACTTAAAAATTGAAACTGTTTCTCCAGGTGATGGTAAGACCTACCCAAAATCAGGTGATTTAATCACTGTTCACTACACTGGTACTTTAGAAAACGGTAAGAAATTCGATTCTTCCCGTGACAGAAACAAGCCATTCCAATTTAAGATTGGTCAAGGTCAAGTCATTCAAGGTTGGGAACAAGGTTTTGCTAAATTATCTTTAGGTGAAAAGGCCATTTTGACCATTCCAGGTCCATTGGCTTACGGTCCAAGAGGTTTCCCAGGTTTAATTCCACCAAATGCTACTTTGATTTTCGATGTTGAATTATTAAAGATTAACTAATTTTAGTGATTAGTGATACTTTGAGGGGTGATTAGTATGATTTTAATCTCTTTCAGTTTCTTTCTTTGTTCAATCTGCTTGTTTTTTTTTCTGTTTTTTGAAATTGTGTAATTTAACTACATGCTGACAACTTACCGAATACATTTAAACAAGTAAACAATAAGGTTCTGGAAAAAAAACACTCAGAAAAACATTCTAATAATTTTTAAACTATTTACAATGCATTGATATTAAGCTTTCAAATATATTTACTACAAATCACTTGCTTTTAAAATAAAGAGCGCCGTTTCTGGTTTCTATCAATTCAGTGGCAACTAAATTGTTCAAGTAAACTTTGTAATTCAAATCATAAATCTTAAACTCTGGTAATCGCAAGTACTCCTCACTGCTTGCAATCTCGTACTTGTATTTAATGATCTGTTTCATGAATGGTAAGATTGAGAAATTAAACTGATTTTTGTAATTCACTATTTTGAAGTGTTCACTAGTAGTCAATGTACTGCTGAACTGGAATATTCTACTCGTTGGATTCTCAATCAGATAATCAACTTCAATTGTGTTGTCTGCGTTTCTATGCAAGTCCAATAAGCATCTTGGATCCATATGTGGCAACGAACCCTTCCATAACATGGTTTCAAATGTATTAGTTTTCGTTCCTAAGGAAGAGTCTTCTTCGCTATCCAATTGATAGTCCCATTTGGCCTTGATCTCTACGTTTATGACTCTTTTCAAAAAGTTGTCTAAAGCAAAAGAGGAAAACTCAAATTTGAACGACTTTTCAGAAATTTTCGAAATCTTGAAATCATCAATTTTGTGAGTCAACAGGTGTACCTGAGAATGTGAAGAAATAGCGACAAGTTCAAGTTGCACATTTGAAACTGAAACTTGCTTTTCTGAAAGATTGAGAATACTTGCTTTGGCTGACCAAATTCTACTATGGACAGGGACAGGCGGTATTCTATCGTCCTCATCGGTCGTTAAATCGAAAATCGATGGAACTTTAGAAGTTGCTAGTGGCGATATAATAAACTTGGAACCAAACAAATTCCGAATAGGAAGCTCAATCACTTGTTTTTTTTCAACTATGGTATCTTTGTCACCATTGATAGCATACTGTAACTCCAACTCAACATTCAACGAGACGTTATCAGTAGATTCCCACACTGGGAGATGAACATAGAATATAGTATTTAACTCTTTTCCCGACAATAACAAATCATCATTCTCAAACAATTCATTGAAATTTTGGTCTTCATTCCAGCTTATACTGACTTGCTTTTCTTGTATATTTGCCACAGCTTTAATACCGACACCTACGCTTTCATTATCATTGTTAACGAATTTTATTGAAACTGGTAGGACACCTCCATTGTATGCTGATTGGGAATGGTTTATTGTTACATCAATCTTGGGTTGTTTTGGAACAACTTCAAAACTGAATTGCTTGCCTAAAACGATATTATAATGGTGACTATCACTAGAATTATACCATTTAAATTTTTCAGATGCAATAAATTGAAAATTTAGCAAATTTTCAAAATGTAATGAGTTTGTTGAAATGTAAGTTCTTAATGACTCTATTTTAGTCTTACCAATCTTATGTGGATGAAATGTCAAATTGAGTATTTTGAAACAATTTTTCAAACAAATGTCTTTGGTTTCAGTAAATGCTAAATTTGCTTTGAAATGCAAATCATCTTTATTTTTGGTATCACTATCGGTCAATTCTGTGAAATTTTTAGAAGGAAGCGAGTCATCATGATGAATAAAAATGCTTTTGAAATTATTTGATAGTTTGATATGCAATTTTTCAATAACAAAAGATTCAATGAGTTGATTAACTTCGGGTTTTAGTGTCAATTGTAACTTAACTGCATCATTTATAGTATACTTCAAATTTTGGAAAACTGTTGTGACAGAGACAAAGTTTCTTTTCAATATGACATTACTTGGGTCTGTGTTTTCAGTTCCTCTCTCGTCGCTTTTAAAATCGTCATCCAATTCCG
Organism: Ogataea sonorensis; assembly: GCA_037951595.1. Classification (NCBI taxonomy): domain Eukaryota; kingdom Fungi; phylum Ascomycota; class Pichiomycetes; order Pichiales; family Pichiaceae; genus Ogataea; species Ogataea sonorensis. Next base: position 311,610 of record JBANDG010000008.1, read on the forward strand.
TTGAATTTCCATCATTGGCTGTTGTATGTTCAAGAGTAGATAGTTCTGATAGTTGCTCCAAAGAAACACTATTTCTAAAGCCTTTAATTACTTTGTCATCAAGTGTACATAGTTGAAGGTAGTATAATTTTGCCTCATTATAATTCTTCAAATAAAGACAGCATTGATACAACCTGAAGATGATTATTCCAGCTATAGAGTTCCATAACTCATTTTTAAAAATTGATAAAGCCACTATGAAATTAGTCATTGATAAGGCATAATTTTTACAGTTGAAATATTCTTCACCCAATTGGAAATAAATGTATGATTCAGCTCTATTAAATTTAGCCTTTTTCCCCTTTGAAAAAAACTCTAGTGCTCCATATAGCAACTTTATACATGCATTACTATAGTCAAATTGTAATTCATCGTTCAAAGGTAGAGCAAAATAGTCATCCAACAATGACAAACTTGAAATGTCAGCCAATTGCTTTGCCTCTAAAGCTAGAACTTTCCTTCTTCTCATCAAAGAGCATGCTTGTAAATATAAATACCCGCCTTGGGGCATTGACAAAAAGTCTATCTGAGCAATTTCATTACTATTTGCACTTTTAGCTAAAAACCGTTTCTGTGAAGTTATAGGTTGTAAAGGTCTATCGATTGGAATGATATTCTCAGGAACTAGTTCCAATAATTGGGCAATCCAGGTCAATTGCAGTGACAACCAGGAGACAACCATATAACTCCGTGTAGTGTTTTTAGAAATTAAAGATAAAACGTTCTGAATATGGATTTCAAATTTTCTGTAGGCCATGTTACTATCATTCATCATTAAGTATGATCTTGTAATATGCATTCCAATAAAATCAAGTAAAAGACGGCACTGAGTCCATGTGCGGTTGTCGGATGCGATACTGATAACTTTAGCTGAATCAATCAATTTCTCATAAGCGTATTCTAATCCCTTAATGCTGGTTTCATTGATACCTTTGATTTCCAAGAAAACAGCGTTCTTAACAGCTTGTCTTGCAAGCCAGAATTTTTCTTTATAATTTGGATTCAAAATATTACTTTTCTTACTCTGAAGTTTTTTTTCCTGAACAGTGTAAAATTCGTTTGCCCATGACATGAGTAAATGTAAGATTGATAATACGAATGCGTTTATTTCACGTTGTGTTCCAGCTGGTAAAAATAACATTCCTGTTCTAGGCGGTAAACTTGTCAGTTTCCTCAAATTATTGACTCTATCATCCAGATCAGGCACTAAAGCAGTTGACCTTGAGCAAAAAATTAATGACAAATACTTGAGTCCTCTGTTATTGATAATTTGCTTTTGGGTATTTATCTCTTTGGCCAATTTTTTATCCGCATTTAAAATTTCCTGTTTATCGGTTAAATCACCATCAATCTCATGAACAGATATAAACACAAACGGTAGTAGGTCTCTATACTTTTGAATCCATTCAATCGGCAATATGGTTTGATAAAATTTAGAATCTTTGTTGGTCGGGGATAAGATAGAATGTGTGTCTTTATTGAGTTTATCAGTTATAGGTGACTCTTGTTCAGTTAACGGATCACTCACTTGCAACAACTCAGAGTGAGGTTTGCTTTTGATCAATTGAAATTCAGATCCAACATATTTGATGTTATAATTCAGTTGTTTAGAGTAATTGGTAACATTATCTTTTAACCAACGATTATTTCTCAAATTGTGGTTTTCCAACAGGGAGACAACATCTGTAGCGCTTGAAACTTTAACGGGATCGTATTCGGTTCTCACTATATCTGCTGAAGCTAGCTCTGTTGCAAAAACACTTTCTGGATCTTCCACTGATGGTAATTTTATACAAGAATCCTTAGAAACTGGACTCACTGAACTTGAAGCATCGGTGGATGATTTTCTCCTGCTAGTCTGTGCTTTATTTATATCTTCACCAAAACCTTGGATAACCACCAACGGCGTCAACAGCAAAGTCAATTCCTCTGGATATCTTTCCATATTTGACAGCGAGTGTAGGGGTTATAGTTTAGAGATACAATTGATTTGTCAAGGTATTAGATTATCCCATCATATCATGTACAAATCAATCAAGATTACACTTTTCACCCTATTGATAGCTTGTCAAGTACCAGAGTTAAGAAATCTGTCAATCTGGTGTACGTGCCGCTAACAGGGTTTGAACTTGGAGGCCCGTTTACAAGTAAGTATTTGGCTATAACATTTAGTCAAAGTGTGACTTTGTGGCAGTTTTAGCACATATGATTCAAGTTTTCAAAGAACTAGAGGTATAAAAACGGTTGATGCTGACGAGACTCAATGGGTTAGCTGGAAAAAGGCACTCTCAAGTTGATTGTACCCATGAGCGACAGTTCAAGTGGGCGAGTCTTCAAAGTGCACTACAAACTAATTCTGTTGCGAGTGATAGAAAAGGTGCAAGTTGATTCAATGTAGCTGGTGTTGTAAATGCGTAGACACAAGTCTTGTCTGCGTTGACGAAAAGTGCCAGCACTAAGTGCTAGAGTAAACGTACTTGGTCTTTTCTCAGACTACACCTCACAAATTGCAAGAGCAACAACACACATCGACTTTGAGACAATTCAAATAACTAACCACTCTTGGTGTATTGCCACTCTGTATATTCTAATCAGTTTGTAAAAGTTATTCACTTTGTCAATCTTGTTTTAAAGAAAATCCATTATTTAAATAAGCGCCCAACTGAATAACAAAAATTAAAATAAACCAAAATTTTCTTGTATTCCTAATAAGGAAATTAATACTCCGCCTAGCCGTTCAACGGTCTCCGGATTAATTCAATTCTTTTGCGTTTTTCCATGCAGATGAGCATTTCGAAATAGCGGAGAGTTGAATTGTTCCATAATTAGCTTGTTTTTCGTTCAAGGTACCGACTAGTTGTTTGTACTTGTCGTTGCTTCTTATTTTAAAACCAGTACCTACCCCAAATTTAATTCAATCTTGTTTTCAAGAAGATTTGACATTTGCTACTTCAAAAATTAGACTATCAAGAGAATCATATACAAAATGGCCAAGATAATTCATGTTAATACTGTAAGTATATAAGCTAAAATTGAACAATTTACCTCACTGTGCCAAAAATCTTACTAACAAATAACCGCAAGAACAGAAATTTAATGAGTTTGCAGGAAGACTAACCGAAGGTGTTTCATACAACAAGTCGAACAATAGTTTGGTCTGGGTTGATATAATCGCTGGTACGATCCACCGTTCGTTTCTTTCGAACCCATCAGTGTACGAGTCGTACAAAGTATCCGACTCAATTGGGGTTGTGGGACTAACCCAAGACGATGATGTGTATTTGTGTGGTGTTGCTGATGGTATAGGTCAATTCAACTTTAGATCAAAACAGTTTAAATTGATTACTACTTACCCTAGTGAATGGCATAACAAGTCCGAGTACGGTGTTCAGTGTCGTTCGAATGACGGTTCTGTTGATCCGAATGGAGATTTCTGGGTCGGTACAATGTTCAACTTTGACGAGGATGCCAGTGCAGCTGGTAGATTGTATAAATTTTCATCTAAGCAAGAAGAATTACAAGTTGTCATTGACCATGTTACTATTCCAAATGGGTTGAATTGGTTCAATGGTCATATGTACTGGACAAACTCAAACGAGTTTAAGATCTTCCAGTTCAAGTGTTTACCAGATAGCTACATGCCAGATTTGTCAACTAAAGAAACTTTTGTGGATATTCCAAAAGTTTTCGAAAACTATGATGAAAACGATGAAAACTTGGGTGATTTGACCAAACAAGATCTTTTGAAAGGTGAACCAGATGGTTCTTGCTTGGATTCCGAAGGTAACTTATACATAGCCGTTTTCGGTACAAACAGAGTAATCAAATTCAACAGAGAGAAACGTGAAGTTGAAGTGGAGTGGGTCTTCCCAGCTAATCGTGTAACATGTGTTACTATTGGAGGCGAGAACATGGATCAACTGTTTGTGACTACTGCGTCCAAGAAATTGGATGATGCAAGCCATCATGGGCCTGTTGATGGAGATTTAGGTGGAGCTATCTTCACTGTTAAGTTAGAAAGTGGTTCTGGTGTTGAGAAAAATAGATATACAGGAAAATTGTATGTTTAACCAACGAGTGTTGGAGTAAAAAAATACAGATCAAAACAAAGCATTAAGTATCACTGTAGTATACTAAGTACGAGTTCACAAAACTCATCAAATACCTCGTTAGCTTCTAATCCGCCACTTCGTAGATTGACTAATTTTTTATTAGCGATTTCAATTCTTCCTTCTTGGTTATACTCATTTGTTAGGGAAACATCGTTCAATATTTCGTGCAGAACCATCAAGTTCAGCTGTATTATAGGCTCCTTTAACAGCTGGCTGAATTTCTCGGACTTTAATAATTTTAAGAGCACAGGATTATCAGTTGTGTTTGGCAAATCAACTGGTTTTGATTCTTCTGTTGTGACCTGGTCTGTTTCTTGTGCATTGGCATCGTCAAGTTCTTCATGAACGTGTTTTTCAGATTTAAAACATACCAAAGAGCAGCTAGTTAATGTAGGCAAAAAAAAAGAAGCTAGTTAGTACTATGTAAATTGAAAATCAACTAAAGACACTATACATACTATCGTATTCCACATTTAGGACACTTGTATTTAAACTTGTTTTCGTTGCAAATTGCGCAATCCATTTCCTCGAGGTTGGCATATCTATTTAGGCTTGTTCACCTCTTGCGTTAGGACGTTGTGCAAGTCCAGATTCACCATCAAACATAGATGTTGATATTTAATCAAAAAATTTGACATTTAAAGTTAAGCCTCACCCTGAGTAAAATGCATTTTTTTTCTCTATAATTTATTTTTGCAGTATGCTTTATCAGTTGAAAAGGTGATGGTTTTGTTGAAAGGACAGACGAGTCGAAGGAACCGAGTATATAAATTAGCCACTTGGTAGGTTTTAGTGAAGATGAACTCGTTACAGAACTACATATCAGACTTGGACTCAGATTCAGAGGATGAAAGCGTGAAGCAACTGACAAGTTCTAAAACTAGTCAGACTAACCAAGTGAGAACACCACTGCCACAGCCATCGATAATAGGATCCGGTGCTGCAAATGCCTTAAAATATGGTAATTTAGGTCAGGGCATTAAAAACACATTCAATGATGTGTCTCAAGTTGTAGAGGAGAGAGTTTTAAATTTCAAATCTAATGAGAAAGCTACTGATTTTGTGCCCACACATTTACTACTGAAACGCAAACAGTCAAAGAAAAGTAGTACTGATCCACAGGTTGGATCTACCATAAGCAGTAAGGACAGTAATTCCCCAAGCTCAACTCTCGAAAGTTTACTAGCTAAGAATATAGCATTCCACAAGTCGCAGAGCAAGACACGAGATGAAGAAAGCCACAATGAAACGATCGACTTGTTTGGCATTCAAGATACAAAGAACGGGAATGCAGAAATATACGGAAAAAATGACCAATTTATGGACGATATAGCTGATTTCAGTTCGAAAAAGAGACCATTCGACGAACAACCCACTGCTGAAGTTGCAAGTGAGATCAATACTAGTAAGAAGATTAAAATTGGTAAAAATAGTACAGTTGATGAATCATCGATTGTTGATTTCAATGTTGGTGAGTTTTATTTAGTGAACAATGATTTGATCAAGAGTGGAGAATTGAATCTTGAAGAGAACGTGTTGAAACACTCTCGAGCCACATATTACCAAAGCGGGAATAACAATCTATCCAACATTATCAAATTCACGGAGAATAACAGAGGTAAACTAGAGAGAAGAATACAGAATGAAAAGGACAAGTTTTCTGGGAAAAAGTAGTATTGACGAATACTTTCAAAACGGAGTTTTCTTTTATATGTTCTTTTAATAGAAAGGTGTGTATGTATATACAAGGAAATTGATGAAAATAATAGATGGAAATCGAAAAGTATTAAAAGACAGGAGACACATTGTAGCTATAGTTGGGTTTATTTGGACAACTTACCAGCTTCGTATTCTTTTTTCAATTCAGCCAATTGTTCATCACTGACAGGTGGAATTGGAATGTCTTCGAAATCATCTCTCATTAAGAAGTTGTAAGTGTACAAGTAAACACTTAATGACAAACCACCTAGTATAACAAAACCGGCAGCATTTTTCCAAAAGTATGGTCTTCTCGCTCTCAACATAGCTGGAGACATTTGGAAAGTTTGTGGGTTATAATATGATTTGGTACGTAGACTGTTAATGATTCAAATAGCATAATACAGATGTTGTTAGTAAAGGTGTAAATTGGAAAAGTGTACTCATGAATATATATTATAAATGTAACACCACTAATGGAAGGGAAAACAAACTTACTTTTGTGTTATCAGGGAAGCACGCATTTTGTCAAGTTGAAATTATCTTTAGTTGAGTATCTTGTTGAGTAACAAATAAACAAGTTTGCTATAGTTTCAAGTGATTATAACTGCTAAAAGACAATAATAAATATCCTAGTTAACTTGTTTAAACATCAGATATTACTACTTCTTGTCTTTCTTGTCTTTTGTCTTTTGCTGTAAAAAAAAAGAAAGAAAGAAAAATTATATTTTGGTGTAGAGATGCATTTTACAAATTTTAATATTTTAATTATCGCACGACTTTTTAAATATTTTTTTTTTTTTTCTTTTTTAAATTTGAAAAATTTCATTTTTTTCTCCTTTTTATTCATTTTAACTAGTGATAATTTGTATTATTTAATGGGTTTTAAACAAGTAATTAGAAGTTAATAAAGGATCAATTAGTATCTGGAATTTGCCAAGATATATTTGAATAAATAGTGTGATTGTCAACTGGACGCTCGAGAGCAATTTGAAAGCACAGGACGAGAATAATTGGAATTTTTATTTCCATTCATAATATCAATCATCAGAGAAGTAATTTCAAATCTTGAATTATATATAGGGAAAACGAATTTAAAATGGCCAAGAAGGGAAGCAAGAGCGCTGCAGCAAAAGTGCCAAAGGATGTGAAAGATATAGAGATCCCACCTCCAGATGAGGAGGAAATCTATTTGGAAAAGCTTGTGTTTGGTGACATTGAAGGATTTGAAGCTAATTTGAAACAGATTGATAATTTATTCAACAACGATAACGACGAGTTGGAAGACAAAGAGGAGAAGCTTTTCACGTACGACTCGGATTCAAGTGATGAGGACGAATTTTTAAGCACAAAGAGTCAAAAAGGTCAAGGGATCGTTGATGATGATGATGCCCAAGACGAACTAGACTCGGATAATAGTTTAAGCGACGAGGACAATGACGAGATGAAGTTGCTGAATGACGATCAGTTGTATTTTGTCGATGAAGACGAAGATGATGACGATCAGGAGGATGACGATCAGATGGATATAGATTCACAACAGGAAGTTTCAGATTCCGAGTCTGACTACGATAGCGATGCTTGGAATGATAGCGAAGACGAGAATTTCACAGTTTCATTACTTTCATCCGATAAATTAAAGAAATTGAGAAAAACCGAACAAGACGATCTGCTTCATGGTAAAAAATACATACAAAGATTAAGAACACAATTTGAGAAAATATACCCAAGACCAGAGTGGGCTGATCAATACGAGGAAGACGATTCTGACAACAATGACGATGAGGAAGAAACAATTGATGATGATGACAACGATAACATAAAGCATGATACTAATGACGTGTTGTCGTCTTCAAACCCACTTTTACAATTTTTGAAAACAAATCAATCTTACAATATCAAAGATTCAAATAGTTTGAAATTAATAGCAGCAAACAAGATTGATATATCGAGACTCACGGATGCAAACATTAAAAAATTATCCAAATCTGCAATCCAAACAATGTCATTCCATAAGTCTAGTCCGTTACTACTTACCGGTGGTTACGATAAGAGTCTTCGTGTTTACCATATTGACGGAAAGATCAACAATTTAGTCACATCATTACATCTACGTAACAGTCCTATTCAGAATGCAAGTTTCAATATAGATGGAACAATATTTGCAGGTGGTCGTAGACGTTTTATGTACAAATGGGATGTTATGAACGGTTCAATTGAGAAAATCAGTAGATTATACGGACATGAAAAGACTCAAAGATCATTTGAAAATTTTAAGATAAGTAACAATGGTAAATATTTAGGTTTGATTGGTAATTCAGGCTGGATAAATATCTTATCAGCAAAGACAGGTCAATGGTTGAAAGGTTTCAAAATTGAAGGAACTTTAATAGATTTCGATTTCTCAAAACAAGTTGATGAAAATGCAAGTATATTTTTAATTGCAGTCAACACTGCTGGTGAAGTTTGGGAATTTGATGTTGAGTCTTCTAAAATCTTGAATAGATGGAACGACGATTCAGGATTGGGTGTCACCAAGTGTAAGATCGGAGGTACAAATAATAGATGGCTAGCTATTGGTAATAACGTTGGTATAGTGAATGTCTACGATAGATTAAACAACACGCATAAACCAATTGGAACAGTGGACAACTTGGTCACTACAATATCTACTATTGAATTCTCACACGATGGTCAAATCATGTGTGTTGCTTCAAGAGACAAGAAAGACGCTTTGAGATTGGTGCATTTACCAACTTGTAAAGTTTACAGTAATTGGCCAACAAGCAATACTCCATTGGGTAAAGTTACATCTGTTGCTTTCAGTCCAAACAGCGAAATGATGGCTACTGGTAACGAGGGTGGAAGAGTCAGACTTTGGAGATTAAACCATTACTAAGTTGTTGATACATGTGAAATGTGTAAAATCTATAGATTTTGTAATATAATAATGGTGATCGTCTGTATGAAAGTTAAAGTATAACTGTGTGTACAATTAAACACACAAGTCACACTACAAACTCTGAAATAAACGCAGGGTGCAAAAAATTTTTGTACACCTCTACTAAGCGGACTGTTCTTCTCCACATTTTATCGATTTTCCGCAATTGGTAAAATTTTCACCCCTTGTTGGCGTTGTGTTTGTGAGAGAGAGACTCAGAGAGTCACAAAGAGACACTGTCATGTTTTCGGTTATTTACCAGTTGAAGTAGGTGTTTGATGGAGTACTATATTACTTTTGTTCCAGCAAGTGCCTGTGGTTTAAAATAAACTGTGTAGGATAACAAAGTTCGGGTTTCAGGAAAGAAAATAGAAGAAGTTACTCAGCTGTTTTTTTCTAAATTGTGTTTTTTCATTCATTTACTTAGACGTATTTGACAGTTGATACATATCTTGACAGGTTGTTGTTTGGATAAGATTTTTCCGGTAGTCAATTAAAGATTTCTTTCTCTGTACTGATTTTTTTTTTTTTTTCTTTTTCTTTCAACATGACAAGGACAAAACTACTTAAAATTCACAACGCAGCGTTAGAGACAAATATAGACGTTTTGGTAGACAGAGTGAAAGCGCTGTTGGAATCCACAGACAACTACAGAATACTGATACTCGTGATTGGCAAGCCCGGGTCAGGAAAGACCACAATTGCATCTGAGCTTGAAAAAAGACTCAATTCAATACAACATACAGTGGTATCTAGTAGTGATGACGAGTGTGAGCAAACCAAGCTGGTTATGCAAGATGAGCTAGCACACCAGTTCAGTCAACTTGCTGAACTTGACGAGGCAACATTTGGTGAAACTGTGGAAACTCACTTAGAGACCGAGTTGCAGTCCTTTAAGACGGTAAAAGACAACTCGTTAATAATAACAGGTAAAGGTGCTGACAAGACACAGATCAAAGCAAAACCACCACAAACGAAAACAACAAATAATTTGGTATCCAATTACAATTTTGCGAAAAGAGTGAGCATGGATGGATTTCATTTGCCGTTGTCTGTGCTGAAACGGTTTAAAAACCCAGAAAAGGCTCTTGCTAAGAGAGGTTCACCAGAGACTTTTGACGCTTATCAAGTTGTAAACTTGGTGCGTTTGCTTATATCGACATGCAAAGTGCCAAAACCGCAATCTATTGTTGAATCTTCCTCCGTTTTCACAATTGACACCAATTGTGGGATCCCAGACATAACAGTGTCTGATTTCTCACACTCGATCCAGGATCCAACGCCAGATGGCATTCTCATTCAGTCTCAAACACGAGTCGTGATAATGGAAGGATTGTACCTTTTACTAGACGACTGCTCGCCATGGCTAGAGATTCCCGAGGCTGTTCGATCAGAGAAACAGCAAACAAGTACTGGTTGTGGGAACAGTACTAGTTTGCCAGTGGTAGATTTGTGGAAAATTGATGTGTCTGTGCAAGAAGCAAGAACCAGAGTTGCAAAAAGACATCTGAACGCAGGTCTGGTTGATACTTTGCAAAAAGGCTACGATCGGTTTGATTCAAATGACTTGTTCAATGCATTGCTAGTCGATAACCACAGCGCTAATTCGTTGATTGACGTTGTTGTTGAAAATTACAAAGAGTATTCTTCTTGATACAACTGGTGTGTATACAGGTACTCTCTACTGTCTAATAAAATTCAAAATTTAGCTTGGCTAGTTTTATAGCTCAGCCACAATGTAATTCATATATTGATTGATCGTAAACAGATTGAAGAATTTATTTTGTTTTAGTAAAAATGGGTTGTAAAAGTACAAAAAGAATTGAAAAAAAAAAGAAAGGAAAATTCATTTTTAAAAGGTACTCAAAAGAGGTTGATCATTAAATCATTAAATCATCAATAAAAGACTCCAAATTTTGATTAAACTAATTATCACTTGCACTGTCAAAGTAACAAGTCACAGTAATGAATTCCACTATTTATCAACAACAGAAAATCTCATTTTCATCACCATCTAATTCAACTTTAATGGCGTCATGTTATCAGCGCTAATCACTTTTTTACGACGACTCAAAATAGTTGACTCAGTCAAGTTCAAATCAAAAGTCTTTGGAGTAAATTCACTCTCGACCGAATCAGTTTCAAAATGACTATGACAGTTACTACTAGCCCTTTTCAAAGAACTAGCAACATCGTATTTTTTCTCTGGTTTAGGTCTTTGTAAATGTATAGGAACATTTTCAGCTAATTTATGGTCTATAGCAATGGGAGTTCTTTGTGAAAAGCTATCCCAGTTATTAGCATCGGATGGTGTTCTGTCGAAATCCAGTTTATCATTTGAATCATATTTAGTACAATGACTAGAAGTTAAAGAGCTATGTCTTGTGATTGATTCTTTATACTTTTCTTTACTATTTGAGACTTTTTCAAATCCAGTGAAATCATTAACTGTTAAATCATTACAATCAGAATTAATTGACGATGAAGCTGATGATATTGAACTTGGACTGTCATCATCTTCTTCATCGTCAAATGTATGATTCTCTTGTCTTTGCTGTAATCTGCGTCTTTCTTCCTCTTCTTCTTCTTCTTCTTCTTCCTCTTCCGCTCTTTCTTGAAATTCTATAAATTCTGAAACTGGTAATGGAGTCTTTGAATAATTATGAGAGTGATGAATTGGAAAATCTAAATAATCGTGTTCTAATGAGGTAGCATGTGAGAATTCTTCATTGTTTTTTGACATCAATGGATTACATTTCAGTATACTTGAAGTAATGGAAGAATTTCTCGAAACGTGCTCACTACTACTATGATGATGTTGATTCGTGTGAAATTGTTGTTGTTGTTGTTGTTGTTGTTGTTGACGTTGTTGTTGACGAGAACAAATGGAATCTGATCTGTTTGATTTCGACGCATTGTTTAATGTGAACGAAATTGAAGATTTTCTTCGACTTCCAGTTTCATAATCTTCAATCTCGGATGTTATAATTGATGAAGTACATGAATTACCAGTTGTAGTTGGCACAGCTGTGGAAACTGCAGTGGTAAAAGTGGAGCCTGCACCTGAGGTCATGGTTTCTTCATCTGGTGGAAAATTATGATGTTCTTCATTATTTTTCAAGAATGAATACAGCAATGAGCTTGAAATAGGGTCATGTGGTTGTGAGGGTGGTTGTGGTGGTGATGATAACGGTGATGCAACTGTTAAATTATCAGTTTGTTGAAATTGCTTCTTCATTAATGGAGATTCATTACTATCATTGTTGTTAACAAATTCATTTGAAGTTGTGAAAAATGACTTTTTATCAAATTTGGGTGATAATTTATACTTGCTATTTTTTTTAGAGCCAGTCAATCTCTCAATTTCATCTTCACTTTCATCATCATCATCATCAGAAGAAACAATTGAATCACTATTATCTGATTCACTTGATGAAATTTTAGAATTTTCCATTGATTCCACTATAGAGTTAAATTTTTCATCCACATTTGAATTGTAATTAACAGTATTTTTCTTACTAACATGAGATGATAAATCTTCTGAAATATCATTTTCTTTAACAATTGATAAATTATTATTCAATTTCAAAGGAGTTGATGAATAATTTTGACGATGAGGACTTGGACTACGTATTTTTGAATTTGTTGGAGTTGAAGATCTTTGAACATTTTTAGCAGTATCAAAGACTAATTTAATTGCTTCTGCTCTTGGAGTTGTAGTTAAATCTGAACCATCGATTAAATTTTCCATACTTTGAGACATAACATTATTATAATTTAAAGTTTTATAAAGATTTGAATCAAATGTTGAAATTGGAGGAGCATCATCTGCTGCGATTGATTTTATTGGAATTATTTGTTCATCTTCATAACCTTTTAACATCCAAGGATCTTTTAAAAGTTGATCAATTGAATATCTTTTAATTGGATCAACAGTTAATAAATTTGTAATTAAATTTTTACATTCATTTGAAACTTCATCAAACCAAGGACTTAAAAATTGATAATCACCTTTAGCAACTTTTAAACTAATATCTTTTGAATCTTGAGTTGTTGAATAAAAAGGAGGAAATCCAACAACAAGTGTATATAATACACAACCAATTGCCCAAATATCAACTTTTTTATCATAACCTAAATTTAAATATTGTTCTGGACTTGTATAACCAACTGTACCACAAGGAGTATTTGCTTTCATATCTTCATTATATAAAATTGTTGAAAGACCAAAATCTGCTAATTTAACAATTCCAATACCAGCTGAACCATAATTTTTAATAAATTTTCCTTCATCAATTTTATTTTTATCATCTGATTTTCTACTTGCTTTTAATTGTTCAATTTTATCTCTTGAAATAAATTTATTTGGAATAAATAATAAATTTTCAGGTTTTATATCACGATGAACAATTCCATTTTCATGAAGATATTTAACAGATTCTGCAACTTGTCTAATAATATGACGTGATAAATCTTCACTAAAATAAGTATATTTTATAATTTGATTAAAAATTTCACCACCACTAATATATTCTAAAAATAAAAAACAATAAGTTGAATTTGATGAATTTTGAAATTTTAATAATTTAACAATATTTTTATGATTTATTTTATTCATTATTGCAATTTCTTTTAAAACTGAATTAATTTGTTCTTTTTTCAAATTTGTCTTGTCAATAATTTTAATTGCAATTTTTTCATTATTATTATTTAAATCTAAAGCTTTGAAAACAAGTGAAAAGGCACCTTCACCGATTTTTTCAACTAATTGATAATTTGGTGGTAATTCTTTATAATATTTTGAAAATTGTTGAGGAATTGAAATTTTAGGATTATTATTATTATTGGGGCTAGGAGATGAAGAATCATTTGATTCAACAAAGCTATTTGAATTAGAAATAGAAGGTTGTGCAAACTCATTATGAGTATAACTTGTTTCAGATACAAATGATGCTGGATTATTTGAAGTTTCAAGAACAGCTGGGACATTATCTTTTGTTAAACTGGATTGAGAAGAAGAAAAATCACTGTAAGAATCTGTAGTTGGATCTTTATCTTTTTTATTCTTCCTTATTATATTTTTAAACAGGTCGAGCATATTGAAATAATTTTGTTTATGCTTGATATGTTGATAGGCGAAAATGGGAAACTAAAACAAGGGACTATATTTTTTCTTTGTTAAGAAATGCTTGTGGATATAATAATATGCTTTGAAAGATGCTGTGAAAAGAGAATAAAAAAAAGGAAATGCTGTTTGATGTGATTTAATAGTACATATGATATAGATATTAAAGTAAATACAATTGGTGGTTAATACAAATGGAAATAGAAGTAAACAAATAAATGGAGTAAGGGGGAAGGTGAAAACAAGGGGCAAGAGAAAGCTAATTTAGGTAAGTGAATAGATTGATAATGAAGATGAACTATATTCAATAGTAAATGATAAATAATACACTTTGAAAGGAATATGAATAATAAGTTGGCAAATAAATAAAGTAAAAGAAAACAACAAATAAATATAAAGAAGGATCAACAAATGATCATCATATCAATAAATTAACTAACCCCATTTTTTAGCTTATAATTTGTGGGTTGGTTTGTTTTGTTTGTTGACTGGTTGTCTCCAAAATGATTTACTTGTGTTTTGTCTCTCTGTTTGTTTGTTTGTTATCGTAAGAAAAAACACAAGCCAAAACTCGACCCGTACCATCCTCCCATCTTCCCCTTTTCCCACCGCTCTCTCGTGATGTAATTAACACACACACACGCACACAACTGGGGCAGCCCATCAGCGTTCACACCGCAAATCATAAACTAAAAAAAAAGCCAACACCGCAGTTCAGGCCGTGATTCCGACTAGTGGATGCCCCGTAAATGCCCCTGGATGCCCCCATGAATATTCTTCCCGCAGCCAGCCAGCCAACCAGCCAACCCGCCTGCCCCGAGACAAGAACTGAAAAAAGGGGCAACAAAAAAGAAAAAGAAGGAAAAAAAAAACAAAAAATGTCAAAGAAAAGCCGCTGATTTGTCTTGAACAAAATGATGTCATTTCCTGCTTTTTGTTTTGCCTAATTTGGTAAAAACGGCTTTAAATTCTCGCTATTTTCCCACTTTCTCAGCATTTTTTCAGGTCCCATTCACAAACGCACCCACGCATGCATCGATACACGCACCCACTCACTCACTCACTCATATATTTCTGCCATTTGTTTGTTTTGTGTCACTAACTGCTTCTTCAATATTTTTCTTCTTTTGGGCGCTTAATTTATTTTATTGTTAATTAAATTTAACTTTTTCTTGTTTACTAAAACGGTTGTTTTCGCATAACTGAAATGTTACCAGTAGTTGTACCAGTTATGCTGAATATTATATAATAAAATTTTCATTTTCAGTCTCTTATAAAGCCTGTATAGCTGCACTGTGCTATACTCTAGCCTGAGATTTTTCAGTCTGCGTAAAGTTTGTATGTGAGTGTGAGTGTGTGATTGAACATCTCAGCTCCAGATGTGCTTGCCTGTGTAACAAACCTTGTTTGATTATCTATATTTCAACAACAGTTATATTCAAGCAATTTATTTATAAGATTAAGCATTCATACAAAATACATTTTACACCCTTTGAAGATTAATACCACCATTCCCATCTTTACCACCCCTCAACCAACATGTCTATCATAACGAAACAAATACCAAAGTACTTTAAAGTCACACAACTCAAGTCTTCAATAGCATTATCAACTAAAAAACAAGAAACACTACGTGCTTTAGGCTTGCACAAGAGACACCAAACAGTGTATCATAAGATTTCTCCTGAACAGGCAGGTATGATCGCTTTAGTCAAGGAACTTGTCAAAGTCGAGCTAGCTGTGACTCCTGAGACAAAACAAGAAATGAGACAAAACAGACAGTCTGATCCTGGATTTGTCGTTGAAAAAAGACGTTGAAATTAGTTTTATAGTCATTCAATCCTTCCTCAGTTACTTCAATAATAGAACCAAAAGATTACAACAAGATACAACATAAGAATGTGTACCATATCAACACTGTTGAACGAGCACATGTACCATCCGATCCATCTGCTACATTAGCATTTCTCAATGCTTTTGCTGTATTTCTACTCTTTTTTTTTTTCTACTTTTGCTGATCAACTATTGTTGTATTCAGTCATATCCGTGTACATACCATATATACTCATATATCATTAATCATTTTAAGCGCTTTTCCCTTTTAATATTCTCTCTTTTATGCTAGTAACAAAATTTCAAACAAGCAACGCTGTTGTATGGGAAATGGGTATCAAATGAGCTGAAACGCTCTCTCATCTCAGTAGTCAGTTGCAGGATCATCAGCTAGCGCCTTGGCTAAATCTTCGGCATTGATGCTAGTCACATACTCACTGTTGAATATATTCTTGCTGTTTTTGAATTTATTCAATTCTGTACTGACCGATGTAGATGATGATGTTGGAGGCAACATTGAATTCTCACCTCTGTTCCTACCACGCTCGTCCTGGCTACTTCCACCACCACCAGCAGAGCTACAAAGAATTGAATTCTTTAAACTTGAAGACACCAAATTATTATTATTGCTATTCACGTTACTGTTCACATTGTTGATACTGATAATCGACTGAGAGTACATTTCAGTGTCGGTACTTATCAATGATTCGTCAACCATTTTCAAAATACCTCTCGCTGAAATAGTCATTGAGTTGTCTAGCTTGTCATATTTCCGTTTTTTCAATGAATGCAACTTGTAATTCTCAGCTTTGCTTAATGTAATCTTTGGTGACGGAGTCGAAACCAGAAGCATCGAGGACGGAGATCTGCTCGAGATGGAGAATTGAGACACAAGAGAATGGTTGGACTTACTAGCCACTGAACTCGTGCTGCCTGTAGGTAAAGGAGGTGGCATTTGGAACGGAGTCTGCTCGCTCTCGAGGCAATCAACTGTACGTTTCAACGTCACTGGTGTATCTGGGATGTCATTTCGTGTGATTGGTGGTATAATGGTGTTGATTGGCGCTTGTTCTGTCAGTTGTTCTGTCACTTGCTCTGGTGCTTGCTCTGGTGCTTGCTCTGGTGCTTGCTCTGGGGCCTGTGCTTCACTCACATCTACCGCTCCACTTGAATCTATTTTAATATTCATACCAGCAAAACACAGTCCACTTTTAACGTCATCTTTGCCAACCAGTATTGAAAACTGGTCTTTAGCTCTGTGTTTAGAATCTATTTCATCATCTTCTCCTTCAACATCATCCACTAATTTAGTATACTTGCAAATTGGATTCTGGTTCTGGTGCAACGTTGAATTTTTGAAATAGTCAATTCCATCAGTAGTGTCTTCCTCCGTTTGTGGTATCTCAATAAATGGGAACATCGACTGATAGCTAAACTTGAACATATCGGTGAACTTGAAAGATGGCTTTGCCTGGAATTTACAATCAGTTGTTTTGACATTCAATTTTTTGGTATTGTTGCTGCTACAGCTTGGTTTTTTGATGTTTTTCTTATCATTGAGTTTTTTCCGACTTGCAAAGTCATTCTGTTTTCTCGTTCTGTTGTTATCGTGTCCATGACGGTTGTTTGAAACTGAATAGTTTGTTTTTGAACTGTTTGAAATGTCCGTCAGCATTTTCAGTATTCTCTATCAAATATATCTTCTTGTTGTAACTGCAAACTACAGTATCTCAGTTGATTCAAAATTGCTTTAAAGTTTATACTAGGAATGTTTTATATCGTAAATGAACCCTGTTATACCATTTGAATCAACTTATAAAAGAAGTAAATTAAATTGAAAACCTCAAATCTGATATATATAAAAAATCAATGTTTATAATTTACCTAATTAGGATAATCAACTAAAGTTTAAACCAAATATATAACTTGCGTCGATCGACGTTTCAAAACCGTTAATTAAAAATTTTATAAATGCGACGCGTCGCTTACGTCGATCGACTTTATTATAAAAAGTTTAACAAACCACCTAATACATCTTTACATCACCTTTAGTTCTCCATTTAAAATTTTTCGTTTCTTCACCACTTTTTCCATTTTCCTTAACAAAAGCACAAGAGGGAAAAATTTCATCAAACTCAATGTAGCATCATATGCATCAACAAGTCCACTGAACATTACCATCGTTATTGTGCATATTTACAAGTAGATATTTGTGAATTGGAGCAAAAACAATTCTTGTTAATTAAATAACATACTCACTAGCTAATAGAGTATCTTTTTGTTCACAAATACACACATTCAAAATGCCCAGAAAGGCTCATAATTTGAATTCTCTCGTTAGAGGTAGAATCAGTGCATCTTTTAACAAGCATGCTCTGTTCAACTTGTATAAGAAATCAAAGCCATTTTTTAAACACATGACATTATACCAACAGAAATGGGCAGCTAAGCAAGAAACTAGAGCTTATCATGGTGAATATTTGACTGAAAATAGATGGCAGACATTATTCCAACAAAAATTGGAAGGTGTTGCCCAATTAGATGCCTCATTAAAAGGTGATGGTAAAGTCATGTCAACTCCAATGGTGATGCAAACATATGCTGCATTAGAGAAAAGATTGGATTTTGCTTTATTCAGATCAATGTTTGCTTCTTCAGTGAGACAATCTAGAAAATTCATTTTAAATGGTTACGTTAAAGTTAATGGTGTTGAAATTAGACATCCAAATTTTATCTTATCACCAGGTGATGTCTTTTCAGTTGCTCCAGAAAGAGTCTTGGAAGCATTAGGTGAAAAAAAACCAAATTTAAAAGAAGCTTATAGAGTTGATAGAGAACAAGTCATTAGATGGCAATTATTTGTTAAAAATGCAAGAGAAAATCCAAGAGAAGCTTGGTTTAAACAACAAGAAAAATTGAAAAAAAATATGGAATTATTTAAAAATAAATATAATCATGATTTAGCAATGAAAAAATTATCAAATACTGATAGTGTTGGTAAAAGATTTGAAGGTTTACAAGATTCGAAGTTAAAAGAAATGAAAAATAAACAAAATTCAATTTCAAGAACAACAATCTTGACTGATATATTATCAACGGGATTCCAAAAATTGAAAACTGATACTCCAGTTGAAATGGATGATTTTGCTACTCAATTTGGTTTAGAATCTGCTTCAAAATGTTTAAATGTTTTCCAATTATTGTCAAAGAATGATAAATTGAAAGATGATTCTTTACCAGATTTCAAACTTGAAATGTCTAAAATATTACCAGTTTATAAAGAAGGTAAAGCACAAGGTGAATTTTATGATGATTCAAATACTAAAAAAGTTAGACAATTATTATCAGAAATTAACTCATTGTATCTAGAAAAAATTAGAAAAGATTTCAAAGAAAAGCCATTATCTGAAGATGAAGTTATCAATAACTGGGTTAAAACATTGAAAAAACATCACATCTTACCAAAATGGTCAGAAGTTGCAGAGACTAATGATTACGAAATTGATTTACCTTGGCAAAAGGGTAAGTACGGTTTAAGTGATCCATTAAAACCATACTTCACCCCTTGGAAACCAAGAAAATTATTAGCCCCATTTGCAATCTTGCCTAAACATATTGAAGTCTCTTTTGAAACTTGTCATGCTGTCTACTTGAGAGATCCAGTCGCTAGACCTGGTGAATCTGAAGTCATCTCTCCATTCGATCAAGATATCCATGAAAGAGCTTACATGTACTATTTGAGAAAAGGTATGTAAGACCGCTAGTTTTGTCGTTTAAAGTTGTTTGTATTTAGAATGTTTAGTATATATATTTTTTGTGTTGTGGGTTTCACGAACTTTCATTCCCGTGTACTTTTTTTTTCTTTTTTTTTTTTTGTGTAGTTTTTTTTTTTTTTTTGTTACTGAGTTTTGTATAACTTTTTTGAATTCTTTAGAATTCGAGCTTGTAAATATATAATATACATAAACTCATTCTTTAATTGGAAATTAATAAGGATTACAACGACTAGCGACTAAGAAAAGTGAACCCTCGTACCAATAAGTATGTCTCAAATGCTGGGGATAGTTTTACTAAGTACTGTGCAGGTTAATTAAGGAGATGAAGCTGCATCCTTCAAAGTGTGGAATTTCAATTTGCCGCTGTTTTTGTTGCAGCCATGCCAGAAAAGGTTGTTTTTTTCATATACTAAATAAAGAATAAGTTAGTTGCGGAATATGAAGAGAATCAGTTTTACTATTTACTCCGTGAACATGTGAACAATTATACAGCACTCCCTTAATTTAAATGTGAATTCCAGTTGTAAATGTGGTGAATTGAAATCAGAGGTTGTTGCTGTCTGAATCGAATAAGACCCTGCATGTGAGACTACAAATATAGCATTAATGACAAAAACTGGCTATAAACTTGTAAATTTGCTCTTTATTTAGTGGAGTACAATTACTTGCTTAGTAATACAGCCTGAGAACGCTTGGACCGGATTAAACGCTTCGGTTTTCAAGTCTCACTGAAAAAGACTTGGAAAGTTTCGACTTGTTGTGACATTTGTGCATAGCAAAGAAGCAAAGTTAACTCCGAGTGGTCGCTTGACCCTGACCTTACACTCTCAAGAACCGGTATATGTATTTAAAGGGCGGGCACAATGCACACAATGCACAAATCAGTGTAGTGAATTGACTCTTTATTGTGGAATTGTCAGCTGTTTGGAGATTCTTTCAGTGGTAAAAAGTTGTCTACTTGAAAGTGCTTATCACCGAATTTAATTCTCTGTTTAACGCTTGGTCGGCGTTAGTGACTCCAGGCCCGAGCTTTTCTGAAGGCCGAGATTATTCAGCATTTGTGGAGTGTTGCAATGTTGATTATTGCAAAGGTGACATACTGTTGATGATGACAACTTATATTATGTATAAATATTTAAAAAAATTGATTATTTTGTACTTTTGTATTTTTGTATTTGAATAAATTGTATATTCTTGTGCGTTAGAATTGTTCTCCCGTTTAGTTATTAAAAATTCTGAAATTATTATTCTCTACTAAAATTTATTCTCTACTTAACTACAATTGAAAATTATTTTCAACAATGTCCTTGCCACAATTACCAAAAGTTATCAATAACAAAATTACATCTAAAGCGTTAGCTTACCAAAATCACTCCACTCCGCTCTCTTTAACTACAGTTGATATTCCAGTCAGCTCAGCTGAAACTCTTGTTCATCCGAATGAAGTGTTGATTAAAACAAAAGCTGTTGCAATCAACCCTGTTGATGTTATTTTGCAAGCTTTAGCTCCAAAATTTTTCAAAGGCCATTCGACTAAAGTGATGGGTCTTGAGTTTTCAGGTGTCATTTTACAAGCCGGTTCAAAAGTCAATGATTATAAAGTTGGCGATAAAGTCTTTGGAACAAGTTTCCAACCAATGGGCTTTAATGGTACTTTTAAAGAATACACTATTTTAGATCCTACAAAAGATCTTTTATTCTCCAAGATTCCAGAAGGAATGAGTTTTATAGAGGCTGCTGCTTTGCCAATCACTTCAGGCACCTCATTTGTCTTGTTAGAAGAATACGGAGATTTAAAAGATAAAAATGTCTTGGTTTTGGGTGCAGGTACTACAGTCGGTATTCTTGGTGTTGAACTTGCAAAAGAACATTTTGGAGCTAAAGTTGTAGTTGCTACGTGCTCTTCTAAATCATCAGAGAGAGTTATCAATTACGGTGCAACAAAAGTGATTGATTATACTAAAGGTGCCCAATTCGAAACAGAACAAGTGCTTAAAGCTGTTGAAGAGTATGGTAAATTTGACTTTATCCTAGATACAGTCAGAGATATTTCTTTGTTGAGCAATTTAGATAAAATCCTTAAACCAGCTTCTCAAGGAGGAAAGTATGCCCAAGTTGCAGGGTCTTCGACTCTTGATTATGCAAAACCTTCTTTGACCCAGCTGATTCCCCCTTTATCAGTCGTGAAAAAAATTATAAAGTACAAGATGGGTCTATCTCCATTTCAAATTTACATTGGTGGTCTTACCCAAAACAAAAATTGGGGAGAGGTAATTACTAAACTTTGGAACGAATCCAAACTACAAATACCAATTGACTCTGTGTATAAATTTGAGACTCAGTATAAAGAAGCAATCGACAAAGTTAGGTTTTCCAAAGCTAAGGGTAAAGTTGTGATGGAGTTTGAATAAGTGTGAGCTGTACAGCCCCTTTTGAGCTTATTTATGGGAAATGGTGAGCTACACTAGGATTGCTTGTGAGATTTCTTTTGAAAGCTTCCATTTTATGTTATTATACTTGGCTTCCTCTTAGATTTACTGACCACTCCCAAAACCAGAAGAGGCATTATAGGTAGAATAGTTTGTTATCTATTGCTGGAAATGAAATGATACCCTGTGTAATTTTACCATTCTCCTCTTTTTGTATTGTGGCTGCTGATGACATTTTGTCGATTTAAAGTCATCTCGAAAAAAATGGACCAAGTTTACAAATTTACAACTGCAAAGGCGGCACTTCAGCCTTTGCAGGGGCGATGAGTAGTCAGTCGTTTGAACTTTAGAGTTACTTGATGCAATTTTTCTTGAAATTTGTATCAGATCCTCTCCTTATTTTTATCGTTTTATTATTCTTTTGTACAATGGGGCCATGTACACTACATAATACATATTCAAGTGAAACCATTAAAACCCTAATCTAGTCGAAAATAGTATTTCATTATATGTGAAATACTCAAAGTAAGTAAATTTAATCCTTGTACTGTTTTACACTTGAATGCGATGTTATATACCTCATCTCATGAAAGATAAAGAAAAACAAAAAAAAAAAAAAAAATAGAAAATCAAAAAGGTTAAAAAAAAAAAAAAAAAAAATCACGTTTAGGAAAAAACCAACCGTTTCACGTTGAGGAAGTTTGCTTGAAATAAAAGACCATTCAGACCCACCGTACTCACGACGCCGAATGAAACCACGGTCTCCGGTCTTTAACGCTGAGAAACTCTTGTCGATTTTGACCAAGTCGTTCCCTAAATCACAAGCGAGTCAGGAACTGCGCTGGATCCAACAAGAACTCCCACAAGACTCGTGGCTAGAGGCAGTAACTCAACGAAGTGAGTACAAACCACTTCAGTACATCCTCGGTACACAACCCTTTGGAAGACTAAACTTGAAATGCGAGCCTGGTGTATTGATACCTAGAAACGACACCGAAGAATGGTGCATTGAGCTGAGCAACTGTCTTTTATCACAAAGGTCACCATTGCTTCACAAGAGACCGCTCAGTATTCTAGACTACTGTACCGGTACAGGTTGTGTTGGCCTAAGTATACTTGCTGAACTGTATCAAGGTGATCTTGGTAATGCAGCTTATAATCTGTATGGACTGGATGTCAGTGAACAGGCGTTGAACTTAGCCAGTCGAAACTACCAGGACAATAAGGACTTGTTCCAAACGGCTAAACACTCTGCAAATGTCCATTTTGAGTACGGAGACTTACTACAAGAACAAATGCCTAATAATTGTTCAGGATTTGATCTTCTTGTATCTAATCCACCGTACATCCCAATCGAGGATATGAACGAGGATGGTGGGGTGGAAACGTCGGTTTTAAAGTATGAGCCAGAGCTAGCATTAGTTGGCGATTTAGAATTCTACTCTGCTTTGGGACACTTGGTGTCAACTCACAATTTCAAAGGTTTTGTATTCGAATTGGGGTATATGAGACAAGTAAATGAGACTAAATCGTGTATTGAAAAATACGCCAATGTGGATTGGAAACTAGGTATACGATTTGACTCTGGCGGTAGAATTAGAAACGTTATAGGCTGGAGGGATCCAGAGTTCAGCTGTTTAAAATCAATGTGCAATGAGTTGATATAAGTATGGTTTATTTATTATTGCTATAGTACAGAAATTAGATGCATTCTTGCCAGAAGACAAGAAATAAAAAAAAGAAATAAAAAAAAAAGTAAACTACTGCAAAATCGAATATATTGTACAATAGACGGCACTACTCTTGTGTAACTTCTGGGGTGACCTGTGCTTCTTCCTCGCCGTCCTGTTTAACTTCTTTAGCATCACCGTCACTCAACTTTTGCTTCTTCTTCATACCCCTACCCACAGCAACGACATGGTCAACAGGTAAAACTTTCAAACCCCAGCAGATGAAACCACCACCACCTCTGGAGGTCATTAGAGGATGTATTTTGCCCGGAATAGTTTGGAATTTTCTCACTTTGGTTTCATATATGTTTGGTATTAGAACGCTTTTCTCTTTTTGTAAAGTGTGATTCAATTCAACTAGGATTTCTTTATATTGATTATACACAACAACTGGTCTTGAACCGGCTAGTTTTGGTAGAATTTTAGGAACCAAAGTGACAGGGTTCAATGTTGACACATAAATCAACCCGTCAAAATTGCCCAATTTGACAGATTCTAGTGCCTCGTTTATTAGTTTGTGTCTTTGTTGCTTTCTCAAATATTGTTGTCTCTTTGGGACAGGTAGTTCATTGATTTCTTGCTCTGTGAATTCGAAAACTTCAACTCTTTCTCTATCTGGTTCAAAAAATTGTAAGAAATTGATTGGTCTCACAATTTGGTCCAACTCACTATCGGAGTAACCAGAAGTTCTTAATGCGGATAGGTTTGGCTGATCATTTTCATGTAATAACGTAATTGTACCTTTACCTTGCATTCTTTCAAGCATTGCATAAACAATCAAACCCCCAACTTCATCAATGACTAGGTAATTTCCACCTGGCATGACATTTCCATAACTCATCATCAAGCCCAGTGTTTCTTCACTCATGTCCAACACTCTTTGTGGTTCTTTCTCCTGGTATAGGTAATTTAGTAGAGCTGATGCACTCAAGTAATTTAGCGTGAATCTTCTTGTGAATTTTTGCTGTTTTCTTGTCAAATACTTTTCTTGTGAGTAGACTGTCTTTTTGTCAAATGCCTCGTGGCTTTGCACCATTTTTTCAATAATCTGCTTACCCACCTCATTACTCATACCTTCTTTTTTCATCTTTTCAATCTCCTCGACTGTGATTTTCTGTATTTTGTTTCCCAAGTCAATTAAGTTCTTATTAGTCAACGAACTCTTGAGTTCTGGGACAGGTGTCGAACGCTCACTACAACTTTCAGTTTCCCCACCCTCGGTCTCAGTGCCAGCGGCGACATTAGCACCTCTCTCTTCAAGTCCAAATCCAAGACTCTTCACAGGCGCAACTTTCTTGTCTTCCAAAATTTCAAAAGACTGCCCGTACGGGAACCCTAGCACGTTCTCGCAATCGAACAACCCAAACTTGCCCAAATTGATAGTACCTCCGCTTCTCAATTCAATAATCCGAAGACCACCAGAAGGCAGCGTAACAACCGCCCAGTCATTCTCTTTTATCACTCTGTTTTGTTTCACCGGCTCAAATGGCATTTTTAAAAATCCACAATCTCAGTATTATGTCCTAGATTCAATCAGCAGCTGCTCTCGCCCTTTAAACTTTCAAAAATAATCACTTCCTGTCTCCTTTTCCAGTCTTTTATCAACCCACCCATCAGTCTAATCAACCAAAAATCAACCATTAAACTGAAAAAAAAAAAGAAAAAAAAAATTGTGAAAAAAAAGAAAAAAGTTGATCTTACGTAATCCTTTTACAGATCTTGTTTCCACACGACTGAAAAATTTTAATAAGCAGAAATAGAGACTGATAATAGTTTATTATAAAGTTACACATTTATATGATTGATTAGTTGATTAAATTTGGTCTAAGAGGGAGAATATTGTCTAAATTAGTTAGCAGTATTGATCGAGTCTGGATAGTTGCAACGCACAATGGGTAGAAGAGCTAAGAACAAGCAAGGCGCACCACCTTCTTTTGAAGAATTTCAAGAGAAGAAGGCCAAGAAAGAGTTAAAGAGAAAGAGACCAGAAGAATCAAAGGCTAGTAGTGGTAGTAGTGATAAAAGTAGTAATACCAATAAATCTGGTAAGAAAAGTCAGAAACAACAAGAGCCAGCAAAGAGGGTGAAGAAGCAAAAAAAGAGAGTGGCAGATGAAGAAGAAGAGCCTGAGAATTTGCCAGAAGTTGATCTTGAAGAGCTATCAGCTGCTAAAAAGTCATTATTTGATGATTCTGATGCAGAGGAAGAAGCTGCTAAGGAATTTGAGACTTTGGAAGACTTGGACGATGAGTTTGGTGAAGAAGAACTAGACGATGAGGATGTTTATGACTCTGAAGAAGAAGCAAGAGAAAGACCAATGTTTTCAGATGATGAAAGTGACGAAGATATGGAAACCATTAACGCTGCCAACATGGAAGAATACTCAAAGAGATTAGATGAAGAAGCTGCACAAGAGGAGCTTGATGCAGAAGAAGAATTATTACAAGTTCAGCCTAGAGCCAAAGTGTTACCAACTGCTGAAGAAGAAGAAGAAATTGCAAATGGTCCTCAAGATTTGACAATGGTTAGAACTAGAATGTTGGAAGTTGTCAAAGTGTTGGAAGATTTCAAGAATTTGGCTGAAGAGGGCAAGAGTAGATCAGAATACATGGACAGATTGATTAAAGATATTTGTGAATATTTCGGTTACACACCAATGTTGGCTGAAAAATTATTCAACTTATTTTCACCTTCTGAAGCTATGGAATTTTTTGAAGCAAATGAGATCCATAGACCAATCACTATCAGAACAAATACTTTGGCCACTCGTCGTAGAGAATTAGCACAAACTTTGGTTAATAGAGGTGTCAATTTACAACCAATTGGTCCATGGACTAAAGTTGGTTTACAAATCTTTGACTCACAGGTTCCTGTTGGTGCTACACCTGAATATTTAGCAGGTCATTATATCTTACAAGCTGCTTCTTCTTTCTTACCTGTGATGGCACTAGCACCTCAAGAAAATGAAAGAGTTTTAGATATGGCTGCTGCTCCAGGTGGTAAAACTACATATCTTTCAGCTTTAATGAAAAATACCGGTTGTGTTTTCGCTAATGATGCTAATAAAAATAGAACTAAATCTTTAATTGCTAACATTCATAGATTAGGATGTACGAATACAATTGTTTGTAATTATGATGCTAGAGAATTCCCAAAAGTTATTGGTGGCTTTGATAGAGTCCTATTGGATGCCCCATGTTCAGGTACAGGTGTTATTGCTAAAGATCAATCTGTCAAGACTTCAAGAAACGAAAAAGATTTTATTCAAATCCCTCATTTGCAAAAACAATTACTATTGTCTGCTATTGACTCAGTGGATGCAAACTCGCCAACTGGTGGTTACATAGTTTATTCAACTTGTTCAGTCGCTGTTGAAGAAAATGAAGCAGTTGTCGATTATGCTTTAAGAAAAAGACCAAATGTTAAATTGGTAGAAACAGGTTTAGCCATTGGTAAAGAAGGTTTTACGTCTTATAGAGGAAAACATTTCAATTCAAAATTATCTTTAACTAGAAGATACTACCCACATACTTATAACGTTGATGGTTTCTATGTTGCTAAATTCAAAAAGATTGCTTCCAGTCCGCATGATGTCTCTAAAGCTGGTGCACAAGAGAAGGAGAATTTGGCAAGATCTGAAGCTGCTGAAGAAGGTATCATTCATGATGACTTTGCCAATTTCGATAATGATGCTGATAAAGAAATTATGAAAGAATCTATTAAACACAACTTGAAAAAGAAAGGTATTAATCCTAATACTGTTGATATTGAAAAGAAGTTGAACAAGAAATAATTATGTTGATTCAGTTTGTATCTTTTCTTTTTTACTTGTTTGATCTTCTTTTCATATTATCTAATAACTTTTGTATACTAAAATAAATTACATGTCTTTTAAATTGATTGAGTAGAAATCTCCCAGTTTGGAAGTTGGTTTGTGTTGTTTGAACTGTAGAACTCGGTTTTATTAAAAATTACTAATTATATGTATTGTAAAATTTGCTATCTAAGATACATCTCTCAAAGGTTGATGCAACCCATATTGTTTTCCTTGATATAGTCATGGCCCATCTCGTCATACTCCTCTTTGGTTATATAACTGTTTTGACCTTCTTCACTCATTGACCATTTCGCCATACCTTTCCAAGCATCTAATAGTGGGTCTTGCGCTTTTCTCACTTTAAACAGCTGTCCAACAGGTAAAAATGCTCTAAACTCATTTCTTAATCTATCCTCAAAATTTGGGAACAATGACAATCCACCAGTAAGAAAAACATCATTTAAAACTGCCTGTTGATCATCACCTGAAAATCCCTTTTCTGAAGGTAATCTTCTTAAAATTGTGTCCTCTGCAATTTCTACAATTCCTGCTTGGTCAACACCTGCAATAGACGGCTGGAATAAAATTTCAGGAATTCTAATTCTCTCTATATTAACATGGATTTGATGTTGTTGATGTTGATCTTCCATATCCACATCTCGAGGTCCTCTCAAAAATCCGTGTATTAAGGACTTTCTCCAATCGTATTGCATCTGTAATCTATCTTCGATTGTAAAGTTTGGATCAAACTCTAACAATTCTTCTTCAATTTTATAAATCTCTTGTTCTTCTTCATCTTCAGCATCCTCATCCTCGGCATTTCCAATGTCTCTATACACAGCCCAATCATCATCATTGGCACCAAAAGTATCATTTGGATCATTATCAATAGTGACATTTTGCTGCTGTCTCTTTCTACGACCATTAGATGGACCACTATCGTCATCTGCCAATGATGCAATATTTTTCATTCTTATCTGAGCTGCTCTTGATTTTCTATCGCTCAATTCCGCTTTCATCTTATTTCTTTCCTTCAGACGTTGGATTAATGTATCTAGTTTTGCTCTTCTTTTTTCGATCCATCCTTCAAGATTAGTTTCTCTAAACAATTTATCCTGTAAAGCAAGTGCCTCAGCTTCTTGTTGGGCCAACTCTTTTTCACGCTTAGCTCTTTGTCTTGCATCATAATTAGACTTCATTAATCTTTGTTTTCTCTTTTCTTTGATTTGTTCTTCTGTGAGTTCAGAGTCAGGAATTTCCAATAACGGCCATGTTGGTACTTCATTATCGTTTTCACCAATATCTTCGTTTCTAGCCCTTTTCAATGATCTTTCTAAATTACCCATAAGTTTATTCAGTTCAGCTTCACTATCAAATCCTTCATTTCTTAACAAATCTATCACTTCTTTTTTATTTAGATTAGCCATTTTCTCTTTCAAATTTGTATAGTAATTCAAATCGGCTTCTTTTTGAACCAATTTTTCTAATCTTGTCTGTTGAGCCTGTTTTTGAAGTTTTTCAATAGTGGCTCTTTTCTTTTCAGCCTCAATTCGTAGTTCTTCTTCTGTCTTTTGAGGTTTAATATATTCGGTAAATGGTGCTTCTAGTACAATATCGTTTTTCTCAAGATTGTCTAAAGTTAGATAATCTTTAACTTCTGTCTGGAAATCTTTAGAAACATAGCAGAAATCCTTCACTATGTTTTCAATCTGGTAATTTGATATTCTTGTTGGGAAATATGGATATTTCAATCCTATAAAATCAGCCATATAATTGAAATTCTGTTTCCCACCCCAATCAATTCTTTTCGTCACACCCAAAATCGGTTTGTGGTTCACCACAGGTATTATATGTGTTGTTTCATGGCCCGTGCCAATAACTAAACCAGACTTGCCTCCGTTGTAGTAGAAACTAAATAAGGAGTCAGCACCAAACGCCAACTTTGGAACACTATAACTCTCAAACAACAGCTGCATCATATTACTTCTTTGAGCTAATGGAGTAGCCAAAACCTCATTGATTACAATCGGACTATCCACTTTACCAGTGGAGTTGACGCCAATGTGGGAAAAACTGTAATCTAGCATGGTTTCAATATACTCCCAATTTGTGATCAATGGACCATCAAAGGGAGATCTTATATTTGACTTCATGCTTGAATCAAAAAACACCTCGTTACCCACCATCGTCAAAGGTCTGTTCAACTTACGATCTTTATATCTAGCGATCATGGACGGGAACACGTTTGAAGGTTCGGACCTGTTAGCCATGCCTACTCTCAGAGTTGAACGGCCAATGTCAATCGCAATAGGGACTCCAGCCTGGAAATGCTGATAGAAAGGTTCTGGCTCTGATGGAGGAAGAACATCTTTGAGTGGATAAATCTTCTGTGGTGGTAATGGATCCTCCTGTTTGACTTTAGCCGCCTTGTTCATCACCGTCATTTTTTGTTGGTTCTAACCAGATAAGTTTCAGTATTATGTCACTACCCTCTAGTCTTTTTAACAACTGTAGCAGACAATTTCAACCCAAAACACACAAAGAGAAACCATCTGATACCAAATTTAATATCAACATCAACGCCAATGTCTTCCATCTCGTCTTGACATGTCAGATTGGTTTCCAGTGCGAGCAGAAAAAAGAGCACCTCGCAGCTCGCTTTCTCACGGTCACCAATTTTAAAAGAACATCTCTGATATACCGGGCCTATGTTCACTTGATTTGTTGTCTACACATGTTTGACATTCATATTCAAGGTTGATAACACCCAATTACTCGCAAAAATGTCTAACGAATCATTCTCCATCCACGGTTACAACTTGATCACCCTTTTAAAACGGTATGTGTCTTGTAAATATGGTCGGGTTAGGTGCAGCGACTTTAACAGCAATGCATTTTACTAACATAACAATGTTTCTTTATCGAATTTTAATTTACAAAATTACACTCACTTTATTACAGTCTTGAAGCTGCTACTTCCCGTTTAGAAGACGTGACCATTTTCCAGGAAAAGGCTACTTTGGGTAAATCCATTGAGTCAACAAGTGAAGCAGCACCAGTTGGTGACAATAGTACAGAAAAGAGCGCACAAGATGGTGAAAGTGCTGTTTCTGTGTCTAAAGCAGAGCCAGTTGTTGCCAAACCAGTTGAAGAAGAGACACCAAAGTCAATCAAGGCTTTCGATGATTTTATTGCTGAATTTGTTGACCCATTTGTTGAAGTTTCTCAGAAAATAGATCCATTAGTTGCTGAACAGGCAGATTACTTCAAAAAGGCTTTAGTTGAAGAGAGAAAGTTCTTATTGGCTGCATCTAAATCAAAAAAAGTTGAACCGACCGATGCCAGTTTCCAACAGGCATTGACTCCAATCAATGAGTTGATTATGAAGATTGTGGACGTGAAAGATAAGAACAGACAATCTAAAGTTTACAACAATTTAAACACTGTTGCCGAAGGTGTTCCAGCTTTAGGCTGGATTTGTGTTCCAACACCAGTGTCTTATATTCCGGATTTCAAGGACTCTGCTCAATTCTGGTCAAACAGAATTTTAAAAGAGTTTAAAGAAACCAATGCTGATCAAGTTTCTTGGGCTGGTTCTTTTATCAAGATTTTTGATGCATTGAAAGCTTATGCTAAAGAGTACCACACCACTGGTCCTACTTTTGATCCAAATGGTGGAGACTTGAATGAAGCTTTGAAAGAGGTGTCGACAGCTGCCTCTGCACCTGCTCCTCCTGCTCCACCTGCTCCTTCTGCTGGTGGTCCACCTCCTCCACCTCCACCTCCACCTCCTCCAGCATCTTTATTTGAAATCAAGCCGGAAACAGAAACAGCACCAACTGGTATGAATGCTGTTTTCTCAGAATTGAACAAAGGTGAATCAATCACTTCAGGTTTGAAAAAAGTTGACAAGTCTCAAATGACACATAAGAATCCAGCTTTAAGAGCATCTTCTCAAGTTCCAGCTGAAATCACTCCTGCTAAAAAAGATGGTCCTGTTCCACCAAAGAAACCATCAAACTTATCAAATAAGCCTCAAGTTGTCAAAAAGACTCCTAAATGTGAATTACAAGACACAAAGTGGACAATTGCCAATTTTGAAAACGTTTCAGATATAATTACAATTGAATCTGAGATGCATCAATCAGTTTTCATTGCAAATTGTCAATCGTGTGTTATTCAAATCAAGGGCAAAGTCAACGCTATTTCAATCAATCAATGTAAAAAAGTTGGTGTTGTTGTTGATAAGGCAATTTCAGGTATCGATGTTATTAAATCTAACAATTTTGAAATTCAAATTATCGATAATGTGCCAATGATTTCAATTGATCAATCTGATTCAGGAACAATCTACTTATCAGCCACAAGTTTGACAACTGAAATCTTTACATCTTCCACTACAGCTTTAAATATCAATATTCCAGAAGGTGATGACATCAAGGAGCTTCCAGCTCCTGAACAGTTCAAACATACAATTGACTCTAACACTGGTAAGTTGGTTAGTACCATTGTTGAACACGCAGGCTAAGGTTTATCTAGAGTTATAAACGTTATAGTATCTAAATATTAGAGTAGCAGTCAAGCAGAACAACACATTCACGAGTTACTCTGTGCTTTTTCTAGGTTTTACTGTTCTTATTTTGTTTTTTCTTTCTTCACTTTTCAGTGTCCGTAGTTTACGAAACATAAATCTCAAAATTCAAATAGTGGAATATTCATAAACGATACTACACAAACTATGTACAAATGGATCTATGGATCTGCTCCCTTAGTGACATCGCCCGCCCTGAGTATCCAGAATCATTCTGGAATCTCTAAACCAACCATTCTAGCGGATTTCTTCACGTTGTCGTTTTGTTTCATATTAATACCAGGGTTGTATCTTTCCAACAACTCTGTGTACTCTCTTTGAGACTTCAAAAATGTCACAATATTAGACAAGTGCTCGTTGTCAACAGCATGCAACTCTTCCTTGTTTAAATGCTCGAGTAATTTGTAATCAATCTCCGGCTTGGTCACTTTCACCTGTTCCTCCACTTGTTTGACTAACGCCTCGTCTTCAGCTGCAGTCAAGGACTTGCCTGACTTGATATACTGCATACGTTTGTACTGCACCAACGCTTGTTGTTTCTTCAATGCATCTTTGGAGTGTTTTTCAAACACTTTGTTCGACACAGTGGCCAGCTCGTCAAGTAACAATTTGAAATTTGGGTGTCTAGGCATCTTGTAAGTTCTAAACAGGGGTTATCAATCCAAATACAAGAAGTTTTAAATACTAGTAGTTTTAACAAACTGAAAAGGCTTAAATCAGTCTCTTTTGTCCTCTTTTCAAGTGTCTCTTTTCGCCTGGTTGAACTTCTATGGGAAAACTGTGGACCCGTTTGTTGATTTGGCAGATTATAATGTTTCAGGCAAAAGCTGTTTGATGAGATTGAAATAAGACAAGAGAAACGATATTAGAAGGGCTAATTGTTGGTGTTTCAATGGGAGTAATCGGACAGCAAGAACACAGATTAAAAGAGTATAGGTACCCATTTTAGCTGATGTCGTTTGAGCTTGATTTGAGCATAAAGGAAATCCCGTCGAGGTGGCTTGAACTGGCAAAAGAGGTTCAGAAAAGTCCGCTAAATTTTTCAAAATGGCAAGAGTTGGTCAAAGTGTCACAGAGTGTGCCCACATCCAATGCTAAATACACAACGCCGTTGGTTAAGTCGTCCCCGTTGCTTAACAAGAAACTTTTATTTATCGCTTATGAGAATTTATTGGTCCAGTTCCCGCTTTTAGAACAGTACTGGTGCGATTTTGCAGAATGGCAGTTTCAGTTGGGCTTCACTGACGAGGCACATGATACTTATAAGAAAGCCGTTTCAATACTACCGAAATCGATAATTGTTTGGAAGAGCTATCTTGAGTTTTGCGATATCACTCTGCTGAAGTTTGATTTGCTGAAAGAAGTTTACGAAAAGGGTCGAGTGAGCGTAGGTGACCATTTTTACGGTCATATCGTGTATGATCTCTACTTCCAATTCTTGCAAAGATACGACAAAAAGAGAGAAACTTACTTTTTGTTGAGAAGAGTGATAGAGATACCGCTATACCATTATGGTAAATACTTCAAAATGTTTTTTGATCTCTTAGAAGCAGCAGATTTGGAAACAATAAAGTACTTTATCTCCAAAGAGGACTTGTTCAAGCTACACAAGTTGAAATGGTCAGATTTAATACCTAAACCAAAATCATACATGACCGCTGATGACGATGAAAAAATGATAAATGAGACAGATACACAGAATACAGATAAAAAGGCAACAGAAGTTGTGAAAAAAACTCCAATGACACTCAAGGAGTTGAAAGTTGATTTGAAAAAAAGATTTATTGACCAGTACATAACAACGCAGTATTTTGTTTTCCAGATTTGGAATTTTGAAAAACAAATCAATCACCCATATTATTCACCTAACGAAAGTCTAACAAGACAAGAACTAAACAACTGGAGACAGTACATTGAGGTTTTAGAGACATGCAATTTGAAAAATCCTGCAACCACTTCTTCGGGCTCTCAGAAGTCAGCCACTTCTATAATCACAAAACAGAACCTTCAGCGTGTTATCACAGCATACGAAAGATGTCTTATAGCGTCAGCACAATATGAGTTTTTCTGGATAAAGTACTCTAATTTTTACTTGAACTTGAATATGTTTGAAAATGCCAAAGACGTCTTAAATAGAGGACTCTGGTTTTGTCAGAGTTCAAACACAAAGCTGAGACTAAGGCTGGTCAATTTATTGATTCTGAATGGAGAATTGCAAGATGCAAAGGTAGTGTTGTTGGAATTGTTAACTATATATCCAAATACCGTGGAACTTTGGTGTAAATTAATTCAGTTGGAGCAGATTAGCAGCTTTAAAAAATCGAGTGACTCTGTATTGAAATTGATTGAAGCTAGGCTGGATGAGGTTGTTGGAACTGAGTACGAAGAGCCATTTGATTATTTATTTATTGAACTTCTACAGTTTTTGAAGATAAGCATCAACTCGAAAAGTGAATTATTCCGCAAGTACGAATCTACCAAGAAGAGTGGTTATTTTTGGAAAGCATACTTGGATTTCTACTACTTGTATCATCAAGACGCAACTAATTTTGAGAAAGTTAAACAGCTAGCGAAAACCAAATTAGCGGAAACCGAGCATAAAAATCTTGTTGCAGCATATGAAATTGAAGATGAAGATGACATGTATTTTTAAATTTTTAATAAATGTATATTAGTGTTTGTAAAATTTAATAAACAAAGATTAAAAAAAAGTTTCGCTTTGGAAAATGAAATGTGAACAGTCAATCACACTATACCAACTCAGTCTATATAAATATAACAACAAGTCAAGATAACCCAAAATGTGATTAAAACCCCACCAATAAGACGATCAACAACCCACTTGTTTCTTGGAATGACAACAAAATAGAAAACCAAAACGAATATCAAACTAGCACAAGAAACAACCATATGGGAATCCACTTCAAACTTTACACTTTTACCCGTTTTCAAATTCACTATCAACGAGTTCAAACCTACACCGAATAATATATATAACAACGGGGACCCAAAGCAGGCATGCAGTCCTGTAAGCGCAAGACCTAGTGAGGAGAGAGTCGTATTGGTTATTAAATCTCCAATGGAGTTTCCGATCGACAATACTGTGAGACCTAATAAAGACTCGTTGATCTTGAAGATGATTCCAATGTTTTGTAAGACTGTAATTAGTTCTGAAGCTGTTAATAAAATGAAATTTAAAACATTTGCAAACCCAACTAACGACGCAACAAAATTGAATAGTCTTCTCTTGTAAAAATCTGTGAAAAAATTGTATATGGAAAAATTAATCATCACTGAAAAGATGCTCAAATACAAAATATTCAGACTAACATCTCTGTTTAGTAAAAATGGAGTGACAAACACTTGAAAATGGAACAACTGAATACTGATTAATTGTTCAGTGTGGTATAGTTGCAAGTACTTATTTTCACGTGGTGAAGACTCAACATTTATGTTTTCATCATCAATGCTCTTGCCAACTAGTAGTCTAAACTTATTCGGCGTGGGTATGCAAAGATTGAAAAACACAGTTAAAGGTAGGTTAATAAAATTCAAAATGGATTCATAAGGCATTTCACTCGAGTAGGTGTACAAAGCACATGGTATGATTTTTTCTTTCAAACTTAAATGCACAAAATTCACTGAGCTAGCTGAATTTATACTGGACAAGATGGTGGAGCAATTGCTGATGTTGTCCATAGAAGTTGTTGTATTTGTCCGTTTCAATTGTGGGTTGGAAGGAATGTTTAGGTGTGTGTAATTGAGCCCGCTGGTTTTGAAATTTGGCATCAAAGAGCTATTTTCATCAGCGTTGGGAACAAAGGCGGCAGGAGGGGTTGATAAAGATGCTACTGATAAGTTTGTTGAAGCTACAGGGTGAGTGGTTTCTGTCTCCATACCATCTACTGAAGTTTCTTCAGACTCCTCAGTGATAGTTATTTCAGGTAGTTGAACTGATGGCAGAATTGTAGATGACTGAACTGGTGATACTGATGGCGATAAGCGATAATTTGAACTGTCATCGTGAAAGATATTTTCACTACTGTGATTCTTCCTCATTTCGTATTGATCTATTGACTTTGAAGCTAATTTGAGAGCATCAGAGATAGGCAATCTGAAATTCAAACCGTTTTCAAAATTCTTAATACGATCGTTGAAATTCACATTAGTTGCGATTGACTTGTTAGAACTGTGAACTGAACAAGCTGCTTCCAATACATAATGGGGAATCACCTCTGACAATGCTTCTCTCTGAATATTTGGAAAATGCACATTGTTGTAATTTTCTTCATAATGGTGATCCTGAGACCTGCCTTGAATATTGTGTTCTTCTGTGGCAGCTTCATCCCTTGTTACAACATTGATATCATCCTCTTGTACCACTTCTTCTTTGAGTTCAAAAGTCATCCCAGGGTAAAAAAAGTTCAGAAGCACATATGTGATATAAGCACAACACATTAATACACTTTCATAAAGTTTGATTTTCCCATCATTCAAAAAAAACAATGAAAACAAGATCAATACAGTAAACAAGGTCAAGTCTCTAAGAAAAGTATTATAATCCACTTTAAATGGTTTAATTAGCGCCATCAAACCGACAACAACAGTTAGTGAAAAATTAGCACTACCTAAGAGTTCTCCAATTGCCATGGATGTTGAATTCAAGTTCATTGCAACCCAAGTTGAGAAAATGTCAGGGGCACCATTTGAAAAAGAGCAAATTGTCAAGCCTGTAAGCTTCTCGCTCATATTTAAACTAGTGGCTATATAAGTTAAGTTTGGTGTCAAGTAATCAGATGCTAACAAGCCTAAAGTGTAAAATCCCACTATTATCAAGCAAAAAACAAAGAAAATCAAAGCGTCATTTATGAATGAGTTAGAAGCCGTTTGGGAGCAGTAGTATAATTGAGCATATTTGTAGTTAGAGTCTCCACAAGATGTCTTGATATAGTTACATATCGTCAGTGGTGAAGAATCGTAAGGTATTTGACAAGAGACGTTGTTATCAGCTTTGAGATTGAGCAGCTTGAACAGCGTCATTTACCACTATTGAAAATTGAAGCGTGAAATAACTGGAAGCTAAAACAAGCCAACTCAAAGAGATCCTCCGAGGATATTAGAAATGTATACTGTACTCTGTTAGTTATCTGTGTTTAGTCCATCTTTTATGCGTAACCCAAAGCTACCGTGCTGGCTTGTGGTTGTATTTTTATAAATTGTTTCAATCACAGACTCAAGTTAAAATCTGATGGTTTATAGACTTGTAAATCGATTTAAATATAGATTCATAAAGACTAATTATAACAATATCTACTGACCACAAGTAGATCCGGGGACTGATAATTGCCATGAAATGACAAGAGATTGCTAAAAAGCCGTTGAAATCGGCTCAAATTCATGCGCCTCTTTGCACAGCCACAAACATTTACAATAATCTTTTAAATATTTGTGGCTGTGCAAACACATTAAATTTTGAAAATTAAGCGCCCAAAATTTTAAAACAACAAAATTTCGTGTTGTTGTCTCCTTGTTGAATTCTGTCCCCCTTTCCAAAAGTGAAGTTGAATGTATTCATGAGAAAAGCTACATTGATAGTTTGCAATTTACTTGAACAGTTGGTGCAAATGTTTTGAAGGATCATTTTTATACTGTTTTATGTAATT
The DNA here is from genome assembly GCA_037951595.1 of Ogataea sonorensis. Taxonomy (NCBI): domain Eukaryota; kingdom Fungi; phylum Ascomycota; class Pichiomycetes; order Pichiales; family Pichiaceae; genus Ogataea; species Ogataea sonorensis. The sequence continues at coordinate 349,364 of JBANDG010000008.1, forward strand.
TTTGTACGTATTGTGTAAAATGACAGAATGATTTTACCAAGTATTTCCCGTTTTGCAACATTTTAATAAGCAATGTATAATAAAAAATTGAGTTAGAATGTTTAACCTACAGAGATGAATTTGTTTTAACACAGGTCAATATACAATTTGTATTACTGTTATCGATACCTTTATCAGCAATTTACGACCCTGGAATGAGATTTTACACTTTGAATTCTCAGGAGTGACTGGGTGCATCATTTGAAACATAACATGGCAACAAGAGGAATGAAATTTTAAACCAATGACAACGTAGATACTTCTCTCTACTGGTACAAGTATCAACAATAGACAGTTCTAGTTGAATTACCCCTTTCTTGGAAGAATTCACATAATTATGCAAATTTCCATTCTACACTATCCAATTTAATCTCATCTTGATCTTTTCATTATTCATACAACAAGACAAAACAAAACTAACCAAATTATATATATATATACAAGTTCACCTGCGTGGCTTTTTAAAAAAACTAACAACTTCTTTGGTCACACTTTACTTAATCTTCTAAAACCATTTTTGGAATTCTTTCAGAGCCTGTGAATGGCAAGTTCAAAGCACTTAGCAAGATTCTAGCTTCAGCATCAATTTGAGCACTTGTATGTAAAGTGATATGCATACCAAAGGTGACAGGCCACGAGTCCAAATTTTGTTCAATTTCAGGGAAGAAAAGAGCATGTTCTGGTTTCAAACCAAATGCAATATTACCGTATCTATCACCAGATCTGTTGGAGATACCTTGGAAATCTCTTATTCTAGGTAACACTATTTCTGTCAAAGTTGTCAAGAATTGGGAAGCATTATTACCAACTAGAGTGATCTTGGCACCCATTTTCATACCAGGTCTAATTTTCCAGGATGGGACGTTTGTCTTGACAAAAACTGGCGATGGTTTACAACCTGTAATTTGCTGGAGTTGTAAAGTTGCAGCAATGGCCAAAGCTGGGTTTAAATTAGCTTCTTTGACATAACTATTTATAGTGATTGCTTCAAATTGTGGAATGTTTTTATGATCTCTAACTCTGATAGTTGGGGTTGGGACAACTTGACCTTTTGGTTTTCTCAATGGTCTATTTATATGGTATGGAGAGGACATGTCCCATTTTCTTCTCTTGATACCTTCGACTTCTTTCTGATCATGCTTGTAATTGATCAACAGTAAGTCTGATTTCAAAGTATTATAATAGTGTTCTTGGACTCTGTCAGGACCGGTCAAATGTGGTCTGTATCTTGGAGATCTGATATCATGTTGCTCTAATTTCAATTCTGGGAATCTTGGCGACAACAATTTTTTAACGATTTTAACCTTATGATGAACCGGTTTCACCATGGCACAACCAACTTTGTTGTTGGCTGCAGTGCTAGAAAACGAACGAACAAACACAAACGACATTGCAGATTACTCTAATGATCTGGTTCTCTTCTAGTATATTATTTTCAAATGACTTATCTGAATATACTACTACTCTTTGATCACCCTGAAATAATGAGTAACTACTTTTGAACACTCCAGTGATCAACCGACTCAACCATTAGTTTCTTAGACGCAAACTGTCAACTGGTCGAATGCTCAAAATTTTTCAGCGTTTGAGGAAAAAAAAAAAAAGTTAATGAAAATTTTATTATGTAAAGCGGTGCGTAAGCGTAAACGGTCTCACAGTAACAGTGAGCTTGTTAACAGACAGACCGTTATTTGATAAGTACAAGAGAAGGTGGTAGATTAGTAGACGATTGATTATATTGCTTTGCTATTGGGCTAGATAGGTCATTTGGTGATTAGGTACAAAGTCTAGGTTAACAGTGAAATGAGGTTCTCAGCGTACGATTTGAGCGATGATGATGATGAAGGAGGTGTCAAACAGTGCGATTTAACAGTTTTCGTGAATAAAGATGATGTGTTTTCAACAGATTCGTCTGTCAAGTCTCTTGATATTACGAGTAGCGATGGCGATGGTGAGGAGAAGGATGGTGATTTGAGCGAAGACAGATACAATGATACTTTCAAGTTGGACGATCTTAATAGTCTGCTTTGTGAGATGGGGTTGGAAGACAGATACAATACAATTTCAGAGATTGGGACGTTGATGAGTAGGAGACAATTGTCGAACGTGCCACAGACAGCGGTGATTGCTGCTGAATATGAGAAAAGGCCCGGAAATGAATTTACAACGATACAGAAGAATGAAGTCAAGACAGATGCTGACGCCAACGATTCTTCCACTTTCAAATTCTTCTTCGATTCAATAAATGCCAAGCTAAGACACAACAAATCAAGATTAGAGTATTTGGTAGAACAAGACAGACTCCGCAAGATACGAGAAGAGGAAGAGAGAAAACGACTAGAGGAGGAGAAACGTAGAGCTGAAGAAGAAGCGAGAAGAAAAGCCGAGGAGGAGGCTAAACGTAAAGCTGAGGAGGAAGCCAAGAGGAAAGCCGAAGAAGAAGCTCAAAGGAAAGCTGAAGAGGAGGCCATGGCCAAAGCAGCTAAAGAAGCTGCTGAAAAGGCAGCCAAATTGAAAGCAGAGGAGATTGAGAAAGCCAATAAAGAAAAAGAACAACAGGCTCAATTGGAAAAAGAGACAGCACAAAATGCCAATGCTTTTTACAACTCGAGTTTGATTGAGAAGGAATTCTTGAAATATAAACAAGACATTCAAGATATCAAGTCAACTATAGTAGACCCAGTGAAAGCGCCTGAAAATGCAGCATTGAAAAAGACCATTGGCAGTCACAAACGTAAGATAAATCCTAAATTTGGCCAATTGACAAACAGTGAAAGTCAATTGCAGAAACTAACTTTGGAGATTAGCGAGCTGGTGGTTCAAACACAAGAGAATGAAATGGCGTATAAGTGGATTTTGAATTTCATTGCCAAGGCTGTTGTTTCACAAGCTGAAACAGAGGTGACGGTGAAACCGGACTCTTCTGTGCCTTTGTCGAAACTGACATTGAATCTAATGCTAGTTTTCCCTGACTTGAAGTACTACCTTATGGCAAGGTTTGTGAAGAAATGTCCGCTGGTAATTGGTTACACATGCTCCATAGATACCGAGGAAGGAAGACTACGAATGGGGTGGAAGCGTAAAGGTGATGGTAAATGGGAGGACGAGATTCAGTATAACGAAAGACTTTCTGGTATTTGTACCGTATACGCTGTGATTGCACGTTTACAAATAGATAGCCACTACATCACACTACCAAACACTGTGAAACCATTGAAACACCCTTTACCAATATCGAATCTATGGATACTGATATCGAGAATGCTCAACATTCCAATCTCGCAAGTGAGCAATGTCCATTACACCGTTGCTGGTGCCTGGTGGGACGCAGCAGCGTCAGAATTTGCCACAGCATACGGCAAACAGGCATTTAAACTACTGCACTTGCTTTATAACGACTGGACACAAGCTGTAGCAGACAGACGGTACAGTGGATCAGCAAGATTGAGGTTACTTGGAGACGATTGGGCCAAAACGGGGCGTTTCGAAACGTTTAAAAGAATGGAGAGATAAAAAGACGGTGCAGAGATGTGGTGAGGCTGTGAAAGATTTATTTTAATGGAGAGAATAAATAAGTAAATAGTGTATGTATGTAAAGTAAGTTAGTTTTAATGATGAGTTGTGTTTTCTTGTCTAGAGCTGTTCAACTGATACATTCTGTACATTTTAAATTATATTAACTACATTTTTATACACAGGTCATGGCGCGTCCAGATATTCCTATTCCTTCAAGTCCAGCTTCGCCGTATCCGATACTTATCAAGGACACTAGTGTAGTGGCAGGTTTTGGCCGTGGATCTTCGGAGATTGGTATACCTACGGCTAATATCCCAATAGAGTCATGTAACGAGTTGAGTAGTTTGGACACAGGTGTGTATTTTGGGTTTGTCAAGTTACACAAGCCGAGTGAGCCAATTGCGGAGCAGAATGTGCAACTTGTGGACAGAATTGACGGCAAGTCAAAAGTTGAGCTCAATTTTGGAGCTCAACTTCAAGATGAAGATTTACAAGTTTTGCCTATGGTGATGTCGCTGGGTTGGAACCCTTTTTACAAGAACGACAAAAAAGCGTGTGAGTTGCATATAATGCACGAATTTAAGTCGAATTTTTACGGTTGTAAGTTGAGTTTCAATATCTTGGGCTATATAAGACCAGAGTTGGACTATGTGTCTTTGGAGTCCTTGATACAGGATATCAAACTGGATATAAAGATTGCCTTGGATGTGCTAAACTCAGAAGGTTACTCCAAGTACAAGGATCAGTTGGTGGGAAGTTAATGTTGATGATTAATAGTTTTAATTTTTTGAATGTTATTAAAATTTTTTTTTAGTAGTCCAATGTTCTATAAGAGAGAAATCAAAAAAAATTGTAATAGCTATCACGGGCTAGATACATATATTAAATACACCAATTTGTAAATTGTAAACATTAACGCAAGCGCATAAGCTTATTTTCATCCCTCACATCAATTTCAATTTCTCATCTTCTTTGTTCTTTTCAGTCTTGCCGAACATTTGCTTTAATGTAGTGATTGCGACAACCATCATCTTGCTAAACCAGTAAATGTTTAAAACGTCCAAGACAAAGTTACAAGACAAGATGACAACAGCCACCCAAGTGACAAATTTTTCATTGTTTCTTTCTGAATATAGATCAATACCAAGTCTGATAACTTGGTACCAACCCCAGCAAATTCTGACAAAGAAGAAAATCAAAATCAAAATGATATTATTCACCAGTTGTATGAAATCTGGGATCCAGTTACCAAATTTCAATCCAAACCATCTAATATTTAAAAATGGAGTACTAATCTCAAATAATAAGAACAATGGGGCATAGTAATTTATCATTTTAGCCTTGGTTGCACTGTAAAAGACAAGTGTTGACACAACACCATGCAGTAAGAATCCAACACCAAACAGATTGACATATCTCAAGGATAACAATGCATCCCAAATGAAATAACTTAGTGCTAAAGAAACGTAAAATTCAGAGTATGGTGTAGTTGCAAAAATTCTGTCCTTGTTCAAGTACTCATTATCGTATGCTGGGATACCTAAATAGCAAATCAGACAACTTTGAATAAAAGAAGTAACTCTCATACAAAAATCAATTCTGTTTTTACGATTTTTCAACTTACGGTTAAACACGGGGAAAACAATCAAAAAGATTTTTGATAATAAGTAGATTGAATGGTATAATGTGACACCAAACAAGACCGTGTTCACATTAGTAAGAAAACTCGAGTTCTTAGAACAGTAATCCGGGAATTGGGACTCGAAAAACGGTTTAATGTGAGTTTCAAAACCAGGAAATGCAACATTGTGCAATTCCATTGGTGAGTCGTAAGCGTATTTTTCACGGAATGACGAAATGCAACCCATTATGTTGAATAAGTGTGAGAAAAAATCACCAAAAATCACCAAACTATTAGTCAAACACCAAGTACTTTTGTTATGTAGAAAAATTGAAGACAAAAAACCCTTGAATAAACACGAAATCAGTTGAATTAAATGACTTTGTAGCTGAATAATTGTGTATTTACTTTAAATTACTCTTTTTCAACAAATCTGAGCTCGCTTTTTTTTTCTTCTCAGTAAAAATAAACAGTGCGCAGATCTGAAAAAACTCCGACAAGTTGAATAAAACGGAGACTGAAACGTTGTTGTTAGCGTTGATACTGAATTTGAGCAGCAGCAGGTAGTCAACTTGGTGTTGTTGTACTGTATTAAGTTGATTTGAGTTAATTGGTGTTGTACTTGCATATATTTCAATCAACTTCTGATTGATTGTTTAGCCAACTCAGACAAGTACAACCACTTACAGTGTTGAACACGCATTAACCCCGAACTCAGCTTCTGTTGGCACCGGCGTACTGTTACGTAAAGAATTAAATAAGTGGCTCTAAGCAGCATGTGAGTTTTGTCACTGTGTTTCAGGCTTTAATACGGTGAATCAAACGGTGAATGGTTTACTATTACTCAACAACTCAATAAACTATCTTTTATTCGTATAAAACAGCGGGGAACAAAACAACACATAAACACAGACACTACATCAGTACAAACAGTTGAAAAAAATATGAAACAAACTCAGCGAGATGTAAGTACTTTTCTCTTCTTTAATGTTAACAACACTACTTGTTCAAACATGTGTAACTACAGCTTTGTTAGTTTTGCGTGCAATTGCAGCAACTTTATCACCCAATGATAAAGCCAGACCTTGACCTTTTGATCTGATTCTAACATGTCCGACAATCGGTCCACTAACCGATTTCTCAATACACAAGTTAGCTAATGCATCTTCACCAAAACTAGATTTTGAATACAAGTTTGCTGACAAAAATTGACAATCTTCTCCAATAACGGCACCTGGTGTCAAATTGTTCATATTTGTACCTTTTAATAATTCATTCAAGTAATCATTCAATGAAGTTAAATTAGACTTGACGCTAATCTTATTTTCCCATTCAAATTCATTCCACATTTTTCTAAATTGTGCTTCTGAACATGTTGCAGGTTTGATATAATCCAAGATATCAACGTGAACATCAGTCAAAATGACAATATTACTTTCATCACCATGTTGACCATCGTAAACAATATTACCAAAAATAACACCCGTATCAGCGGATGTAACTTTAATTGTTGTTGAAACTCTATGGAACCCATGTGGTGCAATATTTTGAGTTGTTGGTTTATCAACAACTTTCAAATCACCTAAAGTGGCAAATTCAACAGACAAGTTACGTAATGTTTCTGTTGTTTGATTCACAAGTAAGACATCTAATGTGACATCAAATTGATGAATCTTAACATATGCTTCAGCATAAACAGGATCTGAAAAACCTGTTAATTGAGTGATTTTTTTCAATCTTGATGATAAATCTTCTTTCTTAATATTTGAACTTTCACCAATAGCTAAATTCAAATCTTCAGTTGTCTCGTCAATAGCTTGTTCACTTGTTGGTAATTGTCTGAAAATAATTGCATCATCAACTTGTTCTGCATTATGTTGTAAATGGGCAAGTTCTGCTTGTTTAGCTTTTTTATCAGCAATTTCTAATTGTACTTTAAATGCTTTCTTGGTATCTTCCAAAAATGCTTCATCAATTAAAGATTCATCAGATTCATCTTCTGATAAGAATCTAATACAAGATAATATTCTTTCTGAAGAATCCTCATCAATCTTCTTTTTCACATATTGTGATTCACCAACTCTTAAAATTGAAACCATAATTAACATAGCTTCAGCTTTTAAAGCATTTAATAATCCATTTTTAGTTGTAATCTTACTAAATCTTAACACAAGTTTAACTAAAGTTGATGATAAGACAGATGCAAGATAAAAATCACCATCTAAAATCAATGATCTTAATGAAACTTTAGTCGATGATGCAGATGATGAATTTTGATCTGCTCTTGTAGAAGAATCTAATAATGCACTTTCTGTGGCATAAGTACCATCAGCCAAAATTTTTGGACCTTTAGTTTTAGATTTTGTTTCATTATTGCTTTCTTTTTCGTCAGAAACACCATTTCCATCTTCAACATCTTCTTCATCGCCATTTTCACTGTTTGCAGATCTTTCAGCAGATAAGATTGGAACTTCACCAATACTAGTTCTGATATGTTTCCAAGCTGCTTGAATATCCTTTTCATCAATACAATATTCACCTAGAATCCATAAAGAACTTCTATACACTTTACCACTTTTAATAGTTTTCAAAGAATGAATCAAATTTTTAATAATATCACTTCTTAAATCAGGGAATTTTTCAACAACTTGTTTAACAAATAAGATAACATCTGATGCACCTGTTGTATTTAATTCACCAATAAATTCTAATAATAAATCAACAACGTTTGCAGCAACTTCATGGAATCTAATTGCACAAGAATGAATTGCTGATGTTAATAATTGTCTATATTCTGTTGATTTTTCTTCATTTGAAGTTGTAGTTTTCAATAATTCTTTCTTCAATAATTTGATAACATCATCAACGTTTTTACTTGAAACCAAAGATAAAGTAATATCAATTGCTTTTTGTCTAACATCAAGAGAAGTTGCTGATAAGACTCTCAAGATATCTAAACACATATCATCAAGCATACCTTCATTCTTTTCACGTAATTCATCAACTCTTTCTAAAGCAATTAATTTAACATTGTTATCGGATTCTTTAACAGCTAAATCAATAAATTTAGAAGCAGCACTTGTAATGGCAATTTGAGAATTTGATAAAATACTTAAAGTTGTTGCAGCTTCATAAATAACTGCATTATTTGAAGAATCTAACAATTCTGAAATAATACTTAAATATTTTGGTTTCAATTCAGAAGCTGTGACTGCATCTTTTTTGATAAATTCAATAAATGATAATTGAATGATTGGTTCTAAAGATGTGATTGCTTGAGATTGAATATATCTTAAAGCTGCTTGTCTATCCAATTGACCCAAACAGACAAAAGCATTTCTTCTACAAGTTGGATCACTTTCGACAGCTAAGAAATCAGCTAATAATTCAGCAGCATCTGGAATCAAATGATCAGACACTTTGAAAATTGAATAAATTGCGAAAACTGCATTTTTTCTAACATAAGCATGACGATGTTCTAAACATTGTCTAGCTGATGGAACCAAAGGTTCTAATAATTCTGGTTCTTTTAATTTATTCAAGAAACGTAATGTACTACCACGAATATATTCATTTGGATGTTGCAAATCGTGTTGGATAGCATTACAAACTAAAATCATTTCATGTTTCAGCTTACCATCAGACTCATACTTTGGACAAATTTCCCAGTAAAAGTACAATAATTTCTTCAATTCTTTGTTTCTTGAAGGCATGACGTATCTAATAATATGCATCAATAATCCAGGCATTGGATCGCTGTTCAACATTGTGAACAAGATTTGTTTCATGGCATCAATTTTTCTCTCATCATCACCTTTCTCCAAAATTGACTTGAAATCATTGACGGTGGATTTTTGAGCAGATTCAAACTAAAAGAGAATTGGTGTTGCACACAGCAATGGTACACAAAGTCAATGTTAGTATATTGAAATTCAAACAAAAATAAAAGAGCCAAAAATAGCAGACATTGAAAGGCCTTTCAATTGCTCCTTTAGATCAAGTCACCAATTCAAACAAAGCAAGCTAAAAACATCAGTACATACCTCATTAACCAGTGTGTAACAAACCTCGGTCGACATCTTTTGAGAGCGCAAAACGGTGTGAATAGATCTTTGACAACTGTTGCCACCTTTTGTAACGCACTAAACTATTAAGATAGCAATTGAATAAGTAGTTAATTATGCAATTAGTATTATACATCCTCTTATATAAAACACAGCTGTTTCCTATTGTTTGTTTTCACTCTAATCTGTGGTTCACATCTCTCCCTCTCCTTGTTTCGTTGAACACGTTAATCGATTCGCACGAGGAAAGTAAAAAAATTTACATACTTTTAAAAATAAAGCGTTATGTAATTTATATCGTCATACAGATCTGAGTAGCACTTTGCACTTTGGGGAAGAGATTTCAATTACATTCAGGGCCAGTTTATCTTTATCAAAACCGTTATTTTTGTTCTTTATAAACAGACATACACATACACACACAGCATACTTACATACATACTTGGCTCGATCACTCTTCATCACTGTCGGGATTCGCTATGTATAGTCTCATTTTTGCCTCGTTGGGGACCCAGTCTCTGGCTGAGCGCACACTGGCATATCTAGATAGTCCACTCTCCTGTGTCTTATTCACATCTGCTTGGGATGTGAGTTTCTTTAACTGCTCGGTAACGGCTAAGATTTCAGCGTCAGGGTCGGTGGGTGTCTTGGTCTCCCCTGTAGAGTGGCTGAGCTTGGAGTCTGGTAACTCGTTAGCGTCTATTTCTGAGGCAAGCATTCTCGTGCGTGGTTTTAAACCGCCGTGTTTGATCGATGTCTGGTACGAAAAGACACTGGTTCCCAGCGACTGTCTCGACGAGGTACGCTGATGTGCCCTTGTTCCTCTATCTGGCCGGATGGCCACCGGTAGTCTGTCCCTTGATGGCAATTTGTCCGTTGTTGCGCCTTTGTAGCGGCTTCTAATCTCGTGTATATAAAATGATTGAACACCTTTACCTTCTACGTTCGCAGATGACTCCGTGTTGTTCACCAAGCTATTGTCCTTAGTTTGATCAGGAATGTTAGTGTTGGCGTTGGCCTTGATGCTGGTGTTAGTGTTGGAATTGACGTTAGAAAATGGTGGTAAGATATCCTTTTGCAATTCAACACCGCCAACATTATTTGGAACGGCAGGTGCGTCAATACCTTCAGGAACAACTCCAACTTCACCTACACCAGATACCTTTGCTGCATGGTTGAACAATTCAGGCTGAGCAGTCGAGGTCGATAGAGATCGGTTTCGTCTGCCAGTAGAGGGAACGTCTGGTGGCGGTCTACGATTAGCGTGAGAATGGGACGCAAGCGAGGACATCATTTGAGTCGCAACCGGTACAACAGCAGAATGTGTCAAAGGTAGCACCACAGGAGTCTCTCTTCTATCATAGCTTGAAATTCTGTGCTGTTGCGTATTGCTTGGAGACGCTGATCTGCGCATCATCCCATCTGGATCAGATCTATTGTTTGTATCGAAAAGTTGTGGAATCAATGGAGCCGTATTTTGATACGATGAAGGTGGCGTTGGTGTATTGTTAAAATCATTTGCAACATAAAATCCGCCTGCACCAATTGGGCGATCTTGATCTAAATTTGCCAAATTTTCTTGCCCTGGTTCGACTCTCAAATTTGGTTGTTCTTGTTTTCTACTCTCTGTGTCAAGATCATCTGATGAACCATTGACAATCACCATTCTATGCTTCGGCGAGCCTGCGTCAACATCAAAATGGGTATAGTATGCGGGTTTAGCAGTGAAACTAATCTCTCCATCGTCATCTTCCTCTTCATCACGATCATCAACTAACCCACCATCAGCCGAACTGTAATATTGATTCTTTGAGCGGTTTGACAAATCACCGATATATTCCTGATTTTCGCTGCTAGTGCCACTGATATCAGCGTCTTGGTTAACAACCCCAAGAACACCACGACGGTGGAATGATGGTGTTGTTGGCGTTTCAATTGTATCATTATTATTGTTATCGTGTCGGAAATTGTAATCTTCCTCTGTATCTGGCTTGTTAATACCCAATCCCATCCCGCTTCTTTTCTCAACATACTCGCCTGCAGAATCAGGGTGATTAGTATGAGAAGTGATGAAATCCAAATTTGGTTCGCTTTCCTCATCCGATGATTGTTGGAAAGGATTGTAATCAAAACTCTCGTCCAGATCGAGATTATAACTACGGGTATCGAGTTTTTGTGGTGAAGCAATCTGTGGATCTAAGGAATGGAAAGTTTCACCCACCAAACTCTTGTTAAGACCATCGTTACTCTTTACTTCATCTTCATGCTCAGAAACAGATTTCTCTGACTTGCTGAATCTGGGAGTACCAATAGGAGCTGAAGATGCATCATAAAACTCATAATTCTCGTTTGATAAGTTGGATGATACTGAGCTTCCAAAACCTTGGTGAGACGCAGCCAAAGAGGGAGGCTCAAGGGCGACATCGTCTGAAATATCCTTACTTGAATCACTATCTTCAATCACTTTGTGCAAATTTGTTATATTAGGTGATGGATGAATATGTGTTTCGTGGGAATGTGGGTGTTCCTGTGTTGAAGTGGTGTGCACCTGTTCATCAATTTGGGAGTCTTCAATGGCCTTGTTCTCGGATTGTTTCTCTTCATCATCGTCATCGTCATCGTCAACGACAAACTGGTTTATCTTCTTCTCTTGAACCGGAGACCAATCTACGGTTTCTGCATCGTCTTCACTTGAACTTTGATGAGGGTCAAAATAATCATCTTTGTTGCTCTCATACTTGGAAAAAGGATCTAGAGATCTGGTGTAACTAATACCAGGATCCAACTTGGAGTCTTCCACAAAAGCATTGTGTTGAGAAGAATCTATAGTTTTAACAGGAATATTATCTAGTGGTTTTATATCACGACCCATATCTTTATTAGCTTCAGGAAGATAAAATTCGGTAGACTTGGGTAAAACATTCAACGGAGAGTAGTGACTCATGGTGGATGGTGTTGCAATCTCTAAATCTGGGGTATTCAAATCAGTAAAAGAATCATTGTTCTTGAGCTGTTGTATCTCAGTATCTATTGTGTGTAACAGGTGGTAGTCGTTTCTCTGTGTATTGTTCTGTTTGTTTTTCAAATTTAGTGGATCTTCGAGCAACGGAAGTCTTTTCGACGTGGAAATTGCAGGAGGAACATACATCTTAGTAGGACTGAAGTTTAGCTCATGCTTAACATTCTCCTCAGTGCCGGTTAAAACGTACTCCTTGCTCTCAGCGGGATGAGAGCCAGAGGAAGAATCAACAAATGACCCCACTGTAGAAGCAGGAGCAACCTCAGATGAGCCATTTGCAGGTTGTAATGTGTCTGTGGGAGCAGACGAGGATGGTGGAGGAGGAGGTGGTTTTCTGCGTCTTGATAGTAGTCTGGTACTGGAACTGATGTGATCACTTTTGCTAGTAATCAAACTATCACTGGAGAGCACAGCTGCATTATTTTTATGAAACTTGTCTATAGAACTCGAATTGTCAATTTCTGTGGATGTTGTAGGATAAACAGATGACGAGTCACTAGGTTGCCTAGATACATCTGCTTTAACAGACTGATTAAGCACCGTATTCGACTTTGAAGTACTTGAGTTCTGTCCTAAGTAAAAAGGAAACACTCCGTTACCTGTACTTTCAGCAGCCACACTATTTTTGGATTCAGATGTAGGGGTCCTACTTTTACTATAGTCTCCAACACCAGACATCTCTTTATTCAACGGTTGCTTCAATGATCCTCTATGATTGAATGGGTTCGTTTTCAAGTTACTTGGTTGGGATAATTGTTCTGCAATTGGCTTATCCTGAACCAGTGACGGTTTGGACTTTGGGGTATAGACTGGGGGCGTTATTTCGCCATACTGATTTCTCTTTTCAACCAAATGATGTAGATCTTCGGTGGAATCTGGCGGTAAAGTGACTGTTATTTTTTTATTTATTATAGAGGAAGAAGAGACAAAATTCCTCTTTAAGCTGTTTTTCTGCCCAGAGGACTGACTCGATGAATTGGGACTGTTGTTATGATGGTGGTGCCCCGAGAATGGGTTCAAGAAAGACGATCTCTTTTCTTTGCGTGAAGACATCTCCTGAACGGTGGTAGTATGAACAATGCTTCAAATACCAGAGTGTGTCTGTCTTTTCAAATATATTGGTCCAAAGTGTCTTGATGTGATAAAGAATATCTCCAATGGTTATCTATCATTAGCCATATAAAAAGCTAAACTCAAGTCATCTTAATCAAATGAAGCATTTCAATTTGAATCGAATAATAACAAGCAATTATAATAAATATTATGTAAGGATGTATCTTAAGTTAAATTCTTATTACATAATCACAAAAACAATTTTTTTTTTTTTTTTTTTTTTTTTTTTTTTTTTCAGTGAAAATTTTTGAGATTTCAAGTGTTTTTTTTCTTTTTACTTGATTTTAGCTGTCTAGGTGGTATACAAATGTGATGACAAGTGAAGTTTAGTGACATTACAAGTTGTGGTTTTTGACATATTACAAATAGACATAGTTAGTATACCGTACAATACACACAATGGCCAAGAAGGAAAAGTCCGAAACTTCAACAGAAGTTGATAACTACGAGAAAAGATTACCAGCATTATTACCATTTGCTAAACCACTAGCACCAAAAAAACTAAATAAAAAGACACTAAAGACTATTAAGAAAGCATCCAAGGCTAAACATGTCAAAAGAGGTGTGAAGGAAGTCGTGAAGGCTTTGAGAAAAGGTGAAAAGGGTCTTGTTATTGTTGCAGGTGACATTTCACCACCAGATGTCATTTCTCATATTCCAGTCTTGTGTGAAGACAACTCTGTTCCTTATTTATTTGTTCCATCCAAGGAAGATCTTGGATCTGCAGGTGCAACCAAGAGACCAACTTCTTGTGTGATGATTGTTCCAGGTGGAAGTAAAGGTAAAAAATCTTCAAAGTCAAGTGAGGAATACAAAGAATCATTCGACGAAATTGTTAAGGAAATTCCAACTTTATAAATAAATTTTGTTTGAAATGACCAACAAGGACGAAAATTTTAACAAGGAGCAAAAAAGGATATGAAATTGTGTTTTCATTTTCGAAAAGAAAACACACAAAATACAGATACATACTTTCATTAAATGAAAGCTGTAGATATATATTTTATATGATGTATATTAATATTAATTTTTGATTAGGACGAAAACTGTGGTTTGTATATGTATAAAGATGGTTTACAGGGTGTGACAACCATCACTAACGTGCGCTTCTCTAAGTAAGACTGACATCCTATATAAACTAGAAAAATTAACTACTTGCGCAAGCTTTTGGAATATGGTTAAAATTAAATAAATCTATCAAAATACTATTAAATGTACATGTGAATAAACAAGATAAAGTCTCACTGAGACAACATTTCAATCTTGAGCTTCTTTTTTCAATTCGGATCTCACCCATCCTTCTAAACCGCCTTGAATAATGATTTCTTGTAAGTTAGTACCTAATTCACCAACTTTTTGTTCTAGGACGACACTTCCATTTGAATCAGTAACGGTAACTAAAGCTTTTGGAACGTTCCATTTCAAGAACCAGCCTGTTCTTCTAGTTAATTCAGGTTCAGAACTTGCGTATTTTTCTCTCAACATGTTAATCAAATCAGGAATTTCTAAAGTTAATAAAGCGTTATTGATTGAGTTTCTGGAAAAGATATTACCAAAAGAACCAGCAACAACTAATTTAATATCTCTAGCTAAGATACAAGTTGCAGCTTGTTCTCTTGAAGAACCGGTACCAAAATTATAACCACTTATAATTATATCACCAGCTTTTGTCTTGGTACCAAATTCTGAATCATAGTTTTCCATACACACTTCAGCCATTTTTTCTCTTGGAACATCATCTTGATAAGTATATTTACCTGGATAAATACCGTCAGTGTTGATATTATCAGCATCACATAACACTAATTCACCTTCAATTTCTCTTGGGAAGCCAGGCAAGACAGAACTTGCTGAATCATCAGTTGATTCAGTTATTTGTTCAATTTTATCATCATCTTTAGGTTTCTCATTAACAACAATAGTCTTGGAAACAGGTTTTGTCTCTGGACAAGGTTCACCAAGGACTTCTTCAGGAGATGCAATTTTACCGACAATGGCAGAAGCTGCAACAACTTCAGGAGATGCTAAGAATGCTAATGCGTCTTTTGAACCCATTCTACCTTTGAAATTTCTGTTTGTAGCAGAAATACCAATTTCACCTTCTTTCAATAATCCAGTACCTAAACCGATACAAGGACCACAACCTGCAGGTAATGGAGTACAACCTGCATCTAATAAAGTTTTC
Organism: Ogataea sonorensis; assembly: GCA_037951595.1. Taxonomy (NCBI): domain Eukaryota; kingdom Fungi; phylum Ascomycota; class Pichiomycetes; order Pichiales; family Pichiaceae; genus Ogataea; species Ogataea sonorensis. Next base: position 364,921 of record JBANDG010000008.1, read on the forward strand.
CAAGCACCTAAGGCTTCAGCATCGGCTTGAACTTCAGAAGAAGCAGCAGCGATGTAAAATTCGACACCTGGAGCAATCTTATGACCTTTAACAATATCAGCAGCGGCTTTGATATCACTCAATCTTGAATTTGTACATGAGACTAAGTAAGCTTTATTGATTTTCAAATTATCCTTGGATAACTTAGATAATGGATTTGAGATCTTGACAGAATTTGGACCCGAGACGTATGGAGTCAAAGTTGACAAGTCAATAGTTAATGTCTTTGCATAGTAAGCATCATTATCTGCTTCAATTTTATTTTTGACCAAGTCGTCGATTGTCTTGTTGTTGATTCTTGGGTGATTTGGACCAACTTTCAACAATCTATTTGTGTAGAAATTGATTAAAGTATCATCGATTGGGAACAATCCAGATAATGCACCCCATTCGGTAGTCATATTAGCGATGGTTAATCTGTAATCAACAGGTAGTTTGTGGATTTCGTCACCGACAAACTCAATAGCATGGTTTAACACTTCGTCATTGTTGAATAACCCACATAATGAGACAATCACATCTTTACCAGTGACACCTCTTGGTAAAGAACCTTTAAGTTCCACTTTGGCAACAGGTGGGATCTGCCACCAAGTTTGACCGGTTGCCCAAATAGAAGCTGCATCTGTTCTCACTATTGGTGTACCTAAGGAACCTATACCACCATATGTATTTGAATGGGAGTCTGAAGCGACTGTTAAATTTGATGGGAAAGCGTAACCTTCTTCAATCATAATTTGGTGACCAATACCTCTTCCAGCAGGATAGAAATCGATACCCTGCTCTTTAGCGAAATTTTCAATATTTGAGTATTTTTCCAAATTTTTTTCACTCTTATTTTGGACATCGTGATCTAAAGTATTGACAATTTGTCTGTTATCTTTAACTTTTTTAGCGCCTAAACCTTTAAATTTTAAAGCAACTGGCCAAGAATTATCGTGAGACATGACATGAGCAGGCTTGATAGAGACATAGTCACCGGAGTGGACCACTTTGTTAGGTGGTAGTCCAACAGCATATTTTTGCACAATCTTTTCAGTCAAATTCTGACCTCTTCTCAATGAGTAGCTGATTGAAAAATTTCTCTGTGATTGTTGCAGAGATGATCTACAGAGGCTAGCTCTGGTATTGATATATAACAAAGCAGACATATTGTTTTTTATTGTCCCAGAGTTCTCTAGTATAAATAAGATTTATCTTAATACAGAACGCAACACCTATGATAACCAAACCAAACTATAGTCTAATCAACCCATCATATATCTCCATAGTAGTTGTAATTTTTCACAGTCTCTCTAGCACTCGCTCCGGCGCACAAATGACTCAGGAGAAGAAAAAAATTGAAAAGAGTGGAAAAAAACACCGGTAGCGCGCAAAAGAGTCAAATTTTCGGTTTAATGCATCAGCCAATGAGACACTACGAGTTTGTAAAGTATTTATTTGTAAAGTGCGTATATGCAATTTGTTCTAGTGTGTTATTAGTGTTGTCAGTGTTGTATAATTTATCTATCTAAATACATGTGTGCAATTGATACTTATCACATAATTGGTAATGTTATGATAGTAGCTCAATGGACAAATACTGAAAGATTCATCACGTCAGCAATGACTTAATCAGTCACTTTTTTATCCATTTATCAGGCACCCCGTCGATCGACGCTCAGATTAATCAATCATTTCAATCGACTTCAATCGACGCAAATCGACGCGGTCGATAAAAAAAAAGAAAAAAAATTTAAAAGACTAAAGCCGCACAATAATTTTTTTAGTTTTCCTCTGAAAATTTTCAGGTGCTCACAGGCTGAAAAATAAAAGAATGGAATCTATATTTTATAGTGATTTAAGCTTAAAGTATTTAAAAAGAGAAGCAAATATCAGTGCTTAACAGTTGTTATTTCTACGAATTTCACACTTTTACTTTTTAAAGACCTACAAGAATGGCTGCTGAAAAGGAACTGTATGTTTGCGTCTTTTAAACTAGTGGTGTTACCACATTTTTACTCTCTCTCTCTGTATCTTATACTAACATCTCACCATTATTGATTTTCATCTTATTCCTTAATTATACTATAGAAAACCTGTTACTGTTGAGAAACAGATCCCAGTCAGTTACGATCTTGGTAACTTGGCTTTGTTTGATCCAAACCCATTAGATCCACTTAAGGTGTCGAACGATGCCACTAGAAACGACTATTTAAAAGATATCACCAGAGACAATGTTCAATTACTTATAAATCAAATCTTGTCATTACCTTTGAAACAAACCACAGACAATACTGCAGGTGGCCAAAATGCCACCATGACATTGATCCAACTCCCTGATCCAATAACTCAATTACCAAGAGAAAAATCCATACCTAAACCTAAACAAGCAACAAGATGGGAACAATTTGCAGCTAAGAAAGGTATTCAAAAGAAAGGTAAAGAAGGTAAGTTGGTTTACGATGAAGCTACTGGACAATGGGTTAATAAATGGGGTTATAAAGGTAAGAATAAAGAACTTGATGATCAATGGTTAGTGGAAGTTGAAGACGATAAAAAGAGCGGTAATTCAGACGATTTAATCGATCCTAGAAAATTAAGAAGAGATGAAAGAAAGAAATTGTTGAAAAAGAACGAATTACAGCAAAAGAGAAATTTGAAAAATGCTTCTGATCGTAAGTAGTTGACCGTGAGACGATTTGTTTCAAGTAATTTAAAGTCGGTTTATTTGGAGCTTCTCTTTATTCATTCTAATTTTGTATAATATTGAATTTATTAATAAAAAACTAGTTTTATTCTTTTATATTAATGTATTTATTGTAATAGTTGATAACACGGAAAAATAGTAGTTTCCAAAGCATTGTTTTTACATGACATGCGAATACAAGAAAAAAATAAAAAGAAACAAAACATGGACCTTTTTATATAAGAGATTTGTGTGATGACACAAGTAAGTCACCATTTTTCTGATCTACTATATGAATGTTCAATACACTGACATACAATACTAAACGTTCAGTTGCTTCTACCTTAAATGCGACAACTCTCAAATTCAGACTACACATTAGATGACCTCATACCCACCATCGACGCACTCCTGAAAGTATCTGACTTGGATAATGTTTCCGTTCACAGCATCCGCAAGACACTTGAATCTCTTTTCGATATAAATCTGTCCCGGAAAAACACAGCTTTACTTGACTTGATCCTGAGCAGGTACCGTAGACATTACAAGCTACAAAAAAGGCTAGAACTTGAGTACCAGAACGAGGAGTTTACATGCTTAGAGCAAATATACACCAACTGGATCAAGCGTGATCAAGACGAAAAAGATGAAGAATTGAAAGAGTTGGACAAGGAGTTGGACAAGTATTCATATGAATTAAACAAGTTGCAGTATTTGAAAAAAAAATCTAAAGCTAATGCTAAAATTAAAAAACAACAGCTGAAAACCACAACTGAATCTGCTCAGGTTTCAGACCACGAGGATGAAATAGGTATTCATCTTTCTGATAGTGACGTTTCAACCGATGATAGTGACGATAATGACCCTTTACTTCTTCCCACAAATTTTGGTACCAGTCAAGAAGTTTCCCAAAAAAAACAACCTATACAGGACAGAATACCTATAGTTAAACATAAACCTACTGGTCCACTCACTGCAAAAGATAAAATTGAGCAACTTGTCCGAGAGAATAGACTGTTAGCAGCAAAACTGAACCAATCGATTACGCCAGGCGATATCAATGATGTCGTCTCCAGTAACGTGCAAATCACCTTACAAGACGCTAAAGATTCAATCTTCAAACTCAAAAGATACCTCAAACACAGATTTAAAACACGAGAGCAGAAACGTGAATTGATTAAAGCTGAAAAATTGCAAGAGTTGCATAAAGCCAAAATAAGAGTATCTCTCTTGAAAAGAAATGCCACTTTTAAACTTCAAAGAAATTTTTTGTACATCTTATATGGAGTCAACTCGAAATTAGCAGCGTTTCTCAACAGTCAAGATCCAATCTCAGTTGCCGAATTTCAACAAAAGTTATGGTATTACATTGACAAACACAATCTCCGAGATCCTAATGATTCTACAATGATTATTTCCGATGATAAACTCAAGCCATTGTTTGGTGATCGTTTCAGCTACTTCTTTATAAATAAAATATTCTTTGAAAACTGTATTCGATTTGATGAAACGGTTTACGATGACGAATTCCAATGGCTCAACTCTCAGGAATACAAAGACGGTAAAGGGAAATACGACACATGTGCTAAAGTCGAGTTGGATTATAATGTGGAAGATTTTGATAACGATGAGTTTTTCACTGTGACTCTAGATAAAAAACTACAGCCCAACTCCGAGCTTGACGCAGAAGCAGAGAGGGCTGTTCGTGATTGGCTCAGCTAGATATCTTTGTGTAATTGACTCTTGTTCCATTCCAAAATCTATGTATGTAAATTGTTTGTTATTTTAGTAAATTGTTTCAACCACAGTATATTGTGAACTGAAATATCGGCACACATCAGACAAAACGTCAAAATTTATCCGAAAAAAAAAAAAAAAGCCTCAGTGGGTGAGTTTAATTGTAAACTTGATTCTTATTCAGTATAGTAGATGATAAACAGCAGACTTTCCCTGTAAATTTTGCAAGCAGCTTAGTTTCTGTAAGGTGCAAGACCCACTTCCAATAGCTTAACTTTAGTTAGTTATGGAGGAAGATCAATCATTTGACAAGTTTCTAGCAGACTACGTATTGGAATATTTTTTAAAAGTTCAGCTCTTGTACGATGAGAGTTTCAAACTAGTCTGCGTGAAAGACATCCCCACAATACCAAATGATCCGAATATACCACATAAAAAGTTGCATTTGAAAATTGGGAAAAGAGATGAAGCATTAAATAAAGAGTTTCTCACTATTCTTTCTAACCCATCTGGGTTCCAAGTGTTCCGGTTACATCCAATGACCGAAAAGAGTTTGATCGAATACTATAATAGATATAATGCCACTTTGAGAGGTTATGACATTCACCGATTGATTGATCTTTTCCGCCAATTAATACAACAACATAAAATTGAAATACCCCAGAATTACTACTTAGAGTTGGTTCAAGTGGTTGACATCTTGTTGTCGTGTAAATCTACAGATAGTCAAAGAGAGACTTTGCTAGGTATACGAAGAGAAATACTGAATGAGAAGTATATTCAGCTACCAACCATCACAAACACTAAACTTAAAAGCTTGATAGTCAGAGCTTTCAAACTAGAGTCGGTAGACAAGTTGGACTTGTTGATTGACCATTTGAAATTCCAAGTTAACAAACAGGATGTTGTGAGGTTTCTCAACTCTAATGAGTCGTTAGCTTACAAATACACTAGAAAAGATTTTGATTCGGAGGATGCCTGGAACGAATGGGTTTACAAAGTCACGGAGCTGAATCAAAGTTTGATTAACGAGTTTGATATTGGTCTAATTCAAGAACAATCATTCTCCATACGGCCAAGAGATATTAAAAGAACTTTGAAATTTTTAAAATCAATTTTATTCGAATCAGGTTCCGTTTTTTTTGAAAGCGTATTAAAGTGTTTGAATCTGTGGCAGGTTGATCCATTTGATGTTTATATTTTAATCGTGGATGACCTACTGTGTTTCCCACCAGATTTTGATTTTGCTGATAAAAGTTTCGGACTAGCAACTCTTTTAATGACTGTACAACTAAATTTTGTTCATTGGCCAGTGACGAAGAAAAAAGTTGTGAGAGATATTCATGAAAAGATCTTCAACAAGTATGAACAACTACTAAGTGATAATTTGCTCCTGTTTTTCGATGATCCCAAATCGTTCAGTCAATGTTTGAAATTCATCGATAATTTAGGGGCAACTGATGAAATGAAAAGGCTTGTTCAAAAACAACTAGATTTAACACTATCCCAAAGGACAAATAATTATTTCAATAAGGAAAATACAGAATCAGCTATCAAGATGCTAGTTCTTGTTAAAAAAGATTTGGACTTGATTGATGCTTGGGTGATTCAAAATAGAGAACTTAACTCAGTTTTCAAAATTTATTCAAAAGCAAACAGTTCACTTTCACAACCAGTTGCTAATTTTATGAAATCTGTTGTTGAAAAAAGATATAATCCGACAAAGAAAAGCTTAGATACTGTTGTCGACGGAGAGGAAAATATCACTTCATTGGTGATTTTATTAAATGAACTTCAACATAGAGTGAAGACAGAGTTGAACTTCCAAGATTATCTTTTTCATGAAACTTACAAGTTGATTCAAAGATGGGACAAAGATATGAGAAGTCAATGTGACAGAGCTATTAAAGAGGACTCGTTGAAACGACTTGATGGATGTTCGTATAGTAGTAGTGTTCCCGATATCATTCAAATCACTAAAGCATACATCAATCTTTTGAAATCATTCAACTGGAAAAATACCTTGCAACTAGCCGAGCTAAATAGTTTGCTATACAAACAAATATCAGAAATCTTGGTGCATTATACCAACTTAATGTTCAAGATTATTGATGACCGTTTGAGATCAATTGGAAACAATTCAAAATTTGAGGTGAAAATATGTACTTGCTTGAACAATATTTACAAAATCTTAGAGTACATGAATAACGTGGATACAGCAGAGTTGCAGAATTATTCCAAACTACTAGCATCCCAGAAGCAACAAGTTTTAAAGAATCCCAAAAAAGTCATTTCAGTAAACATCAAGAGGGCAGAAAACGTTGAAGATAAAAAGGGTGATCCACTTGATCTGTACGTCTCTTTGAGTGGAGCAATATATGGGAAGACAAGAACTATCAGGAAAGATTACAATCCAGAGTGGGATGAGAGTTTCCAGACGTTGAGCAGTAAAGATGCTGGGTATTTAGTTTTAGAGTTAAAAGAACCAAATAATAGTATTCCATACAAGACAATCAAATACAAGTTGAATTTGAGAAAAAATAGAGGATTAGAAATTGAAGAAAAACTTTCGTTGGAGCCAAATTCAGGTACATTGACTATATTAGTTTCCACAGAAACAGAAGTGAACGATCCATATTTTTACTTGAACAAAGCTATCATTGAAATATCCAAGGCGAGAGACAGATCGATAAAGTTATTTGTTGAAGGGCTTTCAACTGAAGTGAAGGAGAAGATTTTCAATAGAATATATTTAGTACACAGTCTAAAAACGACACCGGTTTATAATAACCGCATTAATTATAAACATTTGAAAGATGAATTACTAGACAAGTTTATTGAACAAATGGAAGTGTACATTCTACCGGAACTATTTGACAATTTAGAGACAGACTGCTTTGATGAGATAGTCCTGCAACTATGGTTACAACTCTTAAAGTGTGCTGAAAATTTAGCTCTTCCCAGAACTTCAATTCTTTTCCACAAGATTAATGTCAGATTACAGAAAAGAAGTTCAATCATGTCTGGCTTTGTGAGTAACACCAGCACGTCTTTCAGATTCAGAAAAACAACCAACGAAGAGATTATAAGAATCATTGAATGGTGTTTCAAATTGAAAGAAATGTTCAATATCCCTGGTAAAATCCTAGCGGAGCCAATGAACTCTTCTTTTGAAAAGTTCGCTAGACTTCTTGAGCTTTTCCAGTTGTCGTTACCAGACCTGAGACTTGAATACTCCGCCATTTGGGAGTATCAAAGCGGGAAACTGGCTTACAAGTACAGTAATGATACAAATAGTGAAGTGGTCAAAGAGCTGAACTCTGTAAATGAGCGAAAGGAATTGATTTTGAGAGTTTTGTTGGCCAAAGATGAGTTCACCTGGGTGAAAAATGCGATTGAATTGGAACAGAGATTTGAGCGAGTCATACGAACAGAGATGGAGATCCAATATCTAATCGAAAGTGTCTTTCAAGGATGATAGTAGGATTCAGACACATCCATTATGACAAGCAGTATGAAACTAACAACATTCAATAAAAAACCATCTCTTGTATATATAAAAATATGAATAACCAAGTAAAAAGAACTAAACGAGACAATTAAACGAACGACTTGACACAGCCTCACAGCCGCATGTACAGGAAAGCAATCGCTACGCCGCCCTTAGCTCCATCGGGGCAGATAAGTGTGTCTGAAAGAAAACCAGAGCAGTATACGATACTTTTCAGCACAGAATTAAAAATATCAAAAGACAAAGTATAATTTGAAACACAATTCCCTAGTTGAAATTCAGCTTGAATAGTGTTTTGATTTTGATCTTTGATTAGATTTGAATCATTCTGGTAAACAAGCAATGCCTGATAGAATTGAAATTGAAGACAGCTTGAATAGTGAGAAATCCTCACAAAACGGTGGTGAGTCACTAAACAAAACTGACAATAACACTACAACCAATGGTGCTTCGTTTGATGAATCTAGAAGTTCATTATCATCTCAAGATAGTAGTCCAGAACTGGATCTGGATTCCGAGGACTTGAATTTTAGTGAGCCAGAGCTACAACAACAAAGTGAGAACGGTGATGATAGTCAAAGTATATTGCTGAGTTCTGCAAATTATGACCAAACAAAGTTTCTTAAAAGGTTACCCAGCTTACCGAATGAAAGTGATTCAAGTCCAATTATTAATAAAAATCCTTATACTGTCTCCGAAATGAGTATTCCTAAAAAGTTAAAGATTAACACTTCACTCAGCAATGGGGGTGCAAATAGTCTTAACACAGAATCTGCATCTTTACTGTCAACTTCAGGAACTTCTGTTAAATCAGGCTCTTCAATGCAATCAATAACGCTGTCCACATCCAAGACGTCTGCATTAAATCCATCAACAACTAAAACAGAGGCACATTCAAATCCTTTTGAAGAATCTCCTTCTAAACGCAGTGATACATTGGAGGAGTCTTTATCAAGGACACTTGAAAACGATTCTTCAACTCAGCAATTGTTGCTACCACCTGAATCTACCGCTATGCAAACAGGGTCATCTTTCATATCCAGTATCAAAAATCTGGCGACTCGTCACACGAGAAACTTTTCTGATATCAGCATTGATTCTGTAAACACTTTGAATCCATCAGCTCCCAAGTCACAATCCACAGAAAATGATTCAACCACAGAGGTTGGAGAAGGTGATATTGTTAAGAAAGTAGTTAGCTCAGATGGTACTACCGAAATGCTAAGTTACCGTCGTTCCAGAAGAGGGAAAAATTCAAGTATATCTTCGATACCTAAAACGCCAATCAGTGAAGCAACAAATTCTGATTTTGAAATTACCTCACCAATGACACCGAAATCAGATGTCGAATCCACAGCTAACTCAATGTACTCAAATGAAAAATATTTGGATACACAATATCGATACGCTTCACTGAAAAGAAATTTAGACTTTCATGAACTTTTTAAAGACATACCAGAGAATGATAGACTATTGGATGACTTTAGTTGTGCATTAAGTAGAGAGTTTTTAATTCAAGGGAGACTATATGTGTCTGAACATTATTTATGTTTCAATTCCAAGTTACTAGGTTGGGTTACAAGTTTAGTGATGTCGCTTGACGAAGTTGTTGGCTTTGAAAGAAAAGCCACAGCTGGACTTTTCCCAAACGGTATAGTGGTTCAAACTAAAGATAATAAACACTCATTTGCAAGTTTTATTTATCGTGATACCACTTTGAATTTCATTGAGACAGTTTGGTCAAGATCGATCACATTGAGTCAACTTAGAAATGAGAAACCAAGAGATATTGATCGTATTTCAACAAATGTTTCACCTCCAATATCAAAGCTAACAGAAGACGATATTTTCACCATTGACGAAAGCGATCCAGAAGACTTGCATATTGATGGATCTTTGAATGGTGATAATGATAAGTTGAATGACAACCCTTCAGTCTCTTATGAAGGTCCTGACGAACACGCTCCAACCTATCATGATTACGACCCAGTAGCAAACAATGAAACAGTTTTACTAGAGGAAACTTTTAAAGGTCCGCTTGGCTTAGTATATGCAATCCTATACGGTCCAGATACAAAATACCACAGATTGATAATGGAACTAAACGAAGGGTTTAATTTTTCCGATTATAGTGAGTTCAACAAAGAAGAAGATGGTAAATTAATAAGAAAGTTTGAGTATGAAAAAAGATTAAATTATCCAGTTGGACCTAAATCGACAAAAGTCGAGTGTACAGAAACTGTGGAACATTTAGATTACCAAGGCTATATAGAAATCACATCTATTTCAAAGACACCAAATGTTCCGAGTGGTAACGTTTTTGATGTGATGACAAGATACATTTTCACTTGGGACAATAACAACGAGACCAAATTGAAATTGAGTTATAAAGTTAATTGGTCAGGCTCAAGTTGGATAAAGGGAATGATTGAGAAGTCAACAAAAGCTGGACAAGAAGAAGTTGCCAAAACCATTACTGAGCAACTGACAAATGCCTTGGACGAATATTACAATAGTGTTTCCACTAAAAGTGATGTCAAACCAACATCCACCATTTCCAACCAAAGTTTACCTGAAATGAGTGAGAAGACTGGCAATACCGCTTCGACTCAAGATTACGTTAACATTGAACCAACCAATGATTATGGAGTGTTCCTGGAGCCTTTGATGGATAATTGGCTGGCCATTGTTATTATAGTATTTCTGTGCTTGCAATTAATACTGTTTTCAAGATTGAAAACTTATGAGAGCTTGCTACGCAAATCTACAGAGAACGATCAGAAAATCATTGAACTACTTGAAATATTACTTGCGGAGAAATAGTGTTTGTCTTTGATGATTCTTGTCTCTTGTACCAACGAATTTTTTTTCTTAATATTCTACATCGTTTGAAGCCTTTTGATTTACTCTTCAAATTTACGATTAATGACATGTTTTTTTTTTCCATAATGATTATGTAGATGCATTTTTTAGTTTGTGATTCACCAAAAATAGTTACTGTGTGTGTATGTGGATTTTGTTTGTGTTTTTTTGTTTGTGTGGGTGCTGGTTTTAAGTTTGTTCTATTTTTTGGGACTTAGGAATTGTTTTTAACTTTAAAAGAAATATGTACAAGAAAGTAACAATTCAAATGTAAAGACTATATATAAAAACACGTTTAAAGTTAAGTATAACTAAAAGCTAAAGAAATGAGAGTGTTAAAAATCAAACATTGTAACTTTAAAAACTCAACTTTTGAAAACCTTCACACACCAGAAGGAATTCCAATGTTACTGTCAGGGGCACCACCAGTGGCATTTTCTTTTGTTTCAATTAATTCACAATTATCAATAGTGTGAACTAATATTTTATCATTTTCAGCGTTTAATTCAAATACGAAAATACCAGTCAAAACTCTTTCTATATCTAAATTTTCATCTTTTTGGATTCGAAATTTTTGTAAATTCGATCCTATCTGTTTCATCAAACTCAATGGTTCTTCGAAATACTTCAGAATTCCACTCGATGCAAATTCACTTGTATTATAGGACCCCAACTTGGCAACATGTGTCTTGGAATTATTTAAATGAGGACACCCTGAAGTGCAGGTTCGCCATTTGACTATAATTTTCGTGGTATATTGGGAAATTCCGGGCTCGAATTGAGTTGATTGCTCTATAATATTGTTATTTATTGACAAATCAATCAATGATTCGTTCGAAAACAAATTGCCACATGGCTCTTCAATTTTAATGTTGGTTATGTGTAATTTGGAGCTTGGATTTAAGTAGAATGAGGTCAAAAGCAACTGAATTGTTTTCCATGTGGTTGCATATACAATATGTCCTTTCAAAACAGGGGTGTTGGTGTACTCTTTAGGAAAAATCCGAAGTGAAATGTTCTTGGAGAGAAATTCATCAGGTAGGCTCTTTTTGAGAAGATTTGGTATATTAGCTTGTAACATTTGAATCATCATTCCCAAGTTAGCCTTACGATTAGACGAATCAGGATTTGGGCGACCACGGCCTTTGTCAGATGTCTCATTCGGTTGAACAATTGTGGGTTGAAAGTTTCTTTTATATATCAATTCTGTGTGATGGTGATTAAATCGTGATACGGCCCTAGCTGGGGATTGTGGGTTGATAGCAAGGCAACTGCTCCATTTCGGATCGATCAGTTTGAGTCGTCTCATGATGTAAAGCAATATTGATAATTCAAAAGATTGGACAAAAATCAGTAGTTGTTCTTGTGTCAAATTCAAGCATGACTTACTCTTAGAAATTGCTCTTTTTACCTTAAATCAATTTCAAGTCAATTTACTAAATCAAAAGGTTTATATGAAAAGTTACTCATTGTGCGGCTTTACATGGTTTACTTTTATCAAATTTTGATTTGTGGTTTTTAACCATTTGGGAGTAGTAGTTTGTGGTTAGTATTTAATCACAGTATATTCTTACAATTGATGAACATATGTGACTGTCATACGGCTACTTTTTAAAAAACAGATGATACGTTAAAGAGTTTGACAGCAAGATGGCACCTCCATTAGTCTTTGATAACGAAGATCCAAATCTGCCCAATCTTCCGGAGAACGATGACATTTCATGGTCAGACTATGACGAATTGGTGTCTGATAACAGTAATACCAGTGACTCTGAATATTCTCTTGATTTAGACAAAGAAAATAGTACACATAATTTGGGCTCCACTGCACATAAGCATAAAAAATCAAATGGGGTTACAAGGTACTCACCTACAAATTCCACTGGGTTAAATAACGAGGACGCAACGAGTCATGGTGGAATAAGAAAAGTGAAAACTGTAGATGCTGATATTTTGAATCATGATATACCGAGTAAGCATGTGAATCGTAACAAAGGCAAATCGGCGTCCACTGGATCGTTGTTGAGTGGTGTGAATGAGGTCCCAAACAGTAATACATTGCCCAACTTACCAGATAATGATATAAGCAAAAAAATCAATAAAAGAGAGAAACAGAGGGCAAGAAGACAACTCCGAAAGCATAAGGCCAGATTGAGAAAGTACACAGGGTCGAAATTGAGGAAAGAAAGAGCAGCATGGGAGCCAGGTATTGATATCAGAACGACCGATGTTGAGCTTAGTTCGCCTGGGTCGTCAATTACGGTGACAGATTACTCAAGAAAAAGATACAGAATTGAACATTATGAAGTCTTTTCAGAACTGGCTGATTCTGATACTTTCCCATTTCTATTTTCAACAACTGAGGTTGATAGTAGTGCTGAAAATCAGCACGTCAAACCACCATCAACAACATCTACATCTTCAGGAACAGGCACGAGCAGCGATAATGGTAAAGAAGGAGAGGCCTCTGATGACCACGACCACGACAAAGATTCCCAATATTTGGATCAGGAAAAAGTTGATGTTGAGGGATATTTGGCAAAAGCAATCAAGTCACAAAGGGAGTTTGAGCACGCATTGCAAAACAAACCTGAATGGTCAACTGTGCGTTGGATTAACGTTAATGGATTATCATGGGAGAGTATCTCATCAATTGGGAATTTCTATGGACTACATAGGTTAGCTATTGAAGATATGATTGATATACCTCAAAGAACAAAAGTTGATGTTTACGGAACTCATATTTTTGTTGTACTGCCGCTTTTGAAATTGATTCAAACAAAGAAAGCGAAGTTAGTACCACATCCATTGTGGGATGGATTGAAGAAAAGAAGTCAAGCTAAGAAAGATGGAAATAAAGAGGACAAACGATATGATAATAAGGATAAGAAAACCGAATTTCACCATGACTCTGAGCATAATCATAACACATTTCACAACTATGAGTCGTTGACCGAGTACATTGAATCAAACAGAAATATAAACAATCTTACTGACTCTTCACTAAGTTATGAAATGGCCAAGAAGAAGAAATCAAGAGAGAAATACCGCAAATTGATGAACATTCAAATTCAAAGACCGTTGAACAGCAAAGGATTAGGAGTCGGATTAGAACAAGTTTCAATCTTCTTGACTGATTCCAACACGTTAATTACATTTTTTGAGCATTCTGCAAACGAGATTGAAAAAGCAGTCTTGTCCAGATTATCAAGTGAATTCACCATTTTACGTGAATCTTGTGATCCATCGATTTTATTTGAATTTGTATTAGATGCAATTGTAGATTTACTTTACCCTGTGATTACAGCGTACATGAAAAGACTTAATGAGTACGAGTTGGATATTTTGACAAATCCTACAATTGAGCATACACAGGCACTTCATTTAATGATCAACGAATTAGCAATGCTAAGGTCGAAAATTTTACCTATTGGCAGTATGATTAACCAATTAAAAGATTTCAAAATCAATAAAAAGACAAGCAAGTATATATCAGAGAACTCAAATTTGTACCTTTCTGACATTTACGACCATTTGGTTTCATTCTTGGATGACATTGACTCTATGTCAAGAACTATTGAGAATTTAGTTAGTTTGATTTTCAATACATTGTCAGTAAAGACAAATGATTCAATGCAACAATTGTCTTTAATTACGGTTATTTTTCTTCCATTGTCCTTTTGGGCAGGTTATTTCGGAATGAATTTTGAAATTTTCGGAGATTTATCAAAAAATGTTTCTTTTTACTGGAAATTAACAGTGCCTTTCACAGTTGGACTAATCTTGTTAATCATGTGGAAAGATGTGTATAAACAAACAATCAGATTTAAAAAATTTGTAATGAGATGTTATATAGGGTACAAGAACTACAAAGAGTATTCCAACCGGAAAAAGTACAAAGCCAACAAGAATCACTATTTGAAAAATAGGAAAATGAATGATACCAAATCAAGGCAAACGGGATTTCAAAGAAACGCTAATCCACAGAATAATGATGGTTTTTCAATGGTTTAGGTGAATGCTAAGTTTCTTCGTGACAAGTGGTAAATTGTGGTTGACTTCCAATAGAACTTAATGTATATTTCTTGTAATAGTTTGACGACACATTGGCGAAGTAATTTATCACAAAACTAATTTACTTTATTATTCTTTTTTATAATAAAAAAAAATCTATTAATTTGAAAAAAAGCAAGTGAAAGAGGTAAACAATAAACTATAAAGTAAGATGAACCCATAAATGAAGAAAGATGCAAAAATATAACAAAAACAAAACAAAAACAAAAACAAAGCAGAAAAAAATGACACATTGATCAACAATGGGGCAAAAACAGGAAAAGGGTAAATAAAACCATGAATGAAACCAGAAAAGCAATAAAAGCAATAAAAGCACCAATCTAACAGGTTTATAAAATAACTGTAAAACTTTAAAAAAAGAAAACAAAAACATCACACACACCAACAAAACCACCAAAACAAGCACCAAAATCAAATAAAACAAATAAATAAAACAAAAGCAGTACAAAAAACAAAAAGAAACAAAACTTAAAACTATCAAACTGAGATTCAATTTAGCTGAAATCCAAAAATATCATTATTGTCTAACTGATTATCGTTGGCTAACTTGTTGAAATAATTAGAATCACTTGAAATAATTAAATTTTGATTTAGTAATTTATTTTTATTAAACTTTAAAGAATAATGTTCAATTTCATCTAAATCATTATCAAACCAAGATTTTCCAATAAAAGTATTAATCTTACCAATATCATTATTATTTTTAAAAGAATTGTAAGAATTGATTAAAGAAGGTGGTTGTAATAATGATTGAGAGTCAAACAACGAGTTAGTCAATTGAGAAGAAGAAGATTTTGAAACAATTGAATGATTATGAGTGATTGTATTAATATTATTATCAATTTCAATTGGTTTCAATAATTTTTCATCAAATAAATTTTCAGAAAATGACAAATTGCAATAATCATCAAAATCGTCTTTATTATTATTATCAAAATTGATATTATCTTTTTTATTTAATTCATTGTTATTATTTTCTTCCAATTCATCAAACATGAAAAATTCACCACCTAATAACAAATCATTAGTAAATTGAGCTTCTTCTTGTTGTTCAGACAAATATTTTCTTTGTAAATCAAATTTATACTCTTGATCAACTGTAAAACCTTTAATTAAACCATTATTATTTAAAATGGTTAATCCTTGAATTAAATTTCTTTTAATTAAAAAATTGTTAACAATTGAATCAAAAGAGGTGAAATTCAAATTTGGATAATAATCATATAAGAAATCTGGATTTTTAATGAAATTATTATAATTTAAATCATTTAAGCAAGCTTTTCTAAAAGGACATTTACCAAACAAAGTGAATAATAAAGTGATTCCTAAAGACCAAATATCTGCCAATTTAGCATCATAAAATTCATCTTGTTGAATTAAAGCTTCAGGAGACATATATTTTTCAGTACCAACATTAAAATCTTTACAATTAATATCTGTAGTTGATAAACCCCAATCACATAATTTAATTGAACCATTTGGCATTAATAAAACATTTTCAGGTTTAATATCTCTATGATAAATATTTTTTGAATGAGCAAAATTTAAAACATTTGATAATTGATTAACTAAATTTAAAAAGAAATTTGGATTTGATTGAAATTTAACACCTAATTCTGTTTGATTATGAATTGCATCATATAAATCTCCACCTTCAATGTATTCTAAAACGAAAATAATATATTTTTTAGATTCAAAGAAATCAACCAGTTGACAAATATTTTCATGATAACCAATTTTTTGCATAATTGATAATTCATGTTTAGCCATTATATTAGCTCCTGAAATTGATTTTTTTAAAGCTTTAATTGCAACTTTTTCATTTGTTGATAAATTTAAAGCACAAGTAACTTTACCAAAAGAACCATTTTGTAAATTTGATAAGAATTTATATTGATTTTTCAATAAACCAAATCCTTTTTCATAAGCTAAATACTCATCCATTGAGTTTTTAAAATCATTTGAAATAGCATTCAAGTGATTGGTTAATTTTGGATTTAAATTTTCAACTGCTGAAGTCATTTTGTGAAATATATTATAAAGGTGATGATATTATTTTATCTTTTTTTAATGTTTTTTTTTTTATAATTTCTTGGGAGTAAGTAAATCTATATTTTCAATCTTTGGAGGTGACAACAATAATGGCCAATGCAATGAAAAACAGGTAGTAACAAATTTGTGTATAAAAAGAAATTAGAAATGCAAAGGGGAGAATGAAAAGCAAAGTGAAGAAGAAATGAGAGCAGAAACAAGAAAAGACAAAGATGGCTAGCTAACAAAGAAATGACAAAATGTAGGTTTAGATGAAAATAAAGAGTATAAAAGTCAAATTGAAGAAGTTAAATGTGAAAAGAGTTGAGTAGATGTGTTGGGTGTATATGTATATATTATATATATATATATATAAATATATTATTATATCGTGTGATCTGGGGAAAAGATGAGTGTTATTTTTAGAAATGTTTTTTTTTTTCAGATTGGTTTTTTCAGATTAAGCTATGGTTTTATTGTTTTGTAATGTTAAAAGATGATAGAAAGGATGATAATAAAAGAATATAAAAGTTGATTAAAGAAATGTAAAAGAAAGGGAAAGTTGTTAAATAAGTAGTTAAAAGGGGATCAAATGAGCAGCATTTGCACAGTGGCAATTCTCCCCCCAACAAAAAGTGAGTGTGTGTGTGTGTCCCACTCACCCACACTCACACTATCTTGTGACACTCACTCAATCGCTCACTATCTGAGTCACACTCACTCACTCATTTACTCATTTACTCACTAACAATAAAATAAATGTGTCATTCCGTTGCCCGTGCGCCTTATCGTATCGTATCGTATCGTATCGCTCTTTTCTCTCTTTATAATGTAATGCCTACCACTTCAGGTGTACAGATGTGTTGTCTTCTTTTTAATTATTATTACAGTCATATTATTTAAGCCGCACTTTTTAATGATTATATCTCGTATAAAGAGCGTATAAAAGCGGTGCAATATTTATTTATTTTTATTCTCATTTGGCCTCTGTGGCCCATCGCACACTACATCACGTCACACTCTTTATTAAGCGATAAGTTTACAGTGAATGGGTTCAATTGGTCCTATTACAACTGTGCACCAGATTATAAAGACCGATAAGGAAAAGGCATCTCTTTATTCTTTATTATTATTGATAAGGAAGAAAGAAATTGGGGGAGGGGGGTGTAGGTAGTGTATGTATTATTTATTTATATATTACTTAACTTAATCCTTTATATCTCTATTGCCAATTTGCTCTCACTGTTTATTTTATTAAATTGTGTTTTAAAATTTACTAATTAAGCGCCTGATTTTTATAATCACATGGTATCTGTAGATTTAACTATGTAATAACTTGCTTGATGTTAAATACCAATACTACTAATATTAATTCCTACAATTACTACTATGTGTGATCAATCATTTCAATCGTAACAAATAAATAAGAATAAAATAAACTATATAGTAGTTGATAATATGCTGAATCAACAAAAAATGGGAGGGAGAGATGAGGAGTGACAATGACAGTGGAATAGGATTTTTTTTCGTCTGTCAAGTTAAATATATAGCTGTTTATCAGTATCATTACACACATTTGTAAATAGATACATATATATCCCTATTTCTCATTTAACCTCATTTAACTGTAGTAATCGCCCAAGTATCCAATCACAGACAACACAAATGCAGTTCCAGTAATAACTCCATTGACAAGATAATTGCTTTGTAAGAGTTTCAAATCCGATTCAACTTGATTCTTAATCACCAATTGCTCGTACTTGTCTTGATCATTAGCAACTTCAACAATTTCTTCCTCGCTTTGACTTAGACTAGCAACACCATTATCTTCATCCGACACACGACCCAAATCATAAACCGAATTGTCAAGTGGTGATCTCTCTTCTTCTGGCTCAACTAATTTGTTGTTCTTTTGCTTTTTACTCTGTTTTAAATCGGTTTGGCCTAATTTTGTTGATTTTTGGACATCACTCTTTGAAATTTTTAATAATTTACCTTCAACAGGTAATGTCTTCAACAAGTAGTAACCAAATGCTAATGGACCACCTAAAGCTGCGTAAATTAAATATGGGTGTTTACCAGCAGCACCAGATCTGTTAAAAGCAGTATAAAATAAGTATGTTGCTAATGAACCAAGTGTAAAGAAACTAGATCTTGTAGAGTAAACTAAAGATTTTAAAAAAGTTGCATTTGCAGAAACAACATCTTTACTAACTTGCTCACTTTCCTCATCACCTTCTTCTTGTGTAACACTTAGATCGTTATCAAAAATATAAATCAAGTTTGGAATAGTAGAATAAGCAGACAATGCGAAAATTGATGTGGCTAACCCTAAGGATCCCACACCAACTAATTTAACAATAGGTAGACATTTAACCATAGTGGGAGTATTTTATTTTAAATATATGAATGTGTTTTCTGTAATAAAAGGGGGGTATAGTTTGAATAGTATGTGTTTAAAGACTAGGTTGTTAATAAAAAACAAATATAAATCTTCAGTCACAGTATATATCAGTAAATTGATCACGCTTAATGTTCAAATAAAATTATTATAAGGTATAGATTTAACAATTTTAATTATCAATTGTTACAACTAACTTCAACTAAATATTACTTTGATTGCTCATCACACACCACACAACTATAAATATACATGACATGCACTAAAAAACGTCTATATGCCCTCCTCACTTACTAAAAAGAAAAAAAAAGAATCTTTTGCTCTCTCTTTCTCTTCGCTTTTCGCTCTCTGCCGCCTACAAATTTAAATTTTCTTCTCCCCTCATTTTAAATTTCTGTCATTTATTTGTTAAGTGTCAATAGTTTAATTTTTACACAGCCTTATTTGAATAATGATTATGTAAGTTATTACGTGAGTGAGTTTATAGGGTAACGTGCAACAAGACACGTGATGGTGGATTAAAAGAGAAGTCTTACACTCTGACTGCTACTATTTTTCCAATCTTCACATATCAACCTCTCATCCAATCTCAAATTTGCAACTAGCATTTAGCCTTTTTAGAAGAGAGTAACAGAAAGCAGCAACAACAGGGGTGTTGCGATAGTAAAAGGTGGGTCTAGCGCTAATGATACTTTGATAGGCAACAATTTAATATAATTTAATTTAATGCGCCACTAAAAAAAATATGCGCCACTTAAGAGATCTGCCACATATTAACCTTTAATCAGCGGCTTTTGCAACACATATTGTGACAATTTTGTCATTTCAAATGAGATTTTAACTCAATGCGGTGCACTACAGCCGAATCTTGTCTTGGTATTAAATTAGTCAGTCCTATCTTTGAGCCTAATCTTGTCATGTCTACTTCAATTGATATTTATCTATAGAATTTTATATAAATAAGTTCAAAGACTGTTTTATTAATTTTGAAAATTCGTTCTCTTTAGATACTGCTCAACAATTAAAATAACATTAAAATTTAACGCAATTCTCTTAAATGACAGCACCAGATATTCCAACATTCACACTTGCTAGAACAGGCGACAAGATCCCAGCTATAGGTACGTACGCAATGTGCAACTAAACACACTTTAAACCCAGTAAACTAACACATCTCTGTTTGGACTTTTTCATCTTCTTTTTTTTTCACACTCTTTTTTTCACAATAGCTTTTGGAAGTGGGACAAAACACCAAATTAAGAAAAAAGGTGACGCTTCGATCAAAGACTCATTAGATGAAGACTTGATTGATATCTTACAATTTGCCTTAACAGAAGGTCATTTCAACCATTTAGACACTGCTGAAGTGTACACCACCAGACCTGAAATCGGTGAAGCTATCAAGAGATCAGGTGTTGATAGATCCAAATTGTGGATAACTGACAAGTATAATCAAGGTTGGAGTACAGAGCATAGAGCAACCAGTTTAGGTCCATATGAATCATTAACCACAGGCTTAAAGACAATGGGTTTAGATTACGTTGATTTGTTCTTAATTCACGGACCTTATGTTTCAAAAGAAGTCTCGGGATTGACTGTTGAAGAAGCTTGGAAAGAAATGGAATCTTTAGTCGATGATGGATTTGCTAAGAATATCGGTGTGTCAAATTGGGATATCGAATTGTTAAATAAAGTTTTAAAAATTGCCAAGTATCCACCACAAGTTAATCAAATTGAGTATCACGCGTACTTGACTAATCAATCAGTTGGTATTGTGGAATTTTGTCAAAAAAATGGAATCTTAGTGGAAGGATTCTCACCATTAACTCCATTGATTAAAGCTAAGATCCCAAATGGTGGTCCAGTTGACGATTTACTGCAAGAATTGTCTGAAAAGTATAATGTTTCAACAACATTGATTCTGTTGAGATGGGTTTACCAAAATGGTGTATTGCCAGTGACAACTTCTTCAAATAAGCAAAGATTGATTGAAACTTTAAAAGTTTTCAGCTTTAAATTAGATGATGAGGATGTTGCTAAGATTACAAAATTAGGCAAGACCCATTTATACAGAAACTTCTTCAACGACTATTACGCAAAATACGACGACGAACTGAAAAATCAATGAGAGGCGGCTCCCTTTAAAATGTTATCAAAAACTTTTTTAGTTTGTTGTACCTAGCGTTTTTCGTTTGTCTTTAGCTTCATGTGTACTTGTCAGAGATAGAAAATAAGTTAATAATAACAGATATAATGGCTAGCGTTCTACAATCATGTATCACCTATTGAAATTTACAACTATATATTATCTTTTGCACTACAATCTAGACTCTTGAGCATTTATCGGAATAAATTTGGATAAGAGATAAAATATTTATTAGTCAATAATTATTACCGAGTAAATTGATTTAGCGGTTATTAAAGATATGGGATGAGTAAAAAAATCAAGGCTGTAAAATTAATTGGTTTCTTTCAACTATAACCGTAATAGACCTTAGAATCTCGGAATTTCATTTCGTCCTGCACAAAAGAAAGCAATTAATTAATTAATTAATTCAATTAATTGGAATGTTGAATTAATTACATTCAGTTTTGAAATTGGTTTGCGATCTTTATTGGGACTTATAGCTGGTAACAATAGACCATAATAAATTTCCGCCGAAATTTAATTCGTAACAGCCGAGTCTCGATTTGGTCTTTTGCGAGATCTCAGGAGACGCGAGGGACGGCAGCCGGACGGCAACTGCATTTTGCCTCTGTATGTGTTTATATCGTCTTGTCTCTGTAGTCCGTAGTCCGTAGTCCACCGCCCTCAATTACAAAACCGAAACGCTAAAAACAATTTAATCATTAGCCGGTAAATGAAACGCGAATCAGTGAAAACGTGAATCATGCATAAATTTTAGTATGCGGCGTTACACCGTCTTAGTTGTGAATGTACTATACTATACTATACTATACTGTATACTATACGTGTTTTTTGTCGCTTTTGTAGCCCCTTCAGATAGGAGCACCTACAGCGAGCGAGAATTTGTTGCAGATACTGGTGACAGTATAGTTGAATGCACCCATGTTGAATCATTCATCAGCTACATTCAAATTACTATAGAAGAGAAAAGCAAATGATGTCAATCAAACGTGGTGCTAATTCAGATGGATGAGTAAAAAAAGAAAAGGAAAATATAAAGTGATTGAGAATTTAGTGAGAAAAACTAGTTTCTCTCAAGTACTACCAGTTGAAGAAAAACTTGTGCAGCAAGTTGTAGTACCGTATAGCAAAACCAATTGATAAAACAACGTTTCTATGAGCCGGTATGTACCACGATGGTTATGAAAACCTTACATGGTCCGACAAGGCAGTAGTGGGCTAGACTGTTTTGGTGGCTTTCATAAACAATAGAGTAACATAAATGCCCTTGCTTTTGTAAAATGATGCGATTGTATGTATGCCGCTGAAATTTTGCAAATTTTAAGAGTGTTGATTATGAACAATATGTGCTTATATTGTCCGTGTGTACGGTTAGTTAATTCATGTTTTTTAAAATGTGTAAAGCTGACATTCTTTTGTTGATGTTCTTTTCTAAAATGTTGACAATTGTAACACAAATTACCAGTGCTTCCAACCAACACAGTCCTATCCCGTGCTTCTGCGGAGACATTCAAACTAAATAGTGTAATTTAGCAACTTATCAAAATGCTATAACTCACCCAGACAAAGTCAACTACACTTTTCACAGGGATGGATATTAGACACGTTTTGTCCGTTGCGCATATGCAACTTTTGCAAATACGCTAAAATGCGCTAGTAGATATATGGAAATTTGTATATTTGGCTTTGCGGCGATCGGTAAATTATTTTTGAACAATAAAGATCTTTAATTTAGTATCGTTTACTAATCAATCTATTGTTTTTTGCTTTTGTATGTTTTTTTACTCCTGTTGCACCACTATTACAATTGCAGAATAACGTGTATCTCTAGTTTAAGTGATTTTAAATCAGTTCATGCTTTGCTTCATTCTTCTTCAAGTTAGATTACTGTTACACACCAACCCAAAATCACTAATAATCTAACCTATTTTGGGTACTTGCATCAATATGTGCTTTCTATTCATTCCAATGGTTAAGGATTATGAAGCACAATTATCTCTGAAACAATAGTTTCAACAAGAAAAGAAAAGACTTTTTTAGTGAAAAAAGACAAAAGCTTTCCAAGAAGTTGCATGTGCAGCTTAATTAATTGATCTATAACCATGAGTTGGGTTTGCTAAACAATTTTTTGTATAAAAAACATGTTTCTCCCACTTGATCGGATTTTAATATTGAACCTAACATAACTGATAGTTGTAAAATTTTAGAAATTTCTTTCTCTTATCAAGCAAAATCTTTATAAAACACTTGTTCTTTATTTGATACCCTTTAAATACATTTTAACATACAATGAAGTTTTCCGTTATTGCATTATCTGCCGTTTTAGCCACCGCTGTCTCATCAGCTGCCATTGACATGTCTGGTTCTAATGGTCTTGCTAAGAGAGAAGAAGAAGTTGAATCAAAATCAAAACATCACGGTAACACTAGATCAAGATCAAAGCACCATGGTAACACCAGATCAAGATCAAAGCATCACGGTAACACTAAAAAGAAGTCTGCAACTACTGATTCTTTAACAACTTCCTTACCACCTGTTTACTTAACTTCAAGTTACTCAAATTCTACAGCTCCATCAACAACTTACTACTCAAGTTACTCAACTGAAGTTCCATCATCCACAATTGAATCATCTTCAACTCCAGTTGCATCTCCAGCTACTACTTATGTTCCATTATGGGGTAACTGTTGGAGAAATGGTGAATCTTTATTATCAGAAGGTATTGAATGTCAACCAGGTGCAACTTGTTCTCATGAATACTGGTTCGGTCAATGTGTTTGGAAAGATGATGTTACCGCTGGCGGTAAAGCTCCAATTTACGCTCAATGTGGTGGTAAAGGTTTTGCTGGTCCTACTGAATGTCAAGTCGGTTGTGAATGTTCCGAATTTGGTGAATGGTACGCTCAATGTTTAACTCCAACCGGTTTAGCATTCACTTACTTGTAAGTTTGAAAGAATTAAATCATTTATTTTCTCGTTCCGAATTTTCTCAAATTAATTTGATTTTTTTTGATTTTTCTCTGTTTATTAGTTTGTTTCTTTAAACATATTTAGTTTGAAACTTAATCGCGCGTTATTTTACCAAAGAATTTAGTGTTTTTGTATTTATGTAACGTTTAGACGGCTTCGGTGGGAGTAAGATACACTGTGTCTTTTTCAATCCAGTAACCATTAATGGCTAGCTTTATAATTCATTAACAACGAGTTTAGTTGTGTCTACACCAATAATCCATTGTGTAAGAAAGCCATGCCAATCAACCGTATTTACAAAGACTAAGGACCCATCTTAATCTCGTTTCTTCAATTTTTTTTACAGAAAGTAAAGCTCCACCATCACTTTTTACTAGTAAAGTTCCTTGGTTAAAAAAATTTGAATGATTAGTTAGCGCCCTATTTTTCCCAAGATTCTGCAGACACATAAAACTACAGCAACGGCCGTTAATTAGCACACTCTGCATAAATCTGTAAAAGATATAAAACTCAATTTTCATACATTTCCTTAGATATAAAATTAGACTACCTAAATTACAGTATATACTAAAAAACTTTTGTAACTGAGATCCTCATTTGTGACGTTTTTACAAAGTTCTTGGCATACTAAAAACCTTGGTGGTAGAATCACAAGCGAGTAAATTCTTATCTTGAGACTCCAAGTTTTGCCTCTTGAGTAGAAGAAAGGTGTAAGTTTCTAAATTTACAAAATAGTGTATTTGTAGAATTTGTGTTGAATACTTTGGGCTTGATAGTGTATCAAAACATGTATTGTTTTGGGCTTCCTGCTTGTACAAATTACGATTAAAACTCTGTGTAGTGATTAAGGCTGTGTTTTCAGATCTTCAGTTCTGAAAGGTTCATCTGTGTTAGAACATCCCTGCCAAGCATATGGAGAATTTAATCAGATGTTGCAAGAACATTTCAACTATCAATTCAATTGATCTGCAAGATTAGACATGTTGCTACCTAGTTGATTTAAAGCCTTAGAGTCTGAAAATGTTAATTATTGTTTTTTGTTTATACAAAAAACAAAGTGTAGAGATGTCATTTGAAAAGGGGTGCAATCTCAAACGCAAATCAACGATTTTTTTATTTTTTTTCTATGCACCCCATTGCGAAAATAAGTTTTACAAAAATGTTTCTTTTTATGTCCCTCCCGCGTTATTGAATAGTTTCACCCCGTCTTTTTGAGACATTTCATGATTCAAGTCGGAAGAAAACGGGAACAAATGAGTGGAAAGTGGGAAAAAGACGTTTTATACATAGTAAACAAAAATAGCTAACTTGAATTGGGCCCCCACTATACCTAAGCAAGGGTCAAACGGCAGTATACTTTAAGAGAATAAATAAACTGTGTTTTTCGTCATACTTGTAAACTTATCTAATCAGCTTACATGAGCCTGTCAATGCACACCAAAAGACACTCTGTTGAGTAAGCACTGAAGGTAGGAAAAGAAAACAAGATAATTAGTATGATAAACGCCGGGCTAAGCGGAAAAAGTGGTAAAAGAGATACACTACAACACCAGCTGTTTTTCAATCCCATTGAATTGATTGTAAACATATATATGAAATTCCCAGCAGAACGGGGTTAAGAGATGATGGATTTTTTAAACACCAGACATCTTTGTTTTTTACACTACGAGCTAAGAGTCCACTATTAACAAACAGCTAATCCTCTCGGAGTAAAGAAGGCCAATACAGAACGTCTTTCACAATTTACCAAAGTATTAGGTTAGTGGGGAACAATAAATCATATTCCCAAATTGTCTATTTCCCGTTCCTTTAAGCACAAAATTGTGCGGTGTGGTGGGTTTGTCTTGTGAGGTTTGTACAATCTATTATTATATTGTCTTGATCTCTACGGCATCGTATCGTGAATTCACCAGACCGATGAGTATTTACTATTAACGCAAACCGTTCGCGCGCGGAAAAACTGTGCACGTCTATAGAAAGAGCGGGTTTTTTACGGGGGTGTGGATATGGAAGCCTTTGTATTCTCTCGTTTCTTTTTGTAAAAACGTCGATAGTCGGTTTGTAAGAAAGATTGTCTCGACACCGTTTCTTTTTCCTTTTCATCCTTTTTTTTTTCTTTGATTTTGGTGACTTGTAAAAGGATTCATTTTTAACACACACCCCCATTTTTAGTCATCTATGGAACCTCTTTCATCCCGATTCTCTACACATCCCCAAACTTAGCAATCCAGTGTAAGAGACTGCATAGTAATACAAGTAATATTTTGAGCGAAACGTAAAAACGTGAATTTGAAGGCCAGAAATACAGTGAGTTGGTCAATGTTTTTAAAAAATATACAAAATAATAAGAATTAAAATTATATAATTATTTAAACAATAGAAGAGACACGAAAGCAGACCCACCACACAATCCATCTCCGAACTTAGGAATTGGTTTTACACAAAGTGTTTTAAATCCATTTCAACCGCTCTCCGTCAATTTTGTTAAGAGTCTGTCACACCTCGAGTATGTGTCACTAAGCTGCTTGTTGCTTAATTCTCCAGCTCTTATTGGCCAAAGAGGGACACCCCCTGCTACGCACTGCGCAGTTTCCCACTTGCCGTTCCTGGAAAATTTTTCAACCCTTGGTACCTTGTGTGTCTCGGTGGTGCTGTTGTTTCTTTTTCCTGTGGTGTTTTGTAGAACTCAACTAAGAGTATTTGAACTTCTTTTACATGGATGGATAACAAATTATATCTCTCAGTTATTGTGTTTATGCACACCAACTTTTTCGTCTCTTTGATTTTGGTGAACAATTGTAATCCATACACTCCATATTGGACCGTTTTTATATAAACCAACAACTTTGTCTTTTGTGTAATCACAATCAATCTTGGGTTCATTGATTGAATGTTTTGGTTTCTCTTTTTTTCTTTTTGAATTTTCCTTTCCTTTTCTTCTCCTTCGTTTTCGTTTCGTTCTTTTTTTTTTTTTATTTTATAAGAATAAAATCGTAAATTAGCTGTTTGACATTGTAAGATTTTCTTTAACAAAGTTGACTCTCTTTTAATCAAAGAATTGCAAAATTATAATGTCTTCTCAAATTGCTAGAAAATTAGTCTCAAAGAGACAATTCTCCACCACTTCAAGATTGGCCGCTCACCATGAAAAATCTTTATGGCAAAAACTTTTCAAAGTTCCATTAGATATTGGTGCTTTAGCTACCGTTTTCGGTACCACATGGGGTGGTTACCAAATCATCAGAGAAGCTTCTCCAAAACCACAAAAACCACAAACCGCTTTAACCACCGCTGGTGCTGAAAAGAAGAACTTGGTCATCTTAGGTTCCGGTTGGGGTTCTGCTTCTATGTTGAAAGATTTAGATACCTCTTTATATAACGTTACCGTTGTCTCACCAAGAAACTACTTCTTATTCACTCCTTTATTACCATCTGCTCCAACTGGTACTATTGAATTGAGATCAATTGTTGAACCAATCAGATCCATTGCCAAGAGAACTCCAGCTGAAGTTACTTTCATGGAAGCCGATGCTACTGATATTGATGTTACCTCAAATACTATTAGTGTTAAACAAGCTACCACTGAATTCTCAGGTATCTCAAAGAAAGATTCAGGTTCTTCAACTTCAACCGATAACTTTGCCAAAGAACTTAAATATGATTATTTAGTTGTTGGTGTTGGTGCTCAACCAACCACTTTTGGTATTCCAGGTGTTGCTGAAAATGCTTGTTTCTTGAAAGAATTACCAGATTCAGTTCAAGTTAGAAGAAGAATGTTGGATGCTATTGAAAGAGCTTCATTATATCCAAAAGGTTCTCCAGAAAGAAAGAGATTATTATCTTTTGTTGTTGTTGGTGGTGGTCCAACCGGTGTTGAATTTGCTGGTGAATTGAAAGATTACGTTGATGAAGATTTAGTTAGATGGATGCCAGAAATTGCTGCTGAAGTGCAGGTTACTTTAATTGAAGCTTTACCAAACGTCTTGAACGCTTTCTCAAAGAAATTGTGGTCTTATGCTCATCAAGTTTTCGAAGAAACTTCAATTAGATTAGCTTTAAACACTGCTGTTAAGAAGGTTACTGAAACTACTGTTTACGCTCAAACTAAATTAGCTGACGGTAAAACTGAAGATTTAGAAATCCCATACGGTATGTTAGTTTGGGCTACCGGTAACGCTCCAAGAGATTTCACTAAATTAATGTTCAAGAAGATTGAAGAACAAAAAGATGCTAGAAGAGGTTTATTAGTTGATGAAAACTTGAAAGTTAATGGTACTGAAAACGTTTACGCCATTGGTGATTGTGCTTTCACTGGTCATCCACCAACTGGTCAAGTTGCTCATCAAGAAGGTCACTACTTAGCTAATTTATTGAAACAAAAAGCTGTCTTAGATGACTTAAATCACGAATTATCAAGAGCTTCTAATGCTGATGAACAATCAAAGGTTCAAACTAGATTAGAATCTGCCAAGAAATCTATTAAACCATTCACTTACGAACACTTGGGTGCTTTGTCTTATGTTGGTGCTGAAAAGGCCGTTGCTGATTTAGTTTGGGGTAAATTCTCTTCAACTTCAACTGGTGGTGCTTTCACTTACTTGATCTGGAGATCATGTTATATCGCTATGTGTATTTCTGCTAGAACCAAGGCTTTGATTGCTTTCGACTGGATGAAGGTTTCAATCTTTGGTAGAGATACCTCAAAGGAATAAATATGAGTTGCTAAAAAAAAAAAAATCAAAAACCATATATATATACAAAAAAAAGAGCAAGACATACTTATAACGATTCAATATAAGTAAGTATGTTTTACTTCTATTTATTGATGCATTTTTTTCACTTTCTTACATTTAATCCTTTTGTTTTATTAGATTTACATTTTTAGACTATTTGTTTTTTTATATCCTGTTTCTATAGTATTCTACTTACAATCTATTCTCTACACTGATGGTATTTTAATATAAAATTGTACCCGTGTAGTTCGTTGATGTTCTTATTGTTTAATAGTCATCATCTGACTCTTCAGAATCAGAATAATAACGAGCCAAATTATAATCTTCTTTAAAGTTTTCAAGCTCATCTTTTAGTTCCTCTCTTTCGTCACCACGACAATAACGTGAAACCACTTGGTACATCCCATCAATAAGTGTTTTGGATTTATCGCTGGTGTCAAAAAGACAGCCTAATGGTTTATTCATCTTACAAAATGCATCGGGGAATGAATCCACTATAGATTCCGTAGAGTACGTTGGAGTAATGGATTGATACTTTATCAGCCCTTTGGATGGTGTACCCAAGCTTGTCAATTTGTTAAATTGGGCTAGTTTTTCATCAATCATGGTGGCTTGCTCAGCCGATAGCTGGCCGTTTAGCTCATTTGGTTTGGTCACAATAGATCTTGAGAAAACGTACGGTTCAACATCTTTCTTCTTTCTACCCATTTTATTACCCGTTAACTGTAAATTAAACAAGTTTGAACAAGATAGATCTAAAATCTCTCCATCTTTGTTGTCTTTCAAAACTTTGATGTCTGTTACGATATTGCGTTTAGTTCCCATTGTTAACCCCATTTCAAAATCACTCATGGAGCAACCACTACTTCTCTGATTAAACAACGAATTGACAAATTCAAATGGAATCGATTGGAAACTTGACAGATGCCACAAACTATTTTGATCAACCCAATCAGGTAGGTTCGAAAGTGTGGAACTTATAGGCAACAGCAAAGAAGAGTTTTTGATCAACCCAATCAAGGATTTCGTTTTCGACAACTGCATATTTATGTTCAAACTGCTGAACTTGTTTTGTGAAATAACCCAAGTGAATATTGGCAATTTTGGAACATATTCATCTCTAATCTCATAAAGTGTTCTTTCAGAGAAACCACCCCAGGCTGAATCCAACTCGGACACAATATTTATTCCACCTAAAAGATCACTGTTTTCTAACAATTTCCTAAAACTGTCGTCTACCGAATCCTTCCCAACATTTTCAAATTCACTAACACCTACCTCATAATCTTCAAATACACGTTCAGGATTTAATTTTAAAAATCCATAGTTTTTATCGACATCGTATTCCCAGTTGGGCAACGTGTGCAATGATGAAGGCTTATGAATGACTCTTGAAAAATCGGTCCAGTGTTTACTATTGTTTACATTCAATCTGGTTCCAGGATCTATGAGAGGTTCGCCCATATCAAGTGCTTTCTGATACGCATTTTTTGGTTTTCTAGTAGGCTGAGACAATACTTCTAAACGAGCATCAAGATTATTCAAAGATTGTTGCACATCTGAAATGTCATCAACGTAATCAAACTTTCCCAATGCACCCAGCCCATTACTGTAGTCCCATATCAATGATCTTGGATTGTAAGTAGCAGATTTACCGTCTGCAGAAACATTGGCTTGAAAATGAACATCTGGATCTATTGGAGACTTGCTTGTAGATGACGAAATGTATAAATTGGATTCTTGAATGTTATAGAAATGTGTAGTAAGACTATTAGCTCTTGGGGAAAAAGAGCATGTAATAACTTCATGCATATTGAACAATTGCCTGGTAAACTTTTAGTTGTGGATCTCTGTGAACTCGTTCAATAAGAGAGCATTTTATCAACAGAACTTAACTGTGATTCCAGTCAAGTTCATTTGAGTTTAAACTATTAAGATCGAAATTAGTTCATTGTGCGGCTTTAAAACAATTATTTGCAGATTGAAAAATTTTTTTAAATTTTTTTTTTTTTTAATTTTTTTATTTTTTTTTTTGGAATTTTCGTACTTTTTTACTTTATTTGATAAATTTTGGTGTTTCAGATACTTTACTTGGTAATATATAGAGACGGTCAAGCTACTACATAAATTTGGCAACTGAATCGAATATTTTTGATCTCTCGATATACCAGCACTAAATTGGTTCTTACTTGAAGAAAAGTGATAAAATGAGTAACTCTTTAGAGGAACGTTTAAAAGCACATTCGAATGCGTTTGATGGGTTGCTTTCTTTAATACCGGCTAAATATTATTACGATGAGGAAACATCCAACCAATGGCAGCAAAAGAAAAAGTCCAAAGAAGAACACAAACAAAACAAGAGAATGAAGTTGGATCCTGAGCAGTTGAAAAGTGTCAGTGCTAAGGATGTTATGAAGATAAAAGCAAAAGACGCAAAGCCTGTTGTTTTACCAGGACAAAAGGCAAGTGTGGTGAGACAGAGTAAAGCTGATGAGGAAGACGAGCAAGATGAAAGTGACAGTAGTGTGGGATACGGGTCTGAAGAATTACAAAACAGCTCTAATGACGAAGATGAAAAAGAAGAGACTCGACAAGAAAAGCAAAAAATTGAAGAAAATAACGATGATGACTTATTGAATGAGAATATCACATTGGTGTTTAATGATGATGGAGATGCGGTTGATGTTGCAGCAGAACAAAAAGCTGTGCAAAAAGCTCAATCACAGATAGCAAATGGAAAGAGCATAGAAACCAAGAATAAAGCTAAAAAGACTAAAAAAGAACTCACACCAGAAGAGCAAAAGGAAAGAGCTGAAAATTTAGCAAAACTTAAAGCCAAGTTGGCTGAAAAGATTTCAACTTTGAAAGAAAAAAGAAAAGCTCCAGGAAGTAAAGTTCCAGGTGCAGCTACATCAAGACAACAAATATTGGAAGAAAGACGTAAAAAAGAAGAACAAAGAAAAGCTGAAAGATTGTTGAAAAGAAAAAAGGCAGAAGAAGAGGATGATGATGATGAATCTAGTAGTGACGACGATGATAATGCTGATGATGACGCTAAAGGAAAGAAAACTGATACCAATACTGTTATTTTCAGTAATATCGAATTCACCGACGGAGAAAGAGTTACTTCGGATTTAAACAGCACTAGAAAAGTTGGTAAAAAGAAGGGTCCATCTAATAACGATATTAAAGCCCATTTGAAAAAAATTGAACACGAAAAAGCTAAGCTTGCCACATTGGACAAAGAAGAGCAAGCTAAGCACGACGAAAAAAATAAATGGAATAGAGCATTGGCCAATGCGCAAGGCTTGAAAGTGAAAGATGATGAAAAATTGTTGAAAAAGGCGTTGAGAAGAAAAGAATCCCAAAAAAGAAAAAGTGAAAGAGAGTGGGTCGAAAGAAAGCAGACTGTGGAAGACACGATCAAAGCTAGAGCCGATAGAAGAGAGGAGAACTTGAGAATCAGAAGAGAAAATAAAGGTAAAGATAGAAAGCACCAAACTAAACAGCTAAGATCTTCTAAAAAGATGGGTATGATCAAACCAAAAAGAGCAGGATTCGAAGGAAGACTTAAATCTGGTAAGGGCGGTAATAAGAGACGATAGTTGAAACAAGTTGCTTATTGTTATCTTGTAATTTGTGTATTGTATAATGTTTTATTTACTTTTAGATAAATGAATTCACCTTAAATAAAAAAGACGTTAAGCGCCAAATAATTTAAAAAAAATTAAAAAAAAAAAATTATTATTATAAAAAGGTCGTGTTCTGCCTAATTGAACACTTCCAATTTTGGGTTTGTTTACATTTGGGAACAAGAGCATTTTTGAATGTGTTTTGCAAAGCTATTTTTAAATAATTAAAGCTACATCTGTCGATAACTTTGCACGTTATTAGGTCTAGATTGAACAAAATATTAAGTAGAATATCATCTTTGCTTTTGCTTTTGAGTGTTTTTGAGATATTGTACAGCGAGCCTGCTTTTTTTCTTGGTGTTGTGTTCTTTGTTTGTGTTTTTCTGGTAACTTTAGTTCAATACAAGCGTTAGACATCTCTTGAATTTTAACAGCGTAGTATTCGATTTACAAATCATACAGAAGTAGTTGGGTTATTTATTTTATACTCAACATTGGTGAAAATTTGTACTTACACATCTTATAATTTCAACAAACGTGACTAGTTTTCAATTTACACGAAATCACAGTTAAATTTAAATCAGGAAGAAACAAACATGTGGTAAGTAGTATTCTAGATAAGATACAGGAACGCTAAGAAAAATTTATCTTTTTACTAACATTTGCATTTTTTTCTTTCAACTACATTTTTCAATTTATAAACAGTGGTATTTTTGGTTATGCAAACTACAACATAGGTAAATCTAGAGGTCAGATCATAGATACTCTTGTTGAAGGTTTATCAAAATTAGAGTACAGAGGTTATGACTCCACGGGTATTGGTATTGATGGTGATAAACTTTTTGATGAGTCAAATAATATCAAAGAAATTGAAACTTACAAACACGTTGGTAAAGTTTCATTCTTGAAAGAAGAAATCAAATCACATAACTTAAACTACTCTGCAGTTTTCGAAAATCATGTTGGTATTGCTCACACTAGATGGGCTACACATGGTGGTGTCACTCAAGTCAATTGTCACCCTCAACCATCAGACCCTCATAATGAATTTATTGTTGTGCATAATGGTATCATTACGAATTATAGAGAATTGAAAATCTTTTTAACAAGTAAAGGTTTTTCATTTGTTTCTGATACTGATACTGAAGTTATTGCAAAGTTATTCAAATATTATTTTGAAAAAGACAATGATTTGGAATTTTACCAATTGGCTAAAGAAGTCTTGTATCAATTACAAGGTTCATATGGTTTATTAGTTAAATCTGTTCATTATCCAAATGAATTAATTGCCACAAGAAAAGGTTCACCTTTATTAATTGGTGTTAAATCTGATCAAAAATTGAAAGTTGATTTCGTTGATGTTGAGTTCATTGCAGAACCAGCTAATAGAAGTAGTCATTCAAATACTAATGGAGGTTATTTAACAGTTCCATCACAAGAAATGTCCTTAAGAAAATCAGAATCAAGAGCAATTTTACCTGATTATAATAAACCAATTGAATTTTTAGTTTCTTCAGATGCTTCATCTGTTATTGAACATACTAAAAAAGTCTTATTTTTAGAAGATGATGATATTGCACATATCGATAATGGTGAATTACATATTCATAGAGCTACCAATTCAGAAGGTATGTCAACAACAAGACCTGTTCATACATTAGAAATGAAATTAGCTGAAATTATGAGAGGTGGTTATGATCATTTTATGATGAAGGAAATCTTTGAACAACCTGATTCAACTTTCAACACAATGAGAGGTAGAATCGATTTCAAGAATAAAGCAATAACTTTGGGTGGTATAAAAGAGTATCTTACAAGTATTAGACGTTCAAGAAGATTCCAAATGATTGCTTGTGGTACTTCTTACCATTCATGTTTAGCAGTTAGATCATTATTTGAAGAATTGACAGAAGTTCCAGTTTCTGTTGATTTAGCATCAGATTTCTTAGATCGAGCACCACCTATTTTCAGAGATGATACTTGTATATTTGTTTCTCAATCTGGTGAAACTGCTGATTCAATGCAAGCACTTAAATATTGTAGAGCTGCAGGTGCTTTAAATGTTGGTGTCGTTAATTCTGTTGGTTCAAGTATGTCTCGTGAAACCGATTGTGGTGTTCATATCAATGCTGGTCCTGAAATTGGTGTTGCATCAACAAAAGCTTATACATCACAATATATTGCATTAGTGATGTTAGCTTTACAAATTTCAAATCATATAAACACAAATACTGAACGTCATCAAGAAATTATCAAAGGTTTAGAAGATATTCCAAAACAAATTGAAAGTGTATTGAATAAAAGCAAAGAAATTGAATCAATTTCTAATAAATATTTACATAATAAACAATCAATGTTAATTGTTGGAAGAGGTTATCAATATGCTTCAGCTTTAGAAGGTGCTTTGAAAATAAAAGAAATTTCTTATATACATTGTGAAGGAATTCAAGCTGGTGAATTAAAACATGGTGTCTTAGCTTTAGTTGATGAAAATTTACCAATTGTTGCATTCTCAACCCAAGATACATTTTCTGATAAAATGAATTCGGCAATTCAACAAATTACAGCAAGAGATGGTCGTCCAATTATTATATGTAATCCAAATGATAAACTTGTGGATAAGACAAAATCATCAGCAATTATTGAAGTTCCAAAAACAGTTGATTGTTTACAAGGTTTACTAAACATTATTCCTTTACAACTAATGAGTTATTACTTATCAATAGCTGCGGGTAATAATCCTGATCGTCCAAGAAACTTAGCCAAATCTGTCACAGTTGAATAAAATTTTTAGTTTTCATTTATAAATTTTTTGTCTGATGAGTTGATTCGTCTTTTGTTCTATCATTGTACTTTAGTTAATTTTTCACTAGCTACTATTCATTCAATTTTTCCCAGTTTTTTTCTCTTTTATAAATGTTTTATTTGTGTGTGTAATTTTTTGCTCTTCTTTTCTGCTTTTGATGATGTTTTTTATACAACTTTTTGTTTTTTCTACACTTGTTTACAAAATCTTTTTTTCTTGCTGTTTGAGTTTGAAAATCCTTTATATAGTAGACAAAAAAAATTATTAAAACTTAGTAACATGATCTTTTTTACAATTATGTGTGCTTCTTTTTCGGTGAGTTTTTGCACTTGGTTGATTACCTTTAAATAATGCTTTTACGACAGTTGTCAAGAAGGTTAACATACTTGTTTTGTAATTGACCTTTGTAGAGCCCATCAAAATAAATATACCCAGTTCTAAGAGAGACTGATTCACCATTCCCAGCTTTTGAAACAACAATTTACCGATTGTAGTGGTTGCGGCAACGGTGAGCTTTTGAACGAAAGGCTCTTGTGCTAGACAGGTAAACCAGGTAATCACAAGGGAGGGTCAGTTTTATTGATTAACGATATGTGAATCAATCACACGAAGCACATATATATCAAGTACTTTATCACTGTATACTCAAAAGACAATTCGACATGAACCGTCACTTGACCAATCAATTTCTCCTTGTGTCAAAGAGCTCCAAGCTGTCAAAAGTGACGTTGCCACACACCAACACGGTTCGCCACTTTTCAAAATTTGCGGTCAAGTGTAATGTCGGTGTAGTTGGAAATACGCCTGTAGTATCAAAGTCAACCTACTCGACTAAAAACAGTTTACTATTTGTAAAGTATACATATAATTCAAACATAAAAAGTTTGGGTAATTACAAGTTGTCGAATAAAACTGTCTCGCAGTGGTCAAGTATACGGAAAATGTGTACTTCAACTGTCAAGTATCCAGATAATTCATTACACCTAGGTTTACCAACCAGTGTTAAACCAACTAATTACAAGTTACATTTTTTTGATATCGATGCTGAACACGGTTCTTTTAAAGCACAGGCTATTATTCAATTGAATGTGTTGAAACCGGTTACAAGTGTTACTTTGAACCAAAAATTTTTGAATGTTGAGTCTGCTAGTGCTGTGTTTTCAGTGACCAAGACGGAAACCGAAATTGATATTACTTCAATTGTTAATAATGATAAAGAAGAATCAGTCACTTTCCAACTTGCTCAGCAACTTTCCGATGCAGGAACATTGCAATTGACTATTAATTATAATGGTAAAATCAGAACCGATATGGCTGGTTTTTACAAATCGAGTTATAAAAATGCATCAGGATCACTCGAGACTATTTTGTGTACCCAATTTGAAGCCACTGATGCTAGATCAGCTTTTCCATGTTACGATGAACCAAATGCTAAAGCTACTTTTGATGTTTCATTAACCGTTGACTCAAATTTAGAAACATTAGGAAACATGCCAGTTTTATCATCAAAATTATTAGATGACGGTGAAAAGGGTCCAAATTCTGGATCAACAAGTTTGAAGACAGTTGTCTTTGAAACAAGTCCATTAATGTCAACATACTTGGTGGCATGGTCAATTGGTAAATTTGATCATGTTGAAGATTTCACAGCTAGAGAATATAATGGTAAGTCTCTACCTATTAGAGTTTACACTGTTCCAGGACAGGCTCATAATGGTGAATATGCATTACAAGTGGCTAAGCATGCAGTTGATTACTTGTCAACGGTCTTTGGTATAGATTATCCACTTCCAAAGATTGATCTTTTGGCTGTTCCTGATTTTGGTGCAAACGCTATGGAAAACTGGGGGTTGATTTTGTTCAGATCGACTGCTTTATTATACAACCCTGAGAAATCAGACATCAAATACAAGCAGAAAGTTGCATACGTTGTCTCACATGAGCTTTCCCATTCATGGTTTGGTAATTATTGTACAATGGATTGGTGGTCTGATTTATGGTTGAATGAATCGTTTGCCACTTATATTGGTTGGTTATGTGTTGATTCAATGTCTCCTGAGTGGGAAGTTTTCACTCAATTTGTAGCAACTTCTGTTGAAACTGCTTTAGATTTAGACAGTTTAAGAAACTCGCATCCTGTTGAAGTTCAAGTTTATTATGCTAATGAAATTGATGAAATCTTTGATGCAATCTCATACTTGAAAGGTGGTTCAGTCGTTAGAATGGTTGCGGAATCAGTCGGTGTTGAATTGTTTTTAAAAGGTGTCTCTAACTACTTGCAAAAAAATCAATTTGGAAATGCTAAATCTGATGATTTGTGGGATGCAATTAGTGATGTTTCTGGTAAAGATATTACAACTTTGGTTGAACCTTGGATCAGAGCAATTGGTTATCCTTACGTTTACGTTTCTGAGAAATCAGATACAGAACTAGAACTGACCCAACAGAGATTTTTGTCATCTGGCGATGTCAAACCTGAAGATGACCAAACTATATGGTGGATTCCAAACGAATCATTTGATACAAAGAAAAAGACAATTCCAAAAGACGGTTTTTTGAAATTGAACAAAGATACTGTTGGATTTTACAGAGTTGTTTATCAAGACTCTTTATTGGATAACATAATTGAAAATATCGACAAGTTGACTGAAAAGGATAAGATTGGGTTGATTGCAGACACTGGTGCTGCCGCTCAAGCTGGATTAATTAAAACTTCACAATTTTTGAAACTTGTTAGTTTCTTCAAAAATGAAGATAGTTATCCTGTTTGGCTAGAGATTGTGTCAAGAATTTCTCGTTTAAAGCAATTATTTTTCGAAAACAAGCAAATTTCAAAACAATTGTCTAATTTTCAAAAAAATCTTTACAGTGAAAAGTTCAACAGTTTATTCTCCAAAGACAGTGAGAAATTGTCATTTTTAGATTCAAATTTGAGAAGTCTCTTATTTACTCAATGTGGTGTTAATGGATTACCAGAAACGTTGAAATTTGCACAAGAGGCAATGAATGCTAACAGTTTTGAAAGCTCTTTAAAAGAAGGTATATTGAAAACATTATTGAGTAACGAATCAACATGTACTGAAAAGAATTTTGAATTTGTGTTGAATGAAGTTATGAACCCTGAGGCAATTGATTCAAGAGAGATTGCTTTACGTGCATTAGGATCTATTTCTAAGCCTAAGGAGTTTTTGAATAAGATTTTGTCGTTATACTTTACCGATCACTTACCTGAAATGGATTATTTATTTTTATCTGTTTCCTTAGCTTCTAATCCAGCTACAAAAGTGCTATTCTGGGAATTTTTCAGAGATAATTTTACTGAGTTTAGAAGTAAAACTGCAATGTGGACTTTAGACAGAGTGATCAAATCATTTTTACCTCTATTAAGTTCTGAACAGCTTTACAATGATATTGAAAAACATTTTAAGGATCTTGATACTACAGGATTTGATAAAGGTTTGAAACAAGGTATAGATGCAATCAAGACAAATGTCGCTTGGCTAAAGAGAGACCAGAGTGAAGTTGAGAAATGGCTGAATGATAATGGTTTTTAGTTTGGAAGTAGGTTAATTTTTATGTTTTTTTTTTTTTGTCCTTGAACTAATGATGTAAAGACAGTAGAATGATACTCAACTAGGTTGCCATTTGCTGTTTTTGTAAATTAAACATACTTACAGTGTGCCAGTACATTTCTTGTTGTTGATATTTTTGATTCGTTAGCGATGTTTATCTGTAAAATTATAGAGAAACAGTTGAGCCAAAGGGTGGAACAAAAAAGAAAAATTATCAACTGCGTGTCCAATGATTAAGTAGTAAAACCCTGACAAACTAGATATCAAAATCACTGGATGTCGTCTTCAAACGGGGAACTTTCCAACTATGAAAAAAATCATCATTATAAGGTAATTTTTTGATTGGCATCAAAGAAGGTAGTAATTTTGGAGAAGAATCTTTTTGATTTTCCGTTGTAGAGCGTTCCTTTTCACGTTGCGGATCTGAAGAACACAATAAATCTTGAATGATTGGAGTGTCAGAAACAGCTTGATTTTCCGAATGCAGGTTTCCATCACTGGAAAGAGGAAACTGTAAAGGAGATGATTGAGGAAAGTACTGTTGTTGTGGTTGATGATGTTCAAATGTCAAGTCACTTTGCACTAATGTGTTGAAAACCACACTATCATTGGATGTATCTGATATCAACGTATTTTGTTTGTTACTTGAAAGGGAAATATTTTGTGGGACTAGCATTTCGTGCCCACTTTTTTCATATTCTGACATAAATGGGGATGAGCTGAATTTTTTTTGAAAAGTTTGAGTTTTTTGCTTTTTTCGGGAGTAAATTTTTGGGGGAGAGCTGTTTACAAAATTATTAGTTTTTGGTTCAAATTTTCTCTTTAATCTTTCAGTGTTCAAGTCTGCAAGAGTAGCAGCATCACTACTGTCGCTGCTTGTCTGAGTCATGAAACTAACATTTTGGTTAGTGAATTTTGAATGCATCAATGAGTCTTCTAGCATTGAAGCAATGCTACTATCACGAACAATTGAGATATTTTGTCGTGGAAATGAGCAGGGACGGAAAGAGTCGAAATCGATAATTTCAGTTTTCTCAGCTTTGAGGTTGAAAAGCTGAACAGCTTTAAGTGGGATACCCTCAGACTTGATAAATGTGAAAAAATCCATCACGCTTTTAGGTTAAAATGAAAACTTCAACTGTGAATTAAAAAAGAATAAATAAAGAAGAGAAGGAAAAAAGGGATAAAGAGGTATTTCTGTTCCTTAAATACGAAAAAAAGGGGAAAAAGGGGAAAAAGGGGAAAAAGGGGAAAAAGGGGAAAAAGAGGGATACAACTCAAACACTAGCCACTAGCCACGAGCCCAAATAATTTCACATTTTACTAGCCACTTATTTACACCAGCCACAACACCGTTTTTGTGGCTCTTTTTTCTTTTCCTCGATCACGTGCCACTGCGCAATAAACTGTGGAAATTTTTCAACTCAAACGTCAAATGAAAAACTAAACACAATTTTATCCATGCATTATTTCAAAAATTTAACACCGTCAATTTCTCTTTAAACCACTCCTTTAACAATTAAACAATTAAATAAAGGAGCAAAAACAGCAAATTGTCAAAATTATTTCAAACCCCATACTTATTGTATTTTCATTTTTATTATTATCTCTATATCATGTAATTTTATTCCTTACTGGGAAGTCTATTATCATTTTAATTTGAAATCTTTATTCTGTTGATTTGTAAGAAATTATGGTACTATTTTATTCTGGTTGTAATTTATTAAAATTTAATTAGTTTTTATTTCTCCATAATTGTCTTTTTAATAAAAGAACAAGAAATAGTGTTTCAGTGAATAGTGTCAGATATTCAACTATTAATTTATTATCTGATTGATTGTAGTGACCAGCAAATTAGGCGGCAATTTTTCATCATTCAACAGACTTAACCGCTATACCAATATGTTGATGAATCCAGCATCAAAGACACAATTCAAATCGCTATTGTCGGTGTACACTTCTTCTCAAATACGGTGTTTCACCAAATCCACCAAATCGTTGAAACCGAGACCTACAAACTCGGCTAAAGCTGCAATAACCAGTACAGGAGGAGCTCCTTCTTCTTCTTCATCATCATCATCATCCTCTGGTGCACCAACACCACATTTCAAGTCTTCAAACCCACAACTCTCTTTCCCATGTTTGGAAAAACTTGAAAAGAGAACAAAATCACTGATTGAAAACGGACCAGAACCAGCATACTCAAAGATAACAAAAGAAAATGTTGAAATTTACCACTCACATGAACCAATCTTTTTAGATTATGGTGGTTATTTGCCCGAATTTCAAGTCGCTTACGAGACATGGGGGTCATTAAACAGTGACAAGTCAAATGCTATATTGATTCACACTGGATTATCAGCTTCTTCTCATGCACATTCGACTGAAAAAAATCCTAAAAAAGGTTGGTGGGAGAATTTTATTGGTCCTGGGTTGTACTTGGATACAAATAAATTTTTCATTATTTGTACCAATGTAATTGGAGGTTGTTATGGATCAACAGGTCCATCATCTACTGATCCATCCGATGGTTTAAAATATGCAACAAGATTCCCAATCTTGTCAGTTAACGATATGGTGAGAGCGCAACATCGATTGATTAAACATCATTTGAAAATTGATAAATTATACGCATCAATGGGTTCATCAATGGGTGGTATGCAATCTTTAGCTTATGCTTATGAATTTACCGATGAAGTTGAAAAAATTATTAGTATTTCAGGTTGTGCCAAGTCTCATCCATATTCTATAGCAATGAGACATTGTCAAAGACAAGTATTAATGACCGATCCAAATTGGTCTAAAGGTTTCTATTATGATAAATTACATCCACATACAGGTATGAAATTAGCAAGAGAAATAGCTACAATCACTTATAGATCAGGTCCAGAATGGGAACAAAGATTTGGAGTTGAAAGAGCAGATCCAACTAAACAACCAGCTTTATGTCCTGATTTCTTGATTGAAACTTATTTAGATCATGCTGGTGAAAAATGGTGTCTGGAATACGATCCAAACTCCTTCTTGTATGTTTCAAAAGCAATGGATTTATTTGATTTAAGTTTGAACAATAGATTAAAAGCTGAAAAGAGTAGAAATCAATCTTTTTCAATTTATAATGGCGAATTGGTCTCTAATGATGACCTGATTTACAAACCATCACATTCTTCATCATGCGCATTTGATGAACCAATAAAAGAGAATAATCGTTCAAGAAGATTGACACCTGAAGAATCTAAAATTGATTTGATGAAAGGTTTACAAAAATTCTCTCATAAAGATGTGTTGGTGATTGGTGTGGAATCAGACATTTTATTCCCAGCTTGGCAACAACGTGAAATTTCCGAACTCTTAAAACAAGGTTCAATTTCAAAAGGTGGTGATGGTTCTAATATCAAGCATTTCGAATTGAGTGAAAAGGACAGTTTCTACGGTCATGATACTTTCTTACTAGCATTAGATCATATTGGTGAACCAATCAAGAAATTTTTGTATTGATTGGAGAATAACAGGTTTATTCATATCCAAGAGGGTCTTTGACGAGTCTATGAATTGTTTACGATGATTTGTGTATTTTTTTCTTTTCTTTTTTTCTTTTTTTGATTTATAGCCAATAATCGATATATATACCGGTATTATTTGCGATCGCACAGTACAGTACTTTACATAACTCAAAATTCTAATCTGAAAGTTCTTATTCTTTTTAAAACCCTAAAACATATTTACAAGACCGATTGAATGGATGAAAAGCCAGAACCACCAAAATAGAAAAATAAAAGAAAAAAAGAAAACACTGGACAACTCGCTGAAGCGATCAATTGCAACCACAAAAGATCGTTAAAAGTGTAATTAAAAAAAAAAATGAAGGACAAAAAAAAAAAAAAAGTATCACGTATAGTACATCACATATTCATAAGTAGCATCAAGCTAAAAATCATCTTTAACGATTTCAATACTCTATTCTATTCTAATTTGCTTGTTGATCATTTGCTTGCTCTTGTTCTTTTAATTTAAGTTCTTTTTGTTGATGAGCAAGTTGTCTTTCTCTTGAGACTCTCTTTGCGGCTCTCTTTTCAGCTCTCTTTGCTTTCTTCATAGCATCAGTTTCAGCCTTTGAATATTTAACCATTTGTCTACCTGGCCAGATTTCAAATTGATCCATGTATCTTTTATCAAAGTTGAATTCCATGTGAACAATGTCATCGGTTAAACCTAATTTTTCAATTGCCCAGAAATATCTCTTTGGGTTATCTAATTTTAAGTATCTTAAGATTCTTTGTCTATGTTGTGTAAGCATACGAGCTTTTCTAATTTGAGCTAAATCTTGTGGATGTGATTTAATATGTTGCATTAAAGTTTGTAATTTGACTGACATAATAGCAGCTTGAACTTCAGAAGATCCTGTATCACCTTCAAAACGACCAAATTCTTCAATTGCTAATTTAATCATTAATTTTTGTTTATTATGATAATCAGAATTTCTCATTCCTAAGATTCTAAGTAATATTTCTCTCTTTTCAGCTTCTTCTTTTTCAATTTTGTCAATTGTTGATTTATCATTACCTAAAAATGAAATTGATTTTAAAATTTTAGATTCTTTTGCACCATGTAATAATTTTTCAACTTCAACAAGTTCAAAACCTTTTGACAAGACAGTTGGTTCACTAACTTGTAATTTAACTCTATTTAAAAATGGAGTATCAGGTTTACCTAAAACTGGATCAACAGGCGCTTTCTTCTTCTTAGCTGTTTGAATAGCTATTATTCTTTTCTTCTTCTCTTGTGATGCTAATCTACGCAAAAATTTACCAGATGCATTTAATGGTGCTGAAAAATGCAACTGTCTACTGCTCACCAAAGTAGCATTTGGTATCATTTTCAAAGAGTGTAAAGAAAACATTCTGTGAGTGTGTGGAGAATAAATCGATTGAATATGACAAATGAAGTTTAAAAAAAGGTTCAAAAACTATAAAAATGATATATACATCAACGTGTCAATGCATATATTGAAATTATACTTTACACTAAGTTCCCGTTCTCACCTTAACCAACCAGAATCGTCACTCGACACAGAAAGAATAGAAACTTGAAAAATTGAAAAATTGAAAAAATTGAGAAAAGTTCATTAATTTCCGGGTAAGTAAAAAAAATTATTAAACGTCGATCGACGCGTCGTTTTTTTTCTTTGAAAGAAAGACGTGTACCACTCAACAACTTTTTGCGTGGTTTCGCACTCTGTGAAAAATTTTTCAACTGAAACTTC
This sequence comes from Ogataea sonorensis, assembly GCA_037951595.1. NCBI lineage: Eukaryota > Fungi > Ascomycota > Pichiomycetes > Pichiales > Pichiaceae > Ogataea > Ogataea sonorensis. Next base: position 409,366 of record JBANDG010000008.1, read on the forward strand.
GACATTTTTGCTAACGTATATATTGCGTAAAATATCCACATTTACTTAAATGAACCTTTACTTATATTTATTAGAGTTTTTTTTTGAAATTTTTATTTTTTTCTCTTACTTTCAGCTAAACAAACTTTTCTTATCTTGTAATCAACTAAACCAACAATGAAGTACGTCCAATCTACCGAAACTTTAGAAATCCCAACCGGTGTTACCGTTCAAATCAAGGCTAGAACTGTTAAAGTTGTTGGTCCAAGAGGTGAATTAACTAAAGATTTAAAACATCTTGATGTTACTTTCACTAAGGTCAATGACAGATCTATCAAGATCACTGTTCACAACGGTGATAGAAAACATGTTGCCACTTTAAGAACTGTTAAATCTTTAATTAGTAACTTGATTAAAGGTGTTACTGTTGGTTTCAAATACAAGATGAGATTTGTTTATGCGCATTTCCCAATCAATGTTAACATTATTGAAAAAGATGGTGCTAAATATGTTGAAATTAGAAATTTCTTGGGTGAAAAGAGAGTTAGAAATGTTAGAATCTTGGAAGGTGTCACTGCTGAAATTTCAACTGCTCAAAAGGATGAATTATTAGTTAGTGGTAATTCATTAGAAAATGTTTCTCAAACTTGTGCAGATGTTCAACAAATCTGTAGAGTTAGAAACAAGGATATCAGAAAGTTCTTAGATGGTATCTATGTCTCTGCTAAAGGTCACATTGTTGAAGAAAACTAATTTATCATTATTTAATGATTTATTAATTTTTTTTCTTATTTGTTTAATTTAATTGGGTTGTTTTTTCTTCTTCTTTTCTTTTTTAATTTTTCTCGGTTGCCATGTCATTTTTTTTATTCTATCATTTGAAAAGTTTGGGTTTTTTTCACCTACATCTTTGCTATCCAATTTTATTGCATTTTAAGTGCCGGGTGCCTTATTATGCTGCGAATCGTTACCAGCTCCATTTATTTTTTTTACACTTTTAATTAAGTGAGCTACCTACGATTACGCAACTGTAGTGTCATACTGTATTGGTGTTTTACAAATATCAATAAGTGGTGACAAGTAGTGCAATGTTTAAAGAGTCTAGTAATGAATGTGCGATTGAGAGTATTTTACTCTATTCATTAATCTTTAAACTTGTATGTAACCGGTTAGTACCTTGTCAATACAACCGGAAAAGCCTTGCTAAGTTAAAAAGAAAATTTAGCTTATCACATGTGCTCTGTCACGTGTAAGTAGCTTTTCACCACTCGGTTTATTCTTTCATTCCCCATCAATCTCTCTCCGAAGTTGACTAGAGAACGAAAAAGCACCTTGCTGAGTGTCTTCCAAGGCACACACACACAAACACATCTTTACACACATTTTAATTTTTGCGCTTCCTCTTATTCTCTTGTTCCTACCTCTGCACAGCCATTTTTAGTGTCTCCACTCACTCACTCACTTATTCACTCCACCAAGGCAATAAAATACAGTTACATCTTAATCGGTTATGATTGGATGAAAATGATTGCATTGACAGCCGCATTTTTTTTTTCTCGTTTCTTTTTATGCATAATTACATATTATCTCCGACGCTTTAATAGTGTGTGCTAATACGGAGCGGAGTGGAGTGAGCTAATGAGTTGGTGGTGGTGGTGGTGGTGGTGGTGAATGATGCACCCGACCGGTCAGTCAGCTGGGGTTAGACAGTTCAGTTAATCAATCTTATAATGGTAGTGGTGGTGCTAGTTTGGAAACTCCAATTGATCATTGATTGGGAGATATGATGATAACAAGTGAATAGTTTAAAGCACCTAAATGTAAAAAAAAAAAAAAAAAAAAAACAAGCGAGCCATATACAAGACTAAATAATGACAAATTTCAGTTAACAATAAGCCCAGTCTGGTCTATTGACCTTATTGATTGATTAATCAGTACAGTACGATATTCGAGATTGTTGTCTCACGCCGCCTGGTGGTTGGTGGAAGTCACTTACTTATGTCCTGTCTCGTTTCTCGTTTCTGGTTTCTCGTTTCTGGTTTCTCGCCCTGGCTGTCATTTGTAAGCCTGTCCGTGGTAGTTGTCCGTCCATGCTGTGCTTTGCCCGCCCAGCGACGAGACTCCACTGAAATATTTGTAATGTAATATAATGTAATGTAATGTTCTCTGCACTTTATTACTCACTAACTAATTTGCACCTTATATGCATGTCGTTTATTAACCTGTGCACTAAAAACTTTATTACTACAATAAATGTGATAATTGATTACTTATCCAATGCATACATACTCTCGCATTTGTTCTATCGTGTCATTTTGTAGTCTATTTGTTTAGCAAGCGTGGAGTTTGTATGTGTGTATCAATCGTATCTGTAAAACGCTTATAAATATCTCACTCCATCCTTTACTTTTTCTATTTGAGTTTAATTATATTCAATTATCAATTAATATTTATCTTTTATTAACAAAAAGTATTCTATTTGTATCAATTACATATAATTACTACAAATAAGCATAAGCATACTTAATTTCAACATCTGCATACATAATGGCTTCAATTAGAGTTGCTCCTCAATTTAAAACTATCGTGAGAGAATTCTCCAAACAACAGTCCAAGAGTTCTCACTCTTATGCCAAGTACGCTGGCTCGTTTGCTGCAATCTTAGCAACAGGTGCTTACTTGTACAGCAATAACAACAATAACAACAATAATAATAATAATAATAATAACAACGGTGGTAACAACCAATACAAGAAAGCTCTATTTGGTTTTGGTTCAGCATCAGCAGCAGCAGACTCATTGACTGATGGTTTACTCACTAATGTCAGAGAAGTTGTTGCCAAAGTGAAACCAGAGTCTTACTACCAGCAAATTTACAATGATATTGCGCAAAAGATTAGAGACGAAGACGAGTACGATGATGGTTCTTATGGTCCAATTTTGGTTCGTTTAGCTTGGCATAATTCTGGTACATATGACAGAAAAGATAATTCAAAGACAAAAGGTGGTTCTTATGGTTCAACAATGCGTTATGCTAATGAACAAAAAGATCCAGAAAATGCAGGTTTAGACATTGCTAGAAAATTCTTGGAACCTTTCCATGATAAATACCCAGAATTATCTCATGGTGATTTATGGACTTTAGCAGGTGTGGTTGGTATTCAAGAAATGAATGGTCCAAAGATTAAATGGAGACCAGGACGTGAAGATTTACCAGATGATTGTGTCCCACCTTATCACAGATTACCTGACGCTTCTCAAGAAACTGGTGAATACGTTAGATCTGTCTTTTCAAATAGAATGGGTTTCAATGATAAAGAAATGGTTTGTTTAATTGGTGTTGGTCACTCAATTGGTAGATGTCATCCAAACGCTTCAGGATTTGATGGTCCTTGGACTTTCTCACCAACAATGGTGACTAATGAATTTTTCAAATTGTTATTGGATGAAAATTGGCAAATCAGAAAATGGGATGGTAATAGACAATATACCGATGAAAAGACTAAAAGTTTAATGATGTTACCAACTGATATGGTTTTGAAAAAAGATTCTAAATTTAGATCTTATGTCGAAGAATACGCTAAAGACGAAGCTAAATGTATGAGCGATTTCGCTGATGTCTTTAGTAGATTACTCGAACTAGGTATTAAGTTCCCAGATAATGCCCAAAAGATGGTTTTCAAAACTTTAGATGAACAAGATTTATAATCTAGCAGAAGATTAAGTGCGATTGAAAAAGGACTTTGTCTATATTTATGTAATTTGTAACTTATTTATTTAATTATTTATTTATTTATTTATTCAATCATTAAAAGTCACTGAATAGCTTTCACCCGGGGAAAATGTCAAATAAATTTGTACCAACCCAACCGACGCGTCGATCGACGTAATGACATTTTTTTTGCTGGAAATTTGTCCGCCTTGAATTTACCCCGGGGCACAGCAGATTCCAGTTTGCGATCTTCTTTTGACAAGTTGTACATACATTTATCTAACTTATATCTCGACCTTTTATACTATCTAGTTCTACATTACATCAAATAAGTAACTCTTCTTAAGAACAACAATAATCACACCAATTACACATCATGGTTAAATCAATCATTGCACCATCAGTCTTAGCCGGAGACTTTGCTAAATTAGGCTGTGAATGTCATCGTATGTTTGAAGCTAGAGCCGATTGGGTCCATTTAGATGTCATGGACGGTCATTTTGTGCCAAATATCACAATGGGTCCACCAATCATCTCTTCTTTACGTTCTGCTGTTCCTCGTGATTCTGAAAATCCTGGTAAATTCTTCTTTGACTGTCATATGATGGTTTCTAATCCTGCTCAATGGGTCCCTGAAATCGCTAAAGCCGGTGGTGACCAGTACACATTCCATTACGAAGCCACTGAGGATCCACTAAGTCTAGTCAAACTGATCAAAGAAAATGGAATGAAAGCTGCATGTGCTATAAAGCCAGGCACACCTGTTGATGTGTTGTTCCCATTAGCTGAACACTTAGACATGGCATTGGTTATGACTGTGGAACCAGGTTTTGGCGGTCAAAGTTTCATGCCTGAAATGATGCCAAAAGTTGAAGAATTAAGAAAAAAATTCCCAAATTTGAACATCCAAGTCGATGGAGGTCTAGGTGCTGCAACTATTCCAGCTGCTGCTAAAGCTGGTGCTAATGTTATCGTTGCTGGAACTTCAGTGTTTAAAGCTCAAGATCCTGCTGAAATGATTCAATTTTTAAGATCTCACGTTGAAACTGAGTTGCAAAGTAAAGGATTGCTAACTGAGTAATGGTTAGACCGAATAGAAGTAGATTTTTATATTTTTCAACCGATTCATTTAATTTTACACAATAAACTACATCTGACAGAATTAAATGTAAACTTGAACAATTATTTAACGAAAACCCCAAAAAACAATACATAAAAATAGACAAAGAGAGATGGAGAGGGGAAGAAACAATTCAAGCCATGAGAAAAGATACTAAAGTAGAATTTCGATATCCCACCAGCTGAATGCCTCCCTTGTCACCTCTGCTTTTTTAGAAATATGGACCACCTAAAGTAGTACCTTCACCTGTAACAGTAACGTTAGCATTAAATGAGCCAGCAGCAGCGTCTTCTATAACTGCCCACAATGCATTTCTAACAACACCTTCCTGTATTTTACTACTCTTTGCGGCCGACTCAGCGACATTCCCATCAACTTCCATTTCTTCTTCTTGTTTAGCTTGTAAATCGACTAAAATTTGATCAGCATCGATTGATCTAGCTTTAACGTATTTTTTATTTCTTTCAATTTTCTTAGCTCTTTTATTAGATAAAGTATGTTGCACTAAGTTTTTTGTGAATTTAGGTGGAGCACCAGTATACACTGCTAATGCAGTAGATTTTGGTGGTTGTGTAGTTGCTGGGTATCTTTCTTTTGAAATATGGCTCTGCTTTCTGCCATTAGCCCTTCTTTGACGGATCATATTGTCCTTTGGCTTGTTGATGGAGTTTTTAGACGGCATTGTGTGGGTAGGTAGAAGGATAGATGGTAGTGTATAAAGGGACTCTATTAATATATAAAGCTTTAAAGAATGAAAATGCCACTTTTTAAAGGTTACTTATAGTACAACTGTCTTTTCACCAAGACGTATCTCTGTATCTGCACTAAATAGAAATTTTTTCAGATAAAAAAAATTTTTTTGAAAAAAAAAATAAAAAAAAAAAAATATGCACAACACATCCCTGCACCGCATAGATATACATATAAATAATCTTTCTTTTATAAAAAACGTCTTACAATTTGTTCTTCAAGTGGAGCTTCACTTCGTTTCTTAGCTGGTTGATAGTTGATTGCTGATCACGAGCTTTGAAAACAGTTGTGCCTGCAACAATAACGTTTGCGCCTGCTTTTCCAGCAACTTTCACTGTTTCCTCAGTCAATCCGCCATCGACTTGGATGTTCAAATTCGGGAACTTGTTTCTCAACTGAGCAACTTTTGGCATCATGTCAGACATGAAACTCTGACCGCCAAAACCTGGTTCCACGGTCATCACCAATGCCATATCCAAATGTTCAGCTAGTGGGAACAACACGTCAACAGGTGTTCCTGGCTTTATAGCACATGCTGCTTTCATTCCGTTTTCTTTGATCAGTTTGACTAGACTTAGTGGATCCTCAGTGGCTTCGTAATGGAATGTGTACTGGGATGCGCCAAATTGGGCCACTTGTTTAACCCATTGGGCCGGATTTGACACCATCATGTGGCAGTCGAAAAAAAATTTGTCTTTATTAGGCAAAAGTTGACGTAGTTGTTGAATCACAGGGAGTCCAATTGATATATTTGGCACAAAGTGTCCGTCCATGATATCAATATGGATCCAATCCGAATCGTTTAAAAATAACTTGGACACATCTTGCCCTAGTGTTGTAAAATTAGCAGATAGTATAGAGGGTGCAATTATCGCTTTAAGGACTTGGCTAGATGAACAGTAATTACACATCTTGTCTGTTGTTAATGGATTGAGTAAGTTGTGGTGATTTGTTTGATAAGTATATTCTATAGAGATAGATATAGGTCATGATCATAAACATATATCTATATATATATATATGATTGTCTAATCGGTTGCAGAGACAATGCTTCTCAAGATAGTGAACAGTCTGAATTACCCGTTATAGGCTATCACATCTCGCATCTAAGATGTTTATGTAATCTGTACTACACCTATTCACATTGTGTCTTCTTTCAACATAATACACAACTACTCATCTTTATATAAAACTATGATTATACTCCAGCATATCAGATAAGTTTAAATACCTTGGTTGTTCCTAAAATAAACCTTACCAATACAATGACAACATGTTTATTAGCAACTATTACTATGTTGGTCTAAGTGCGGCTTTAATAACATATGGGGCTTCAATTACAACATAGATTTTGTTGTGCCAGTAAAAGAAAACAAACACTTGAGTTTATAATTGTTTGTGCTGTATATAATCTTTATTTAAATGAGAGTGAATGATGTTGTAAGAGTAAGCAAAGGTTGACTATATGTGAAAGAATGTTCTTTCAATTCAAAATTAAAGTGCAGATTTGGTTTTTTTCTACCACTACACTATAGTTTTTTTAAATTAATTTTTCAGAGCAAGATAAGTTTGAGTAAGTTTCATAATAATTTTAAGAAAATACTTTCACTACAAATGACATTACATCGTTCTCTTTTTAACTACAAGAGACAAAACGTTCTATAAAGCAGTTCTTCCTCTTTAATTCAGCGCTTACGCTTAATGTATACTCTTGTCCAGCACAGCCTTTGCTCTGGGTATGGCACTGAAACTGACACTCTCAAGCAGTTAAAGTACAACTGTTTGATTTGTTGTAAGCTGGATAATACGTCAACACAACCAGGAAAGATGTGTACAGATGAGTTTTTAGTTTCATTTATTTCCACTATCCCTTTTGTAAAAACATCGGCGAGTACTTGCAGCGTTCGCCGAACCGACTTTTAAAACAGCTACACGTTGATGCACTATGGATAGGTTCTACACTTATTTCTTGCAATAATGTTTCACAAGATGTTGCATTTGCCGATCCTTTGCAGATACAAGATGAGATGAAAAAAAAAACAGTCTAGACTTGGTGAATGTAACAATAAAAATATGACCAACATGGTATGTCATTATTTACAAACACGGATGGTAACTAGTTGTGCCTTAAAACGGGTTTCCATTTTCATGGCTGTTTTGAAGATACATTTTCTTGTAATCCTTGGTATTTTTCAGTTGATGCTACGGTTGAAAAAATGTTTTTGATGTAAGTTACGTGTATTTGTACATACATATGAACCTTTTAAACAAGATCTCTTGGGAGAAAAGCTGAGCCGCGTACAATTATATGAATCATTTGTGATGTCATAATTGAATAGATCTCTGTGTACTGATTAAACATCTGTATTGTTTATATGCAGTTGAGTTGTGTTAAAAGAGATTTGTATCTGTTCAAGACTACAAAAAAGAGAAAAAGAAAAACAAAACACTTAGAAAGGAGAAACAAGAAAATTTTTGAAAAGTTTTTTTCGTCTTGGAATATATGCACATCAACAAGAACAGGAACAATTTACAAAGCGTTATAAAGGTCAAATACAAGCAAAGTATATGCTTAGTAGATAATAATAAATTATCCGGACCCTTTGGTTCCATGCTGCACATAAAAAATTTTCACCCTTTATCAAAATGATGTCATGGTGACTAAGAGCGAGTAGAATTATGGGATGCCCGAATTTGTAGGTGTGAATGTATCGTCGTATAGATTATAGATAGGAACATTGATAGTATTATCCCAAATACACAAATTGACTAGAACAAACTACGTATAGTTAGAATTTACAACAAGATCAAGAATGTATGAGTCACAAGAGGAGGCAGTAGTCCGAAGAGAGGTTGATTGTAATTAAAGAAAAGTTCAAGTGTCAGTCAACTAGTACTATTTGAAAAACAGTTTAGTCATTCCCTTGTTCCCTTGGAACACTAATTTAAACGGTTGGATGCTTTTCCTTTTCTTTTTATCAAAGTAATAATCATAGTAACAGTTTTAGACCTACTGCTTCCCTGTCACTAATCACTATTCACCGCTCTCCGAGTACTCAACGGAACACTGTATAATACTGCTGAGCTGTACGTACTGTTATCGGCCTCCCTCGTTTCTTTTGCAAAGGCTGTGCTGTACTTTCCTGTGCGCCTCTTTTTTCTTTTTTTTTTGCCACTCCACTCGCGCTGTGCTGTTGGGAGCGGTGCCCGTGAGAGTCGGCGGGTGGTAATATAGTATAGTGAGAAAAGTAGTAATAGTATAGTGTAATGTGTGTATATTCATTTAGTGAACGACACTCATGTTAAGCTTGAGTTGGTCTTACTAACCTTTGAAAACAAGGCCAACGACAATCCAGATTGGTGATAGTTAATCCGAACTTTGTCATTTCCAGCTCAACTCTATAAATATAAACCGATTTGCCCAACTTTTTAAATCATCATAAGCGCTTCAAGTACATCTCAGAAAAATTTTAAATTCCCCGATAAAGCAAGAAAATTTTAATAGTACATAGGTCCATACAAGAGAGCACACTGTTAGCAAGTAACCGTTAAACAGTAAATTCAAAGACTTATATCACTATACTTATATTTTATCTACAGTTGAACATTTGTATAATTAACCAAGCAAGTTGAAAACTGATTGATCTACATTGAACATTGATACCATATACTGGATACTTGATATCACGAAAAACACATATTCCAATACTACCATAATTAAATAAAATCAGAAAATGAGTGCATCGGATAGATTACAAACAATCAATTCTGCATTGTTCCCACCAACTAGCAGCTCGACTGTCTTGCCTGAAGATATTCCTGAAAAGCCATTCAAAATTACCGTTGTGGGATCAGGTAATTGGGGTTCAACAATTGCTAAAGTTGTTGCTGAAAACGCAATTGAAAGACCTGAAGAATTCCATCAAACTGTCAAGATGTGGGTTTATGAAGAAATAATAGATGGTGAAAAATTAACAGACATTATTAATACTAAACACGAGAATGTTAAATATTTACAAGGTATTAAATTACCTTCAAATATACTTGCAGTTCCAGATGTTGTTGAAGCTTGTTTCGACGCAGATTTGATCATTTTCAATATCCCACATCAATTCTTAACAAGAGTCTTGAGCAATTTAAAAGGTAAAGTCTTGCCAACTGCAAGAGCCATCTCTTGTTTGAAAGGTTTAGAAGTTAATCCACAAGGTTGTAAATTATTATCAACTTATATCACTGAAGAATTAAACATCCCATGTGGTGCTTTATCAGGTGCTAATTTGGCTCCTGAAGTGGCTCAATGTAAATGGTCAGAGACAACTGTTGCTTATAGATTACCTTCAGATTTCAGAGGTAAAGGTAAAGATATTGACGCTAAAGTGTTAAAACACGTTTTCCATAGACCTTACTTCCATGTCAGAGTCATTGAAGATGTTGCCGGTATTTCAATTGCAGGTGCATTGAAAAACGTTGTTGCATTAGCTGCTGGTTTTGTTGAGGGATTAGGATGGGGTGACAATGCTAAATCTGCAGTTATGAGAGTTGGTCTTGTAGAAATCATTAATTTTGCAAAGACATTCTTTACCGACTGCCATTCTGCAACTTTTACTAGAGAATCTGCTGGTGTTGCAGATTTGATCACAACATGTTCTGGTGGTCGTAATGTCAGAGTCGGAAGATATATTGCTGAACACAAAGTTGACGCCTTTGAAGCTGAAAAAGTGTTGTTAAAAGGTATGTCTTGTCAAGGTTTGTACACTACAAAAGAAGTTTACGAATTCTTGCAATACAGTAATAAACTGGATGATTTCCCATTGTTTGTGATTACTTATAGAATTATTTACGAAAACTTGCCAATTGAAAAATTGCCAGCTTTACTTGAAGAAGCTGAATCTCGTGCTTAATTGAATGTGATTTTATTTCATACATCTCGTCATATTAGTCCTTTGATAGTTTTTCTAATTTTTTTTTTTCATTTTTTTTTTCCCACCCTTTTTTAATATCGTTACGTTGTATTTCTAATTATAATGTCATCATTAATTAATATAACTTGTTCACATTTACATTGTACATTGGTAAAAGTCTTATAGTGTAAAGGTAGTACCATGCGCGATTACATCACCGGTTACGCAACTGCGCGAGAACACTTTGAAGCGAATATTTTCAGCAGACGAGGCGAGCAAATGGTGTGAGCCAAGGTGATTGAATGCATCTTGTATCCTTATATATCTGTTCAACTTGGTGAGTTGTACTTGATTATACACAACAATACTGTATAAAAAGTTGTTTTCTTTTTTGTACATACATATACCGAAAACTCTTTACGCATCATGTTAATGTTAAGATCAATAGGCATTCAAGCCACATCGAGACGAGTCGCCTCCACGTTGAGCTCAAGACTCTTCTTAGGTCCATCCTTGTTCAGACCACTTATCTCAGTTCCTATATCTACCAAGACCATAAGCTATACTCCAGCACAATACAGATTCAACAGTACATCATCATCAAATTCCTCCTCCACTACAAGTACATCCGACAAGCCAGCCGAGCCAAAACCACTATCATCCGAAGAAATTGCTCTTGCCAACCAACTAACATGGGAACAATTCTTAGCTTTACGTAAACAACAACGTCGTATCTCATTATTAGGCTCAGGTATTGCTACATTTTTAGCCATCTCGTTAGCATGGGGTTACTTATCACAAATTGAAATCGATCCAACCGAGATGATCTTCGGTTTAGACGCATTCACAGTTTACATTGGTGCTATTATGTGTACTGGTGTTGTTGGATTCTTGCTTGGTCCTAGCTTGATAGGTGATCCAATTTTCGCTTTGATTAATAGAAAAATCTTCAAAGCTTTCACAGTGAAGCAAAAATTGTTCCTAAGACACGTTATCAAACGTAGAGTCGATGCTTCAAGACAAAGTATGAATAACCCTGTTCCTGATTACTACGGTGAGAAGATTGGTTCTCTGAAAGACTACAGACAATGGTTAAGAGATGGTAATGAATACAGAAGAAAAGCAAGAGAATTCTTGTAATTGGAGTTGTAACGTTTGAGTACTTTTTACAAAATTTCTCTCACCTTTCAATTTTTTTTGTTACAAAGTTTCCTTATTGCAATTGTTAGATACTGTGTTACCAGTTTCTATCAATCACTTCAATCCCTGACTATTATTCCTTGTGTATGTAAATAAAATTAGTATATACTTACTTATTTATCCTTGTTAGTTTCAATTTATGTACTTACTGGAAAATCGACGCAAACGTATTACATCGACGCGTCGCTGACTCTGAAAAATTTACCTCGTTTGCATTTGGACGCTGGCCAAAGAGTTGAGAATGAGCAAGTGGCTGACATGCTATTCGTACTTATCAAAACTATTCATCAGACTCGGAAGTTACTAAATAAGTGCATTTGACTATATCAAAATATCATTGATTGAAGTCAATATTGAATTATATTGGAAATAACATTTGGCAACGAGAAAATGTCGCAGTTCAATCAGCAAAACGGGTCAAATGACTTGTACTTACAATCTTACTCATTCACTACAACAGCAGCAATTATTGGATCTGTCGACAAAAAAGTTTTCGTTTTACTAAGAGATGGACGCAGTATATTTGGTGTCTTGAGAACTTTTGATCAATTTGCAAATTTGGTAATTCATGATGGTATAGAGAGATTTTATTTTCCTGAAAAGAAACAGTACGCTGAATCTAATGAACCACAAATTTACTTAATTAGAGGTGAAAATGTCGTCATGTTGGGAGATTTGGATATCGATAAAGAAGACGACGCTTTGACCGATCTGTCTAGAATAGATTTCAAAGAAGCTGAAAAGAAGTGGAAAACTGCTAGAACTGATGCTGTTGTTAAATACCATAACGAGAGTAAGTACTTGTGGGAAAACGGGTTAATTGGTTCATATATTGGTGATGAAATGTATTAGATATATGCATGCGGGTTTTCTCCCTTTCTTTTTTGTAGTATTACTTTTTACACAGGAGTCGGTGTTTATTGGTGATTTTTTTTTTGACTGTTACTGCTTGTTGCTTCTCCACACTTTGCATAGGTTTGATGATTTGTTTTCTTTAATTTTTTTTTTTTTCTTTTTTTTTTTTGACGTTTTTTTACATTATCTTTTAGCTTCCTTTTTTTTTGATTTCTATTCCTTTGAAGGTTTGCCTTCTTTCTCCATTCCGTTTGATCCATCTGCTTCGCAAATACAAATTACAAGAAATTATAGAACCCACACTCTATAATCAGCATCACGATGATTGATTATCCACTTATCACGTAGCTTCGAAATTAACATTCGGATCATCTGCAAACAAAACGTACTCTGGATTTTTACCAACCGGATATCTCTTCGTAAACCCACAAACACATCTATTCTCCAACACATCACATTTTGCAGCTTTCTTCTTAGAACTGTTACTTATAGTGACAGTATTGTTTATTCCCGGTATAATCAATCTTGAACATTTCTTACAAATTGTTCTTTTAATATTTGGATGCAATTTTAAAACATTTTTTTTAGAGACCGAGTCTAGTTGTTTCAAATACAATCGTCCTAAAATATCAAACTTGTTCGACTTTGGACCCAAACTCCCTGATTTCACCTGCTTTTGAGGATCAATTTCCATGTTTGTCTCAACTAACTTGTCCGATATCAGGTTACCAACTTGATATAGATACGAAAGTCTGTGATAATGGTCTTTTTTGGGAACTGATTTGGGCAATTTTGGCTGCTTTGTGTTGGGTCTTGTCGTTTTCACAGCACTGGACTGATGTGACTCATTCTGTGACATTATATAGAGCTGTGTGGTTGTGTTGCACTCCTGTAATCATCCGGTACTCAACACTGATTCATCTATACTCTGATCATATCATAATACATATCATAATACATTAATATCAAATAGTGCATAAAATTTATCCTTAAAATCTGAGCACAACACCTCTACACCATTTGAGAAATCTGATTTTGTGCAATTTGATTTTTTGCCTTCCAAATGAGAAGTTAAAGATTGATAGTGCCAGAGAATATCAAGACGAATAGTGTTTAAAACTGTTGGATGTGCTGATTCATACTTATTCAATTGAGTATCTTAGAGCAAAAGTTGGGATCTCATAGGTTTGATTCGAGTCAATTATAAAGTTATACAATTCCAAGTTATATAAACAATGAGTGGTTACGATAGTGCTTTGTCCATTTTCAGGTAAGTTTCAAGTAGTTTGAAAACCATAGAGAGATCATTGTACTGTTACAATTGCATAAAGTGACATTATACTAACGTGAAAAATACCATTACACTATTTGGTTTCCTCTTTTTTATTTCAATAGTCCGGATGGTCATGTTTTTCAAGTTGAATACGCTTTAGAAGCTGTTAAAAGAGGTACTTGTGCGGTTGGTGTGAAAGGTAAAGAAATAGTTGTACTTGCATGCGAAAGAAGAACAACATTGAAATTACAAGATACAAGAATTACACCATCAAAGATAAATAAAATTGATAATCATGTTCAATTAGTATTTGCCGGTTTGAATGCAGATGCTAGAATTTTAATTGATAAAGCTAGAGTGGAGGCTCAATCTCATAAATTATCATTAGAAGATCCAGTGAGTATTGAATATTTGACTAAATATGTTGCAGGAGTTCAACAAAGATATACTCAAAGTGGTGGTACTAGACCTTTTGGTATTTCAACACTGATTGCAGGTTTTGATGAAAATGATAATGTTCCAAAATTATATCAAACTGAACCTTCAGGTATATATTCATCTTGGAAAGCAAATGCTATAGGAAGAAGTAGTAAAACTGTTAGAGAATTTTTAGAAAAAAATTATGACAAAGAAAATAACCTAAGCGATGATGATACTTTGAAATTAGCAATTGAAGCATTATTAGAAGTTGTTCAAACTGGAGCTAAAAATATCGAAATCTCAATTATGAAACCAAATAAAGTTATTAAATCATTGAGTAATGAAGAAATTGAAAAAATCGTCAAGCAAATAGAAGAAGAAAAAGCTGCTCAAGCTGAAAAGAAAAAACCAAAAGCAAGAGATTGATTAGTTAGATTTATATATATCTTTTTTATGTATAAATTCATTCTATGTGAAATATTAAACTGAGTATAAAACTAAGTATGTACAAGAGTTGTAAAAACAGTTGATCATTTTCTTTCATAAGCACTACAATCTTTTAGTCTTTCCCTTCACGTCAATAATTTCATCATCATCAATTGATGGTGTCTTGATGATGAATTTCTCTCTAGCCAAGAAACTTAGTGGTAAAATTTCAATTATACACTTGCTTTTATTAACAGTGAAATTTTGTTCAATAAATTGATCCAAGACAGGAGAGTCTAAATTTAATAAGCTAACCACAACAGTAGCAATCTTATCACCTGTTGATTTATCATATAATGGTCTACTTTGAACAGTAAGCAATTCTTCAACTTCCTCTACAAACCCGTTTTTCGGTTTAACGCTTGTTTTCCAATCGTATTGAATACCATCAATTGAACCTAATGCCAAATCGTTGACATCTTGAATCTTGAAATAGTCTGCAATTCCATCCTCATTTATCAAAAAAGCATCTGTAATTCTTCTCAATTCAAATGTGGCCAGTAAATTGTTAATTTGATCTGGGTTAGGCAATGAAAATGGATCCATATTATGTGATTTTGTCGGTTGGAATTGCAAATCTGAAGTCGGTAACGCCTCCCATCTTTGTCTCATTTGAGATTGTGAGCGTTTGTTTGCTATCTTGTACGTAAGATACGAACCAATCATTAATGGTGGCAACACGACTGCTAATAATGGTAATGCTACAAACAAGACTAGTGAACTTATAGCTGTGACTCCAATTATCAGTTTCATCGAGTCTGGAATTCTACTTGTTATTTCATTAAGCAATGAAGGTCTTCTGATACTTGATCTTGGTGGTTTATAAAATGATTCACATCTTGAAAAATGGGAAAATTGTCTTGTTGTTGGGAACCCGACAATACCACTGAGTAGATTTGAAGGGCTTGATTGGATGTATCCCGATTTGTAACAGAAAGGAGCAACTATCCTCAAAATCCCGCTTCTCTCAGCAGAGATGAATCGTGCTGAGCGTATACCGATTTTTTGCAAAAACATTGCTTGGTTTCTTCACTAAAGTAAGTTCAAGTAAAAGCTAGATGATTTTTAATACTATTTGATAACCACTTTGACAACCACTCTTTGTAACTTAACCTTTCAATGTTTCTCCATCTTTTTATTTTTCTAGGCTTTAGAATTGATTTTCCGAGCTTTTTAGTCAATGTGCGGCTTACTTAAATTAAAATATGATTTTTTAATCTAATGTACAGTAAAGTATTAAATGGAATATATATGGCTTATTTAAATATACATATGTACCTCTATTAAATGGAACTTGACCAGTTATATTACTCGTCCTGCTTGGTGTTAAATTCTGGCACCAAATATGCGAATGTCAAGTAAGAAGTATGTGTTTTCAATTCTGGACCAGTCTTGGAAACATTAAACCAATTAAAGTCTTCGTCACCTTCAAACACACGTCTACCTTTACCAAACGGATTGAACCCATAATCTTTTTCCTTTTGAAGGTTTTTTTTGTTTTTCTTCTTTTTATTATCAACTTGACCATCTTCACTAGCGACTCTTTTACCTTCTTCGTTCAAGAGCTGCTGCTTATCCACTTTTTCTCCACTGGCTTTTTCTCTTTGCGCAGCAGCTTGTTCTCTTATCTTTTGAATACCTTTTTTTTGTCTTTTGAAAACATCTCTCAACCTTTCTAGAGCATCATCGATCTCTCTAACCATTTCCTTTCTCGATTCCCATTTCTTAGATGAGATCTCGGTCATTTCTATATCTATCCAACCATTTGACTGTAAAGCCTCAACTGTTTTCACAACTTGCTCAATACATGGAGAAAAACAACATATACCGACTCTTCTATCTTTAGCGACAACTTTGTGTAAATTTGGAATAGCTTCCCAAGGTGCTGGCAAATCTAGAAACACTACATCTGCATCAATATTGTCAAAATCATTTGCTGAATCTGACTGTTTAGATATTTCAAATCCGTCATTGCACACATCTCTATGAGTCAAGATAGTGTTTGTTAATCCATGAGTTTCAAACTCTTTCTTAGCCTGTTCGTACCTCACCTCGTGAAACTCATAAGAGAATAATTTACCAGAATCAGATATGGTTCTAGCAAAAGCATGAGTGAATGATCCAGAACCGGTACCTGCTTCAATCACTCTCGAGCCAGCTGTAACGTTTAATCTCTGTATGATGTAACTTGAATCAGGTGTATACACGATTTGCGTACGATGTGGTAGTGAAATGGTCCACAATTCTGGAGTTGGGTGTAACAAGTAAATGAACCCGTAACCTTTGGGACTTATCAACTGAGACCCGTACGGCAAACCAATCATCGACTCGTGTGGGAAAGAACCGTATCTGGTATTGACTGTCTCACCAGGGGTGACAGTAATTGGCTTTATATTTTCTCTGCCAATAAACGCTAGCACTAGATCATTTTCTTCAATTATATTTTTATACTTTACAAACGACATTGCTAGAAATTTGTTGAAATTTGGGAAAGTAAATCGCTTTTAAGTGATTTGTAGTGGATCTGATTTATAAAGCTGATAATGCATCCATTTACACTTATCTTATATATACATACACTTACTGATCTGATGCACACACAATGTCTATCTATTTATCTATCTTTAAAGCATTTCAAATGAAAAATTTTTGTGTGTGTGTAAAGGAATAAAAAATTAAGCATAAAACATCTCTGCACCTGTTAGTTTCAATCTTTTATACGTAAAAAAGATGACATAACAGATTACGTCATCAATTTATTTTTTCATTCTATAGATGTTCATAAACACCTCTACACAGGATATTTATAGTTTAAAATACAAAAAAAATAAAAGCACACCCGTACACCAATATAATGTAATATTGCACTGCCGTAAATTAAATTTCATTTAAAAACTTTTGCTTACATAATATATTATATAATTTTGTTTTTTTTTACAATTTAGCACCGCCTTGTTGTAAAAAATCTCACTGTTGAAATTGGGAAAGAAATCAAATGTAAACAAATGAGAAAAATTATAATATACTGAAAATCAAAACATAAACAATAGTATTATTAAATAATAATAATAATAACAACAGTTTGCAATTTCAGTTACCGTTAGGTACAAGTATAAGTATAAATCATAAAGATAGGAAGACAGAATACTTTGTTTATTGTCAATTATTTAAATATACAATACAATTTATTCACAATTGAATTGTCAATTTGTTTCTACATTTATCTATTATTACTTTGTTGCAGAGTTTTTTAAAGTTATTTTCCCATTACACTACTCATAGAGACTAATTGTTAATACTAGGATAGTTATTTTAAAAACGCAAATACTTGGTTATTGATTTTTTAGTCAATCATAATAGTTACTTATATTCAATCGTATACACTAAATCTATAAACACACCTGTTGATTTGTTCACTATATTTGTTGATCTATCAAACTTTAACGGCGGTTAATCGATTTTAAATTTTTTTTTTGAGTTTGTTTTGTTTTTCCAATCAAATTTCCTCTATTGTGTTTGGGCTTGTATCTTTGTTTATCTTTACTAAGTTTTGTTATTCCAATAATACTGTTCAAGGGTTATAATCAATAAAGATCATTTATACAACTGCTTTCAAATTGTTCTTTAAACATTGGCCAACTGCTATTCAACAGGGAAATCCGGAACGGAACTTTATTTTGTTTTCACTTATTAACTAAGCAATCTTTATAAGTTGGCTAGATACAATTTCTTTCAAATTATAATTGCCAGATATGAGAAGACTTTCAGCAAGAACAACAACATCTCAAATATTGAGTGACGAAAATTCTACCGCTGGATTAAGGAATAAAAATGTTGAAAATCAACAAACACAGCAAAATAGTCACTTATCAATTCAAGGTTTACAACAACAATCTAATTCATCCCAAACAGAATCAAGACGTGCTAGTATACAACAACAACAAGATGAAGTCTTAAGTGATCAAATCAGTGCTAGACCAAGAAGAGTGCTAGGTGTTATTTCAGATGCAAGATTGAATGCACAATCATCATCAAGTTTAATTTCTCAACCGTCCATTTCTGAAAATGAACATAGATTATTAAAAGAGAATATACCGCCAAAAAATAATATACATCATGATAAAGATCTTGATGAAGTTAATAATGAAAATACTAGAATAGAAACAGAAGTTGATCAAGTTGATGAATTTGATGTTGAAGTTGAAGAAGGAGAAGAAGAAGAGGAGGTTCATGTACAAGAAGAAGAGGAAGTGGATGAAGAAGATCGAACATTTGAAGATATCTCAACATTTGAAAACGAACCAATGTCGCCAATAATTAATGAAACAATAGCAGAAGAAATAGCACAAGCATATAGAAAATATTCAAAAAGTTATTTAGATCCTGAAGATGAAGATACTTTTGATGTTTCAATGGTTGCAGAATACGGTAATCAAATTTTCAATTATTTACATGAATTGGAATTAAGATTAGCAGCAAATGGTAGATATATTGAAGAAGTTCAAAATGAATTAGTTTGGGATCATAGAACAACATTATTAAATTGGTTGGTTCAATTACATTCTAGATTTAATTTATTACCAGAGACATTATTTTTAACAACAAATATAATTGATAGATTTTTATCAATTAAAGCAATATCATTATCAAGATTTCAATTATGTGGTGCAGTTGCATTATTTATTGCATCAAAATATGAAGAAATTAATGTACCAACTGTACCACAAATGGTTTATATGGTTGGTAATCAATTTACAATACCTGAATTTTTAAGAGCTGAAAAATTTATGATTGAAGTTTTAAAATTTGAATTTGGTTGGCCTGGTCCAATGTCATTTTTAAGACGTGGTTCAAAAGCTGATGATTATGATAATGAAGTTAGAACATTAGCAAAATATTTCTTAGAAGTTGCATTAATGGATTCAAGATTTATATCATCTCCACCAAGTTGGATTGCAGCTGGTGCTCAATTCTTATCTCGTAAGATGCTTGGTCGTGGTGAATGGACTCAAAGTCATATTTATTATACTGGTTATACATCAACTCAATTAGAACCAATTGCTTCAGTTTTGGAAGAATGTTGTTTACATTCAAAGACTCATCATCAAGCAGTTTTTGAAAAATATAGTGAAAGAAAATTCAAAAGATCAGCTTTATATGTTCAAGAATATCTTCAAACTTTATATGGAGATTCAGAATAGTTTGGCAAAAATTCATTTAACCAAACTTTTTTTCAACTTTAACACTGTTTTGCATTTTATTTTTATTTTTAATCGTTCATTGTGATTGTGATTTTATTTGTTTTCTCTTTTTGAATTACAAGACTGGTGATATACATCACCTGAAATAAGCTTTCAAATCTCGTATGATTTATGGCGTTTTGTTTTTTCAAATTCCTTTTTATTCTCTTCTTCTCGTTCTCCTTCCTCTTGTTGGCACTGTTGTCCTTTTTCAACTTTAGCTTCATTATTTATTGGTTTTCTTAGAATTGACTTTGAAGTTTCTTTACTGTTAACATCTTCCCCTTTTTTTGTTTTTTTTGGTACACGTGTTTTATTATTCTTATTTTTCTCGTTATTCTTTTTTTTTACTCTTACTATAAATTTATCGGTTCATTTCGTTTTACTGTTCAACTATTTAGGTTCAATTACTTTCTTGCCTTTTACTATTACACTTTTGTGTTTCCACGTATGTGAGCGAACGCATTACAGACCACGTAGATAATTGTATTGCAAGCTGGTGACTATTTGATTGACTTGACACAAGTCAAGCTCATCATCAACAGTCAATCATAAATAACAACGTAAACCTCCTGCACCTGTTACCCCTGTGCTACAATCAATCAATCAACCGTTCTCCCCCACAAAATTCCTAAATTGAAAAACAAAAGAAAATACAACTTTTATTTGTTAACTACGCACGTGATATAACAAGAGGGTTTAAATATCTTATTAGCCCTCTATATAAAAACTATCAGTACACCTTACACCACTTACAATGCGGCTTATAAGCTATTCAAATAAAAAAAAATTAAAAAAAAAAGTGCTCTTCTTATTCTTACATAAGTCATGACATCAGCAGTTTCCTCTCTTGGAAAATTTTTTTGTTTCGTTTTTTTTTCCACACCGAAAAATTTCATTTAGAGTGAGTGAGAGTACGATCACAGAGAGAGCTTCTCAGTTAGTACTACTACTGCATACTTACTAGCTAACTAACTAACTAACTAACTAACTAGGTAAACTGTCTTACTATCTGGTAACTAACTAACAGTAACCACTAGGAAATTACGTACGTTTGATACCGTTTTGAAGCTTTTCAGTATACTTAAAAAAAAATTTATCAAAAGATACTGTATATTATCAACATTAACATAGACGTTTCCAAGATAGATAGAATCACTCACTCACATATTACACATATATTCTAAAAATGTCAGGTTCAGGTGCTTCAGGTAACAAATTCAGAATGTCAGTAAGTAAAGATTATACAGTTTTGCCAATTTCATTAGTGAAATAGCCTTATATCTATAACAGAATCAGAGAGAAACTCAAATGAAGAGAAAGCAAACGTTTTAAATGAACCAAGACATGGTGTATCTAGTCACGACGAGTCTATCATTAATATTATCATGAAGTGCACTAAAACTCATACTTGTACCATACTTTTGAAGTATTATTACTATAGTTATTCCAGTTGGAAAAATACAGTTTAAGGAGTCACCAGCAAATGGAAGTACAAATAAGTGTAACAACATACCCACAATCTTTCAAGATACGATTGATTGATATATCAAAAGAATGAACAAAGTCTTATATTCAACACTTCTGTAAATGAACAAAAAATCGATGGCAGTTCTTCAATAGACTGTGATTTGAAGTTAATTAGAGAAGCAAAGGAAATGAAAGAAACAACAGCACATGATACAAACTAGTGTAGTATAAGACTAATCATTTTCTACTAGCTGTATTATGAAGCTCAACAGTTTACATTCACCTGATAATACTTTACTTAAAGCAGAAGACCTTCTTGAGAAATGTTTGCAATCTTGACAACTCTTTGATTCATTCAATTTAATAAAGCATTAATTGCGGATCCATCCAAATCACATACTAACATTTTATAATTTTCATGTCTTAATGTCTTGAAATTTACTTATTTTTGTATTTAATATAGTTAGCATTACCAGTTGGTGCTATCATGAACTGTTGTGATAACTCTGGTGCTAGAAACTTATACGTTATGGCCGTCAAGGGTAACGGTGCCAGATTAAACAGATTACCAGCTGCTTCTGTTGGTGATATGGTTATGGCCACTGTTAAGAAGGGTAAGCCAGAATTAAGAAAGAAAGTTATGCCAGCTATTGTTGTTAGACAAGCTAAAGCTTGGAGAAGAAAAGATGGTGTTTTCTTATACTTTGAAGATAACGCTGGTGTCATTGTTAACCCAAAGGGTGAAATGAAAGGTTCTGCTATCACTGGTCCAGTCGGTAAAGAATGTGCTGATTTATGGCCAAGAATTGCTTCAAACTCTGGTGTTGTTGTTTAAATGTACTTTTTGATAACTCATACTTGTTTATTATTTAAATATATAATGTCACACTAAAAAAACCAAAGAATATAATTTTTTCTTAATTTCTAAAAAATATGATGCTTTGTGTGTATTTGTGATAAGCATTTCCTTATTTTCTTCTATACTTTTCAACACTTGAATGCTTTCATTTAGTAACTCTATAACGATAATCAGCACTAGATATAGGTTAGCAAAAGTAAAGTATTGAAACGGCTCACACACTAATTTTAAAAGTATTTTTGATTCACGCTAAGCGCTTGAATAAGACAAATCATATGCCATGATACGAATTCACTAGTTGTGACCTTGCCAATAAACAAAACAAACTAATCATCTCCACTACTTGAATATATTCATCACCATTCTTGATATATTATGTCCTTATCCGGTATTCGGAACATCATTGGTATGGTACTTTTCATCTCAAAAACCTGATCCCTCTCGGTGTTTCTTATATTTTACAACCATTTACTAACAATAGTCTCTTTTTTGAGCATTGAATTCTTTTTAATAGAACTCCTATCGTCTAATAAGATCAAAGAACGTACTGATGGACTGGCAAGATTACAAGAAGTGGATTTCAGTTCAACGATACTGTCAAACTTAAATGTCGACACCATTTTGCAATTGATACATGGGTTAGCCCAAGTGATCACACTTGACAGATCAGCGTATTTCAAATCCGGATCTCCTGGTACAGTGGAGATTAGATTAATAAAAGCATCTTCGTTACTTAGTTCAGTTATGAATAAAGTGGTAATCAATGTCAGATTTGTTACATTGTTCAAACATAAAGGATATGATGATATCATAACTACGCTTTTGGACTTGTTGATCTGTAATCAAACTAACCAACTACTAGAACCAGTTGCATTGAATGTTGTTAAGTCATTGAATGATTTAATCAGAGTTCAAAATTTGAAAGATCATCTTTACTCAAGTGACTATGAAAAGATACTGAAAGTTGTATTGGCAGCATTAACTATTTTAACATCAGACTCTGCTGTTGATTCAAATCCAGGCAAGAATGAAAAATTGATTGCTGAACTATTCAACGTTTTCCACGAATTCTTGAGCCCTTCTTCTACAACGTCATTGGTGCTATTTCTGAACAGTAACACAACTTTAGCTATTGATAATTACTATATAAAGATTATGCGAATTATCATAAATTACACTGACAACTACTTTATGATCACGTCTAAAGAAACTGAAAGTTTGGTTATTATTTTCAGAATTTTGAATCGTTCACTCATTGACCTTTCGACATGTGATATCAAACTTTGTTTTAGAATCTATAGAATTGGACTAAGGTTTTTACTTCATTTGAAGTATATTTCGTTTGAATCTTTGAAAGAGCAAATTGCCCTTTTTGTCAATTTGATTCCCAACTACATCAATGTTGATCAACTGCCCAGTATAGCTGGTGAAAACTGGACAATAAGCTCCAAAGGTGAAGTAGTTGAAAATTTGAAAACAAACTCTTCTGATGTTTTCTCAAATCACGGAAGAATAAGGTCACAGGATAGTTTCCATAGCCAAGTGGTGAACTCTTCGAGTGAAGACGAAAACCAAACAAATGAAATGATTGAACATAGTGTGATTGACACCACTGAGAATAGCGATCTATTCACAACATCAGTAAATGAATCTTCCTACTCTAATCGCCTGCATGAAGTTTCCGATAAGTCAACAGCAAGTGCATCGCGTTCTTCATCAGAAACTCAGAGGTGTAATGAACTAGAAACACTGCTTATTCAACTATTTGATATTTTGTATGATTCGTCCCATCTGAACAGTTTTGGAATAGGATTACAAGACGTCAATTTAAAGTTGTTCCCATTATCTGAAACAGCGCAAACTACATGGTTCAATATGAGATACATACACTTGGCTAAAAATGGCAATGATAAAGGTTGGTTGATAAGATTAGGATTGGGTAAACTTTTAGACTCTTTTTTCACACTTAGAGGCAAAACTTTCAAAACGAAGCCTTCCTTATCAATAATGAGCAATAATGGTATTGACCACACTAGACCCAAAAAGAAAAGAAGAACCACAATCGGTGCAGATTTACGAAGCCATCTCTCCGACTGTTTATATGTTTCAAATTCATCACTTGATTTTCTTATTAATCTATTCAGTTTTGGGGATGCCAGCACTGGAGAAAAATCTTCCATCCTGGTGGGTTTACAAATCTTTTTGATTAAAATTAATGATGTTTGCTCAAACTTGAATGAACAAAATAATTTCCAATATTTAAAATTGCTTTTTCAATTCTCAAATGAGATTTTTGATCACTTACTCAACTTATTCAAGTATCAAGATACAAATCTAAATTATTGGACTTTAACATGTCTCAAATGTTTACTCAACCTTTACAGTGAGATAGGTATTCAAAATACAGAAGTTAACATCAAGAGTAAACATATAAATTTAATGTTGAAATTTTCTCTTGAAATGATCAAAAACATTAAACTTGTGAAACCTGCATGCTCTCTTATCTCCTCTATTATAAATCCAACAGAAGCGAAAACAAGCCCTTATTTCAACAAAATAGATAAGTCTATCTTACAACAATTAGAGATGATTTTTGAAATGTCTGACATAAATGGTCCTACATTAGTTTGTAAAGAGTCCATTGTATTTTGGTACTCTTTGTTGAAAATATGCCAAAACTTCAAGTTTTACGTTGTCACTCTCACTAAAAGGGCTAATCAGCCATTTACCTGTCAGTTATTCAGCACGAGGGTGTTGAATTGGTTAACCTCCAAGTGGGGCCAGTTGACAGATTTACAAGATATGGGAGATATTTTAGCCATGAGCTCGATGATCCTTTGGTTGCTGGGACGTGACAACCAAACAGAAATTTCCAGTTTAATGAGTTTTGATTCGGATGCAGCATATTCTGGACCCTTAAATGTTGCTTATAAAGAAGTTTCTGACAGATTACCTTCACAGTTGTACATTTTAATGAAAAGAAATTTGAAGTTCACAGATATAAAGTTCAACAGTACTCTTAAGTTGAAGCCTGATCCAATTAGTATAGATTCTCAAGACAAAAACCAACAAATGTTAATTGTCAATGTTTCGAAGTTGTTACAACAAGTCAGTCATGGTAGATCTAAACCCAATACTATTTTGTACAAATGGGGATTTTCAATAATCAGAATAGCTACAGGTATCCACGGGAATGATCTGGTCAAGTTGCGACAAGACGATTTGATTATCAATTTTACTCACTTGATAAAGAGTCACTTGGCAACACCCCTTGGGAATATGGAGGAAAGTACCTTTGTAGACTGTATTGAATTTTTACGCATATCAAATAAACTTGTTAAATGTTTTGATACCAATGTATGGGAATTGCTCATTGAAAAAGCTATCGATCTACAACATGTTATACAACTCCTAACTCTATGTTCAACGAAACAAGTTGCTGCAGCTGACCTTCACAACTTTCACAGTGTTGATAGATACGAGATGCGTGCTGAACTGGGAACTAAAGTTGACACAGGTAAAACCCCATTGTCGAGTCAAGCTTCTGAAACATCCATTATGTTTCAAAGCACAAGATTGGGAATCAATTATTTACCTGAGCAAGAAGTTGCTCTTTTTCTACTGAACTACAAAGCAGGTGATATATCAGGTAGAGTGGAAAGTTTTTTGTCTTTTGTTGCCAAATTACCTGAATTAAAACGGCTTGCTTGCTTTTCCACGTCGTACTACTATTTCAAATCCAACAATATTAACGAACTACCACCTGAAATTCTTGAAACGTTTTTTTCAAGTATCAGCTCATTGTTGGCCATACATCGAACAAAGACGTACGAAACCACTATAGTTACAATCTCTCAATTAATGCAGCATTTTGCTCCAGTTTGGGCAAGTGGAAAAGCTCCTTACGCTAAAGAAGAATGTAACGATATCTGTGCTCATTTGTTGCTTTTGAATGAACGAAAAATGCTATATACCGAACACGAAACTCTTGAAGTGATGAGACTCATATTGAGAGTTTTGACACAGCTTGATTTAGAAGTAGGAGTACTTGTGAAATCGCAATTGATGGATGTTCTTGTACGCATGTTGAAAGAATCTAGTGATTTTGTTAAAGTAAGTCTTGCACATGAAGTGGTTACATTTTTACGTTCTTTAAATAATGATCAAGTTGCAACATACAGCATTCTCTTACAATCCTTCACAAGTCCACAAAAGTCTTTGGAAAGTGCTTCAATGTTCAATCAATTTTCAACGGTTTTATCCACAGGATCAGCAGCATTGTTAGTTTCTTGTCTTTGCAACCTGTTGGAGCTTACACAGTTTTCCCATTTCAAAACATATTGTAGTTATTCGTTGTGTGACATATCCAGATTTAACAAAATTGATGACCCAAAGATACTATTTTTTAATTTTAAGGAGGTGATTTTGAAGACTTGGAAAGGTTTCAAGGTTTCCTTAACAGAGTTTCCTTTTGATTTACTAGGGTTCAATAGTTACAATGAGTTTGTTTCTTGTGTCTATAAAGAACTTACAGCCATGTGTTTTGCATTTAATGATTTTCAATTGCTGGCGGAAATTTTGCGCATTACTGAGATTCCTATTGAAATGCTGATTAAAGACTCACTTTCTTTATCAATAGGATTAGCTTGGACAGTGGGTGGAACTAGAAGTAAAATTTTCACACTTCTTACTGATAAGTTTGGACCAGGAATTAAACAGGTTATCTCAAACCAGCTTTTACTCATTGTAAGTCAGATAATTAAGTTTTTTGATATGGGAGATGAAAATAGTGTCCTTTTGTCATTAGATTCTAATCAGTTAGTATCACCAATTGCTAACGCTTTATTCAAAAACAATGCTTTGAAAATATCATTTCTTGATGATTATGAGTTGCTAATTCCAGCAAGGAAAGCTTCATCAGCTATTTTTTATTTTGCAAGCACATTTTCTTCTAACGATTTCTTTTCAGTGCCTACTATTTACTTTTTGTCCTCCAGAGTATTTCTTAATATGGAAAACTCCATCACATCAACGGAGACGCTGCTTCATTTTAGACGGTTAAAGTATTTGATAGTCGTTACTTCTTCTTCTTCTTCTTCCTCTGCTTTTCGGTCTACACCTCTTCTCAAATTGTATGTTAAAATGCTTTGCCAGTACTTGAAAAAAGAGGTTAATCTTTCTGAAGAAGCAAGTTTGATCCTAACTGTGCTGATGGAAAACAATTTCATTCATGACGAGGAGAATTACTCAGAACTTTATATTCCCCTGTTAACATGCCTTATTGAAACTAAACTGATTGGAAGACCAACACCTGAAAGGCTTACAGGCTATTTTCTAAGAAATCATTCAAAGATCAGTAAGTCTTCAAAATACTTTTTCTTAATTAGCTCCTCTTTATTAATACTCAAAAACGATAAAGATAACAACTATTCTACTGGCTCATGGTTGCTGTATATCACAAATGTACTTCAAAAAGATGAATCTCCAGAAGTTATCAAATTAATATCTATGCTTTTCGAGTTTAAGAGCAAAGCTGAATCACCAAGGACCCACGAAGTGAGTAGCAGAGATTGTTTTGAAATCTCAGATGCCGCAGCTAGTTTACTTTATAATTTGCAAATGAAACACTCTTACATGCTTTCAAACTCTTTCAAATTATGGATTGCTAGATTTCTAGGTACATATTACACAAAGACAGGAAGACATGCAATGATCAAAGATTTTGAGTTTAATAGTGATTTGTTCAAAAAGTATCGTGGAGACTCATTCACAAAGGAGGTAAATTCATTAAATAACGTTTTTTTACAGATGTTGCACAGCTCTGAGACTTTAGATTTCAAATCAAAATCCTGTTTTGAGTCTGTAGTGGGAGTTATGATCCACAAGCAGTCTACTTCTCACGAAGATTTGGCAAAATTTGTGTCTTACGATGAATTATTTTTACCATTTGAGAGCCATATTATACCAATGGATTATTATATTTGTTCCCTATGCAACAGTGAATATGAGTTGAATGAACCGAAATACCATAAAACTACACTGGATCAAATGTTGAAAGAGTTTACCTCTGCAGTTCAGTTTTCTCCGTTTGAAGACTGGACAGTTAAGTTGTTTTTTGCGCTGATTAACCATTTAAGCTCTCAAACATCTATTAGCTCATTATTAGCTACTTATACGACCCATATTCCCAGCTTTGCTACTCAGTGTCTTTCACCTTTAATTTTATATTTACTGAATTCCGAAGGAAGTAAGTTTGGAAAACAAATAAATCAAATTTTATTGGATTTTTTTGCAATACCTAATGATAAAGTATCTAAAAAAGCAATTCATTTGTTTTTGGAGCTAATCTTGCTTATAAGAATTGGTACGCAATATGGGCACAAAAAGTTTATTAACGTTTATAAAGGTCTGGATCACAAATCAATCTATTATGCTGCGCTACATGCTGAACTCCCCAAGACTGCATTACTTTTAATGGAAGACTATTATAGTAATACGATGGGTGTCGAGAAAAGCTTTTGGAAGAGTGAAAGACGCTTCTTGTCTGATGTTTATGCTTCCATTGATGAAACAGATCTAATTTTTGGTCTTCCAATTGAACCAACTTTAGATTATGGGTTGGAAATTATGAAACATAATAACGTCAGAGATAGTGAACTTATGTTTAATATTGCTTCGTATCAGACTGCAATCTCCACCAACAACCCTTCCTCCAGTGATGTGGCTAGTCTTTCTAAAGGTTTGCTTGATGCTGGATTGACTGGTATTTCTAAATTATTGGGTGAGTTTGCAGGTGATTATACAAACAAGACAGAACATGATCAAACTTTTGAGCGAGCTTGGAAGTTAAATCAATGGGATATACCTGCTCCTAGTGATACTTGTACTGAGAACTCGGCAATATATAAAAATATCAAAATGCTCTATGATTCACCCACCAACTTTGAATTAACATGCCAAAATAACTTGGTTGATTTGCTTGATAGTCATTCTGGTTTTGTTGACCACTTACATGGGTCAACAAAGGTTGAAGCCGTTGAATCTTGGT
This sequence comes from Ogataea sonorensis, assembly GCA_037951595.1. NCBI lineage: Eukaryota > Fungi > Ascomycota > Pichiomycetes > Pichiales > Pichiaceae > Ogataea > Ogataea sonorensis. The sequence continues at coordinate 438,679 of JBANDG010000008.1, forward strand.
TTAGATCCTTGTCAATAATTAATGATTGCGGCAAAATCTTATCGTATTCAGCTAATGATCTTGCTTCTTTTTATAGTGGTGGAAACCACAACTATTCTTGGTTCAAATCAAATGACTTCAACGCTGTTGAAAACGTTATCTTTGCAAGAAAAGCAGCTTTGGAAATGGTCATGTTTCACGGAGTCACTACACATAATAAACCATCATCAAATGCTTATTGGTTAAGTATAGTGAATGAACTTCACTTGTATGGGTCAATAGCCAGACTTAGAGGGGAAACTCAAAAGAGTATCAATGCAGCAGTTCATTTGACTGGTTTTACTGATTCTAAAATTACCTGTGCTTTGGATAAGAATTTGGCAAAGTTTGCTACCAGAATCTCACAGTTTGACGTTGCATCTACTTTTTGGTTGCAAAAAAAAGAGACAAGTTTTTCAGTTGTCACTTTGAAAGACATTATAGAACGAAATACTTCTGATCCGATTGATTTTAGCTTGATTCCTTTCAGACAACCTTATTTTTCAACTAGGTTGTTGAACGCTTTTGTTGCTAAATGGAGTTATAGATCGAGCCAAGAAACTCCAAGTGCCATTATGGAAAACTATATAAAGCCTGTTTTGAATGACGAGAATTTGGAGTTGAATGATGCTGAAGCATTTCAAATATTTGCAGAATTTTGCGATAATCAACTAAAGGATGGTGATTTGGATCAAAATATTATAAAACTAGAGTCTAGCTCAAAGTTGAAAGAAAAAGATCTAAAAGAGCTTGAATCTTACGTAAAGGATAGAAGTAATGATGATTATTCACGAAAAGATGCAAGAAGGGTTTATCAAAGAATTAAAATTCAGTATGATTTAGAAATGGAAGAGTTGTCTAGTAATATTAAAAGCAAGAAAAGTTACTTAACTCGGGCAATTGAATTTTATTTGAAAGCTACTTTATTAGGATCAAGCGATTTAAATGACGTCAATATTGATAGATTTTGTGGTCTTTGGTTGGAGAACTCAACAACATCATTTGATTTTAATTTGGTTAAAAGGATTCCAAGCTTTAAATTTGTTCCTTGGATCAATCAATTGACGTCTCGACTTAACAATGATGAATCAGAATTTCAAACGTTACTGCGAGGTTTAATTTTAGACTTGACTTTACATCATCCTTTCCATTCAATATATCTTCTTAAATCACTTCGTTTAAGTGCCAACTTTTCCGATGATTCAACGGTTGTTTCTAGAGGAACAGTTGCAGATAAAATTTGGAAAAAACTCGTCAACAATGAAGATAAGATTCATGTGGATGGATCTATCAATTTCTTGGAGTCAATAAATAACTTGTGTGATTTTGCAGTCAAGATCGCAAATGAAAAAATCAAACAATCTAGAAAGATACAACTTTCAAGAATGACCAATGGATCATGGTGGTTGGATGTATTACCCCAATTAGGACTACCTCCTCCATCATATATTATTCCTGTAAATAAGACAGGTAACTATTCATCAAAGACTCTCCCATCAATTCGAAAAGTTGAGCCCGTTTTAATTGCAGCAGCTTCTGGTGTTAGCCATCCAAAGATCATGAAACTTTATTTATCAACCGGAGATTCGTATAGGATGATTTTGAAAGGTGGCTCAGATGATTTACGACAGGATGCAATTATGGAACAGGTTTTTGATAAGGTAAATTTGATGTTGGAAAAAGATAAAGAAACTCAAAAAAGAGGACTGAGAATACGAACATATAAAGTTGTACCATTGGGTCCCGGATCAGGGATTATTGAGTTTGTTTCCAATTCAATGGCGCTGCATGACATTTTAAAGCAGTTGCACGAAATTGACGAACTTAAGATTGATCAAGCCAGAAATAAAATGAAAGAGTGTCAAACAAGTTCTAACTTACAAAGACTTAATGTTTATCAGCAAATTACGTCAAAGATAAAACCAAATTTTCGAAGATTTTTCTTTAATAATTTTGTCTCTCCAGACAAGTGGTTTGATTCTCGTTTGGTTTACAGTAGAGGTGTTGCTGCAACATCCATAATTGGACATATATTAGGTCTCGGCGACAGGCACTGTAATAATATCTTGATAGACAGAGCTACAGGTGAACCTATCCATATAGACTTAGGAGTGGCGTTTGATCAAGGTAAAGCTTTACCAATTCCCGAAACTGTACCATTTCGACTAACTAGAGATATAGTTGATGGATTAGGCATCACTGGAGTTGATGGTGTTTTTCGAAAAGGATGTGAGAATGTATTTAGAGTTGCAAGACTTAATAAGCAATATATTAGTGGCATTTTAAGTGTCCTTAAGTACGATCCATTGTATTCTTGGACACTATCTCCAATTAGAAAGAGAAAACTTCAAGATTTGAATGGGAATAGTACCTTCAATAATTTTGAGAATTTAATCGAAGCAGATAAAGGATCTGAAGCCAGCATTGCTATTGAGGTGGTGAAAAGAAAATTAGAGGCTAAAGGGTTGAGTGATGAAGCGGTTGTTAGAGAATTGATTAGAGAGGCTACATCAGAAGAGAATTTGTCACTCATTTATCTAGGATGGAGTCCGTTTTTGTGACGTTGAACACAACGAATAAATCTTTTTTCAATCTATCAGAATTTACACCTCAGTTGCAACAACTTTCAACATATCTGTATTGACTTGAATTGTATTACAAACAGAAAAGAAAGCAAAAAAAAAAAAAAAAATGAATTAAAAAAAAGAAAAATTAGAAAAAATCGAAAAAAATCAAAACCTAAGAAACAGAGTTCATGAACACAAAAAAAGAGAAAAGAAAACATAGATCTTGAAACATGGTACTCATGTGGGATTTATAATATACAAACTATGCATGACTGCGTAGGTATGACAAGAAAAACACTAAAACTAAATTTTGTTACTTTGTGTTTAGTTTGTGGATTCTTAAGATTGAGTAAAATTGATAATGAAAGTAGTGAAAAGCTCGACTCAGTAGAAACTAGTTGTGAAAGCGACTTGAGAGCAATATGATGGACGAAGAGGGAAAAAAAAAACAACTAAAATAGTGAGTAGAACGATGCTATGTTTTCAAGAGACTATGAATCGCTATTAGAATTGTTACCACCATTGAATCTTCCTCTATTATGATATTGACCACCTCCATTGTTGAAATTTCTTCTTCTGTTACCGGAGTTACGAGCGTTATCGTGTCCTTGGTTTTGATCATTGTTGAAGTTATTATTATGGTTGTTGTAGCCTCTTTGATTGTACCTTCCACCTCCATGATTGTTACGGTAGTTGGAATGTTGATGTTGATTGTGCTGTTGCTGATGTTGCTGTTGCTGTTGTTGTTCTTTGAACTTGTCTATAATTTCATTACTCATTCTTATATACTTGATCTGATAACCCCTAACATAAATTTCCTTCACTTTGGTAAAGTTACTCCCTTCAACATCAACGGTGATGGCGTCGTTCAACGTGAGATTCATCCATGAGTCACAATTGTTTAAAGTACCATTGATGGTTTCTCCAGACTTTAGCTCAACCAATATAGGTTGTCCTTTGATGGAAGTTAATAAGTATAAAGGTAGCATTGCAGATAAAAATGTTTATAGTCTACAACTTCTTTTAAAAAAGAATTCAGGTCTCAACGAAGCTTGTTGTAAAATTATATGAGTTGTGAATAGTATACCGTTTACTTATGTTTCTAATTGTAAACTGTGGTTAGTACTCTACCGCCAACTTTGCTCAATATGCTGTTCAAGACCTGCAATTTCCTCATTTCAGATGGTGGAAGAACTCAAAATGGTGAAAGAAAAAGTTTTATACACTACATCTTTGCACTATTTAATAAATTTTTGAAAAAAATAATTTTTAATGACACGTAATTATATTATGGCAGAAGTGGCTGGAAAAGATAAAAAGATCAGTAGAGGTCAAGTTGAATTAAGTATATGTGAAGTGGGCTCTACTATTAGCTTGGGTTGAAATCAAATTATATCTTTGAAAATAGCCAGTTTTTGTTCAAATTGATACAATTGAAACCGGTCTGCAACTTTTGATAAGTACTGAGCAGTTTGAGAGGGTGGGACTTTTAAAATTGAGCGTATCACAGAGCCAATTGATACTTTATGCCAGAAGCTTTCAGGATTTGCTTTTTGGTTTTATCAAGTGACGCACCCCTGCCTATAACGAATATTGCAGTCAGAGAGAAGTAAATAATTGTTAAAGATGGCTCCTTTAGATCCAACTTCGAGTAAGTGCTACCCTTTGAGTATGCCGAATACCGATTCAGACGATCCTAGACTACGATTGGATGTTAGAACAGGAGCGGAGACCGCTATCTTCAGATCTAGATTGATGGTTTATGCTGGATTGACAGTTCCACTAATGTTGACTCCAGAATTTACAACAGATGAGATTGATTTGGTGTTAGCTGAGGCATTGAAAAATAGAGACAATGTTCCCAAAGACTATAATGATTTACTATCTAGCGAATGCTTTTTTTTAAATCTTTTAACGAGGACCTGGAAAAATATACGAGCAAAGACTACTGATAATCCGTGCCCGAGAATGTATCCATCAGTGCTGGTTCATGATAATTACTTGTTTGTGCATGGAGGTTTGCGTTTTGATTCTAATAATAAGATTGAAGTTTTAAATGATTTTTGGAAATTTGACATGTTTGATAAGAAATGGATTTGTCTCAATCCTCAAGACAACAATCATACCATCAAGAGATTCAATCATAAGATGATCTACGGTTCGTCATTAACCATGATAGGTCAGCCTGCTCATCATGGGTTATACCTAATTGGTGGTCTTAACGACAAGAACGAGATGGTAGATTTAACACAATGCTTTGATTTTATAGAGGAAAAATGGGTTGATAGTCGAATAGCTTGTGGATTTGAAACCACCAATGATGAAGGCAAAACAATTATTGCGAAAGGTGCATTCAGAATGACAACAAATGATATCATTGTCGTTGATAACTTGAATGATTCACATTCTGAAAAACAATTAATAATGTATTCAAAGACAAAAAAAAATAAAGTTATGGAGCCTCTTGTTGAAGTTTGTTTAGATAAAAGTGTCAGAGCTAAACTTGATCCATCGTGTACTCGTTCTCAAAAAGAACTTAAAAGCATACCATTTGACTTGAATTATCCTTGCATGGGTAACTTTGGTGACAACTTGATTGTCACTGGATTTCTAACCAATGAGTTGACAATATCGCTGTTTGTTTACAATAAGCCATCAATGAAGTGGACAAGATTACAAATATATTGTTCCCATAATACATGGTCCCATAGATTTTGCAGAGGTTATGTCTGGAACTCACATCATAAAGTTGTCTTTTTAGGTAACTCAGAAACTTCAACCACTCTTCCAAGTATACAATTTTTCAACTTATTTATTTTAGTTTCTTTACCCTTTACAAACTCGTTTGCAATTTCCACTGATATCAAACAAAAAAAGACCAGCGTTCCACCTCGTCATTTCTTAGCTCCTCCATCAGAGTTTGAATCAACGCCAACCAGTTTTGCTGCATATTCTCATTATGTTGCCCCAAAAATTGAAGTTAATTCAATAAGATCTGTTTTCCCAACATCTGCTGTTGCTTTAGGAAAATATGCTTTTAAAAGATCGGTTGCATTATCTGATTTTGAAATTGTAGGTGCTGATGGCTCTACTGTTCGTTTACCTATAAATTTATGTCGTAAAAGATGGGGAGCTCTGTTTGATAAGTTACTTTCCAAAGCATATGCTAGAGCATATGTGGATATGAATGATCCTAATAAAGGTATGCTAACTAATTATAACGCATATCAAAAATCAATGAATAGCCGCTGGTCGGATGCTTCGTCGAATTCAAGAAATCAAACTGAAGTTGATAGTTTTCAAGGTTTAAGGCAAACTTCATCAAAGAACTCTAAAGATTTACCAAGATCTGCTAATAGCAGTGTTCCACATTTTAGACACCCTTTCCAAGACAAGGATAAAAATAATTATTTCCATGCTGCAAATAGTGTTCCAGTTTCTAGGCGTGGATCTACTAGCTCTCAAACGAGAAGAAATTCAACAAATGCTTCAAATCCTTTAAGAAGGGACTCTTTAAATTTGTCGCAAACAAGACGAGAATCATTGAGTTTATCAAGTTCCAGACATGACGCCGTTAATAACTCTCGGTCCAGAAGAAGCTCTTTAAACCTTTCTCAATCAAGAAGAAACTCTACAACATTACCGCAAACAGAACTGAGAAGAGGTTCAATATTACGAAGAAGTTCCCTTGTATCTACAAATTCAACCACTTCATCTTCGTCTTTTGTTTCTACATCATTATCTCGTTCTAACGAGCAACTCAAATCTATGTCTGCTATTCCAATGATTAGTGAGAACTCAACAGCTACTGAAAGAATTGATAATGTTAAGAGTCATACAAATAGCAGAGTATTACACCATGCGTCCAACAAGGTCTTTGTTAAGCACCTACCTCCTCGACCACCAATGCCAACTGTTACACCACCAAAATTATCATCAGCTTCAGATCAGACATTAAAGTTTGCAAAACTTGCGCAATTCCATGATCATGTATCTATAAGTTCTGAAACTGAAACCCCTCCACCTTTGCCGACTCCACAAAACACAACCTCAAGCCAGGGTTGTACTCCATCAGAGACTGGTTTCAAATCATTTGGATCGTCTCCGTATTTTACCAATTTACGTTCACAGAAGGGCAGTAGACTTAATAGTCCTAGACCATCTGTTCAATTTAGTAAGAGTACAGGTAATTTTATGAGTGGTTCTGGAAAAGAATCTCAAGTTTGTCAAGTGGCTGGCAAATATAATGACAGTTCCTTAATCAACAATATTAAATTTCCAGATGACGAGGATGCAGTCATGGATGTTAGATACATTCCTCGTTCTTTATGCCTCCCTTTTATGGGGGCCACAATCAATGCATTCTCTGAATTCTTATATACTGGTCAAGTTGGAGCAAATTGGAAGATTCTTCCGACAGGTGTTGAAGTTTTAATGATGTCGAAATTTTACGAGATTCCATTATTGTATGATTTAATATTGGAAATTTTGTTTGTGATCATTGCGAAAAAAGAAGCTAAATTAGTTAAAGAAGCAAACAATTTGAAATTTGAATTTATTTCTCATGGGCTTACAGTGTCAAAGAACAGTACCAAATTTAATGAAGGTGTTAGTGGTATAGCAGCAGTTGATCAATTCACTAATTATTTAACCAAACTTGATGATGGGTTGATGGATTTAGAGCTTTTGAAAAGGGCTTCTAAAGTGGCCAGACGTTCTTCTCATTCTGGTTCATCAACAGGGGTTCGCTCATCAAGAGGATCAATCTCTTTTTTCGCTTCATCGCAAGAAAATACCGAGAGAAGATTTTCGAATTCCGAATCTAGCAATCCAGTATCAGGTAAGCGTAGATCTGTTGGTTCTATGTCACACTTAAGAAACATGATTGACCCTAATGAATCTAGCGATGATAGCATTGATCAATACAATTCGGCAAGATCGAGTCGTAGAAATTCAAGAGTTAAATTGAAATCGCCAATCACTCATGGTGTCGATCCGTTGAAATCGGTTGAAAATAATAATGATGAATCCAAAGATGAAGAAAGTTATAGTAGTACTGGTGACTCTGCCAAAGAAACATTAGGATTAATAAATGATTCAACATACGAGACTAGTGGTAGTGATAATGAAGAGAAACTAAAAGCCCAGTTGAATCCCGAGCACAAAGATTTTAAAGCTGAAAGTACAGAAAAGCATAATCATCATGAGTTGAAAAACTGGCCAATGTTGAAAGAGTTGATTGGTCCTGATAGTCCTGCTTGCTCAGATACCATTATTGATCTTTTAGTTGAAGTTGGTGCGTTAGCCAGTGATGTTAAATTGATGTTAAGAGCTATTAATGCTAGAGAAATGGCTGTGCAATTAAAGAAAGAAAGAGGACAGCTTGTTAGAATTTTAACAGGTAAAAATTCTCATACGACTGGTAATACTGGCTCAGAAGGAAGGTCATCATCTTCAACAACTCATACTAATCCTAAATTGGCATCACTCTCTGAGGTGAAAGCCGGTTCATCTACTTCTTTGCCTACACAAGTTGAGAAAAAACTCGGTACAAGTCCAACAGGTAGCTTATCAGGTGCTTCTAGCCCACTTCGAGCTGTAAATGCAAACACGCATAGTGAAGACCAATTACATATTAAAAGCCGTCCATTGAGTTCGAGTCCATTATCACACTCAATTAGCTCTAACAAAAGTTCCAAGTTGAAATTTACGCCAATTGCAGCGCATGATGGTGGTGATAGTTTACAAGGTGGTAAAAACGCTGCCATAGATAGTGGTTCAGCAAGTTACTCTACTGCTCATATGGGAGTACCACCATCAGATGCTTTCACGCCAATGATGGTTTCTTCGTCCAAATTGAAATCAACCCGGTCATCTGATTTAGTTCCATCAACCAACTCTAGTACTGGCAGTTTGAAAAACATCGCTACAGTGGAAGATTCAACACTGGCTAAGCCTGATCAGAAGAATACAGCAGCAGGTTCTAAACATACCAAAAAGAGAGGGTTTGGAATCTTTTCAAAAAGAAAACACTAAATAAGTACTGTTAGTTAGATGTAGATGTAGATGTGTAATGGTGGTGAGAAAGATTATTTTTAATATGTTTAACATAAAGTATGCAGCCAAGCCAGCAAGGATTTTCTCACATGTTTGGTTTGGTGTACCGAGATACCGAGCGCAGCAACATACTGGTGTTGGTGTTGGTGCGTTGTCGAAAGGTCACCCTAGTCCGTCCATGTTGAATAGCACTTATCTGTTGTTAATAAAAGTCAGTATAAATTTGTTTGAAAAGAGTAATTGTGTCTATGTGTGAATGGTAATTCAGTAACGTTTACATATCTATTGGTAACCAACTCACTTAGCGCCCAACCGACTAAATACTCTCACACACTCCATCACTCAATCACAAGTACTCTTTTGCGATTAACCGCTGGTGCAGCACAGCACAGCACAGCACAGCCAGAAGAGGCACTCCGAAAAACAACATGAAAAAATTTCTCGAGCCGCACTTATTATAGTTGGATGCCCCGCAAAACGCAGAGTTGGCTATTGTGCATGATGGGCATTTATTAATGTTTAGCGTTGAACTACTTGGGTTGTGATTTTACGTTGTTTGTGTGTCAATAGCATGTCGTTGTATTGGATGAGTATACACTGTTGACTTCAACCATTCCAAACTACTTCACTGGCATCAACAACAAGAACAAAACAGAGCAGAACAGAAATGAAATGTAAAGAAAAAGCTGCAGCTGAAAGATACTTTTGGTGTGAAAGCCCTGTCACGCCGCATTTCTTAATCCGCATCGCTTGTTCCGCATTTAGAATTTTCATATTGTTCATTAGGGAAATGCTGTAAACTTCCCTCAGGCCATTGAACGTCATCAGACAAACCAAGTTGCACAGTGAGATTTGCAATTGAGTTGGTGAGAAATTGATGATCACTACATTCAACAAGTTATCAAGTATGGATTTAGTCTTTTTTTCATATTGACAAGAAGGAACTCTTTGCTTTCACTTTCCACTCTTTTTTTTTCCGCTTTTACTGTCGATTGGTCTCAACTTCTAAAGCTCATCTTAACTTGGAAAAATAGTCATGCATGATTTTACAATTCTGACATTTTTCTATTCTCTATCATTAAGAGTAATTCCAGTAAGCACAGCTTTGATAGGTTAACGAGTATCACGCATCACAAGATAAGATTCTACAAGATAAATAATAAAAAGAAAAGAAAAAAAAAAAAACATTCTGTTTATATATATATACAGATCTTGTATCTTTTTTTCATAGGGCTTGTTTTATTAAGGTGTGTGTACTTTCAAATTGTTTGTGCTATTTGTATGATAGGAGAAAAGCAAACATCTGATCAATACTTTACGTTGTCCCCAGTTATTATTCTTTCAAACTTATTATCTACAATCCGCCATGGTTAAAGTCCTTCACGTTCTTAAAGATACATTTATACCTGTGGCTCCAAGAGTCCAGTATGGTAAGCATGAAACAGTCACAGTGACTACAGAGTCTTCGAGTAAGACCAAGAATTTGAGTGTTTTAGAGAAAGATTACGATTTTGGTGTGGAATCTGAGTTTACTGATTCCTCAACTCTTTACGAAGAAGGTTATACACATAGAAAACTCACCACGAGACAGGTTCAACTAATAGGTATAGGGAGGCGTCGTGGGAGTGTCGTTATTCACCACAATTGGTACAGTTGGTCTTTATAATGGTGGACCATTATCTTTATTACTTGCATTCGCAATATGGTCAGTTTTCGTTTTGTCTGTCACATCAGCATGCGCTGAAATGGTTTGTTATTTACCTTTAAAAGGGGCCCCTTTTTGTATTTTTGCATCGAGATTTGTCGATGAAGCATTAGGTGTTGTCTCTGCTTGGAATTTTTGGGTTTTGGAATGTTCTTTGATTCCATTCGAATTGACTTTGTTTAATACTTTGATGCATTATTGGAGAAATGATTATAGTCCCGGAATTCCAATTGCCGTTGAATTAGTATTATATTTCTTGATTAATGTTTGTGCTGTTGAGTACTATGGTGAACTGGAATTTTGGCTTTGCCTGGGTAAAGTCATTCTTGCCGTTGGCTTGATGTTTTTCACCTTTATAACCATGGTTGGTGGTAATCCATTACATTGGGCTTATGGATTCCACAATTGGAAACCAGAAGTGATGTTACAACATATAAATACAGGAAATTTAGGTAGATTCCAAGGATGGTTATCTTGTTTAATCACAGCATCTTATATGATTGCTGGACCCGAATATGTTTCCTTAACAGCTGGTGAAGTTATCAATCCTAGAAAAGTGTTACCAAACGCATTTAAACAAGTTTTTTACAGATTAACAGTTTTTTTCATTGGTGGGGCTTTATGTACCGGTATTGTGTGTAATGCTAGAGATCCATTGTTGATTCAAGCAATTGCTGATGGTGCTCCTGGTGCAGGTTCTTCTCCATATACTATTGCAATGCGTAACTTGAAAATTAGTGTCTTGCCAGATATAGTCAATGTTTTGATGATTACTAGTTGTTTTTCTGCTGGTAATTCTTATGTTTTCTGTTCTTCAAGAACTTTATACGGTTTGGCTGTTGAAGGTAAAGCACCAAAAATTTTCAGAAATGTTAACAAGCAAGGTGTTCCAATTTATGCTGTCTTGGTTTCACTTTTATGGGGTTTATTAGCATTTTTACAACTAAATCAAGATGCATATGTTGTTTTGAACTGGATTATCAATTTAGTGACAGCTTCTCAATTGATGAATTACTGTTTCATCTTGGTGACTTATAAATTTTTCAGAAGAGCTGTTGATGCACAAGGAATTGATAGAAATACTTTTACTTACAAGACTCATTTCGAACCATATGCTACATGGTTCACATTATGCGTAATTGTGACAATGGTTGGATTACAAGGTTATACTGTCTTTCTACCAGGTAATTGGTCGGTAGAAACATTTTTGTTTTCGTATTTGATGGTGTTTATCAATATTGGAATCTACATTGGTTGGAAACTCTTGAAACGTACAAAACTACATCTTAACCCGTTAGAGGTTGACTTGGTTTCAGGATTGGAAGAGATTGAAGTGCATGAAAGACTCTTGGAAAAGAAAAGTCTTGAGAACGAGCAAGCAGGTATCACAGAGTCGTTTGGTAGCAGGTGTAGCAGATATATATTTGGTAGATCTTACGAGCTGTAGGTAGATAAAATAGAAATTGGCTCTTGTACGCTTTTCTACTGTGTAGCTTACTTTCTGTACAAGTTTACAGATTCAAATGTATAACTAAGTTCTCTCTCTAGGTATATCACATTTTCTTCTTCGGACTACTCAACTTGAAACTGGCCACTTACTCCGACTTATAACCCCTTGCCTTTGTTTTTGTCCTTGTCCTTGTTCTTGTCCATACACTCAAGATGCACACAGGCATACTGCCTGGAATCCGGCCGGTACCCTTTATTCCGGTATCACGCTTAAATCAAGAGAATATTTTTCAATGTATTATGTCATCGCGTATTAAGAATTGTGAAACTGCTTACCTCAGCGGCCAAAAATCAGGTTATTTGCTACATTGCAGCAGCACAAGCGGCGGCGGTCACAAACGTGAGCTGTTGTTCGGGTGTTGCAAGATTCAACAGAGTTGTTCCGTTGATATGATTGATGAGTTGAATTGTTTGTTGAACTGTTGTAACTTGTGGTTAGGTCAATTGCAATTGACAGTTTATTGTTGTTTGTTGTTATATATATATCTATATATACTTGTAGATCTGACTTGAAAATTACTGCCTCACTGGGATTCATCTTGCTTGCTTTTTGTTCTCTCCGCTCATAAAGAATTTCGAAAACAGTTAGAATTATCACTAGTTTTTGTATAATTATACAACATTCAAACAAAATTAAAAAACTAAGAATAAAATCAATTGAAACACCAAACACAACAAAAAACGTTATAGTGTGCAATTGTTCAAAAATATAAAGAAAAAGAAAGAAAATGACTGCAGATACATTGACTTCAATGATCAGTTTCACATCATTTACCACTATAAGTACCGAACTGTACGGCCAACTGATCCAGTTTTACAAACTTTTCGGTTTCGACATTGTTAAAACTTTTACTAGAGATGTTACTCAGTCTGCTAGAAACTTGGTTGGTATTTCCAGCGATTCTAGAAAAGAGTGCTGGCTTTGTAGTTACCCAGTTTCCAGAGTGGATTCTAATGGTAACATCATACCTTTCCAGGAAACAGCTGAGTACTCTAATCCAGACTGGAAACCTCGTGAAAGTAATTTCAACAAAGGTGTCATGTTAAAGATCAGATTGGTTAGTCATGACGTGCATAAAAACTCCGAGCTGCCTGGAGAACTGGTTTTCTTCTCTGCTAGTATAGACAAGATCAAATCGATTGCTGAGGAAAACAAAATAGAGGTGATTTATCCAACTTCAGAAAATAACTCAAAAGTGTGTTTCTATTTGAAAGATCCAATGGGAAGTTTAGTTGGATTTACAAACTATCCAAATGGAATTTCACAAACGACTATTGATTCGCCAGATAAATTTTTCGAATCTGATGAGAAGATCAAATCAATGATGGAATTTAAAGAAGCACAACAATTGGCTAATTTGACTTCTTCATCTTCTTTGGAAAGACCTAAAAAAAGAATAGCTGTTATGACTTCAGGTGGTGATTCTCCAGGTATGTGTGCAGCAGTTAGAGCAGTTGTGAGAGCAGGTATCTTTTTCGATTGTGATGTGTATGGTTGTTATGAAGGTTATTCAGGTTTAGTCAAAGGTGGAGATTTATTGAAAAAAATGGAATGGGAAACAGTTAGAGGTTGGCTGTCTTTAGGTGGTACTTTAATTGGTACAGCTAGATGCATGGAATTTAAAGAAAGATGGGGTAGATTAAAAGGTGCTAAAAACATGATTTTAAAAGGTATTGATGCTTTAATTGTCTGTGGTGGTGATGGTTCATTGACAGGTGCAGATTTGTTCAGAAAAGAATGGCCTTCTTTAGTCGAAGAATTGGTCAATACTGGTGAATTAACATCAGAACAAGTCGCTCCATACAAGACTTTAACAATTGTTGGTTTAGTCGGATCTATAGATAATGATATGGCAACTACTGATAATACCATTGGTGCTTACTCTTCATTAGAAAGAATTTGTGAAATGGTTGATTATATAGATTCTACAGCTGCTTCTCATTCAAGAGCTTTTGTTGTTGAAGTTATGGGTAGACATTGTGGTTGGTTAGGTTTAATGGCAGGTCTTGCTTGTGGTGCAGATTATATTTTCATTCCTGAAAGACCACCAAATTCGAAAAGTTGGAAAGACGATTTGAAAGATGTTTGCTCAAGACATAGAGCTAAAGGTAGAAGAAAGACAACTGTTATTGTTGCAGAAGGTGCCCTGGATAATGAACTAAATCCAATTACTGCTGAACAAGTTAAAGATTGTTTAGTCGAAATTGGATTAGATACCAGAATCACAACATTAGGTCACGTTCAAAGAGGTGGTACAGCAGTGGCTTTTGATAGATTATTAGCTACATTACAAGGTGTAGACGCTGTCAAAGCTGTGTTAGAAAACACTCCAGATACACCATCTCCAATGATTGGTATTTCAAATGGTAAAATTGTAAGAAGACCATTGGTGGAAGCTGTTAGATTAACTAAAGCTGTTGCTACAGCTATTGATAATAAAGATTTTGATGCTGCTATGGAATTGAGAGATTCAACATTTAAAGAATCATACGAAAATTTCTTATCATTGTCATCAAATGATGATAACTCTCAATTATTACCTGAAGATAAAAGATTGAATATTGCTGTTGTTCATGTTGGTGCACCAACTGCTGCTTTGAATCCAGCAACAAGAGCTGCTGCATTATATTGCTTATCTAAAGGTCATTCAATGTATGGTATTCAAAACGGATTTTCTGGTTTGATCAGACATGGTGCGTTGAAAAAATTAGACTGGTTAGATGTTGAAGAATGGCATAATTTAGGTGGTTCAGAATTAGGAACAAATAGATCATTACCTTCACAAGATATAGGTACAGTTGCTTATTATTTCCAAAAATTCGAAATTGATGGATTATTAATAATTGGTGGTTTTGAAGCATTCCAATCATTAAATGAATTAAAACAATTTAGATCACAATATCCAATTTTCAATATGCCAATGATTTGTTTACCTGCAACTGTTTCAAATAATGTTCCAGGTACAGAATTTTCCTTGGGTTCAGATACTTGTTTAAATACTTTAGTTAATTACTGTGATGCAGTTAAACAATCTGCATCTGCTTCAAGAAGAAGAGTTTTCATTGTTGAAGTTCAAGGAGGTCATTCAGGATATATTGCCTCCTATACTGGATTAGTTACCGGTGCATTGGCTGTTTATACACCTGAAGAGAAAGTCAGTTTAAGATCTATACAAGAAGACTTGGAATTATTATACAAGACTTTTGAAAATGATAAAGGTGATAATAGAACAGGTAAGATGTTCATTAGAAATGAAAAATCATCTGAAATTTACACCACGGATTTAATTGCTCAAATCATAAGAGAGGCTGCAAAGGGTAAATACGAATCAAGAACTGCTGTTCCTGGTCATGTTCAACAAGGTAAAATTCCTTCTTCTATGGATAGATGTTTTGCAACTAGATTTGCTATAAAAGCTTGTCAGTTTATTGAAGAGAACAATTTTGCAATCAATACAAAATTAAACACATTAATCAATGAAGGTTATGGTTCTAATGCCACAGTTAAAGGTCATTCTGAAGATGACTTGAAGTTCATTTATAAACATGGTAAGAAGGAACTTGTTGATGGATTGGACAATGCTAAAGTTATTGGCATTTTTGGAACAAGTGTTGAATTTGCAGATGTTGAAAAACTATGGAAGAACGATACAGATATCGGTTTGAGAAAAGGTTACGATGTTCATTGGGAATCAATGAAAGAAGTGAATGATATTTTGAGTGGTAGACTGCTTTTGAGACAAGAAAAAACCTGAGTCAACTAGTAGTTATTTATAAATACTGTAAATATAACTTTGTGTCTGTAAATTTCTTTATGTTTTTCTCAAGAAATTCTTTCTATTCAATATAATACAGATGATACTACGAGGTGAAGCAATCAGTTCAAAGTTGTAAAAGAAGCAACTATGGAAAGTTGGTCATTAAAGACTAGTTTTTCGTGTATAGCAAGTGTAACGATCTCCCAGATGTCATTGGTTGTAGGCGCTTCAAACAATCGGGTATTGGGTATTTGACTACACTTACCCACTTTCGTACAGAACATAGCTTTACACAACCAAAATAACCAACAAGAAATCAAACTGCTGTCTATTTTGATATATTATTCCTACATTTGAAAATTCTTTCATACTAATCTGGACATCATCTGGACATACAAAGTACAGGGAAAAATAGCAAACATATCGTGATGTGTAGTACACAAAATTACAAAACTAGAAGCAATAACAGTGATGAAAATGGATATAAAATAACCCAAACTAAACTTACAATTTTACTCAACATAATAAAGAATTTGAAGAATTTGGATCCAAATACGTAAAATAGGGCTTAGAATTCAACTGATAAGACATGAAACGGGCGGTTGTGAAGCTCGTTTGTTTTTTTCCACTAGTTTTTTGTCTTTTTTTTTTCTTGCGTTTTGTGTGTATGTTTTTTTTTTTTTTTCTTTTGGAATTGGTTGTTGTGCGTATTTTGCTACAATTTCCCCTTTTTCACCCATACTTTATTTTCATGCTTTAATACTATGTTTTAGATATACTTGTTTATGATTGTAGAGTTATAGATAATCAACTGGACAGAAGATAAAGAGGTCTTTTATCTTGAGAATTGAACCACAAAACTGCTGAAATTTTCTTCCTTGTTTATCTATAGAGTGTGACGAATTAATCATTGTGGGTCTGCTGGGTTTTATTTTTTTTTTTCATGTTGGAAAGCATTTATATAGTCTAACTGAAAGATATCCTCATGTATCCTAACAACATTAATAGCGTAAATAGTGGCTATAGTGTTAACCAAGCACAGACCTATGTGCCAGCACAGGTTTATCAGGCACAACCGGTTCACATTCATCATCAGCAGTTGCCCATAGATATGGCACCACCTTTACCTTCGTCGCATCCTCAACCTGCACCATTATCACCTTCCTTTGTTCCAAATACTCAGCAAGTTTATAGAACTTCTCAACCACCACCTCAGCAACAAAAGCTACCGCCCCCAAATTATCAGCCTAATTCAACCTCCTATCCTCCTTCTCAACAACCACCATATCAAGATGCTACAAGTGTATCTTTACCTCAAGAATTCCATTCTACTACTATGACTCATAAAGGCTCCTCTAAGAATTCGGCCAATAATAACTCAGTATCTAAAAGAAACCCTTCTTCAAGCTCAAGAGTTTCAGCTTTTATATCGAAATTGTACAAGATGTTAGAGGATGATAGCTTATCACATTTAATTTGGTGGAGTCGATTGTATCAAAATGACGATTTAACTTTTGCATTGTTACCAAATGCCAGTTTTTCTGATTGCTTAACAAGTTTTTTCAAACACGGTAATGTGGCCTCTTTTGTTAGACAACTACATATGTATGGATTTCATAAAGTATGCGATGGTAGTCCACCCACTTTGCCTCCCAATTCAATTAAAGATGATAAAAATAAAAATACTAAAAATGAGAAGAACAACCGGAATAATGATAATGATACCGAAAATGATGATAGTCAACGATCATTATGGGAATTTAGACATTCTTCTGGTCAATTTCGTAAGGGTGGAGAAGATCTTTTGCATCTCATAAAAAGAAAATCAAACAGTCACAAGTCATCTACTGAGCCAGGCTTGGTATTCTCAATAAAAGATAATGATTTGAATTCCACGCCTCTATTGGATCAAGAAAATCCGTATCCGCCATCCAACGGTAATCAGTATGATCAGCCAAATCGACAAAAATTAATACAGCAACATTATACTCCAAACGCTCAGTTTTATAACGAACATGGGTATTATCAGCCTGTTGAACATGTTGCTCCGTTTTATCCCCCTTATCAAGACCCACCATCTCATGAGCATCCTCTACAAGGCCCTCCACCTCCACACCCACCCCCACCACCTCCGCCTGCAGCTATTCAAACACCTCAACCTATACTAACTATACAGCAACAAATTCCACAGCAAAATTCTTATGATATGCCACAATATTATGATCCACATGCACCACATATCCCTCAAGTTTCTTTCAAACAGCAAATATATCAAACTCCAGTTCAAGTATCACCCCATGAACTACCTCCAGAGTCAGACCCTTATATCATTTATTCTCAAAATTCGCCATATACACCACAAAAGTCTGTAACAGATTATGAAACAGGAAACGCCAGAAATTTATCAATTTCGTCTTCTTTTAGCAGTAAGGCAGAAGGTTTGTTTCAATCTTCAAGAAACAGAGGTCCATCTGTTTTTGTTGATCCTTTAGCGCCTATACCGCCTACATCTCAACCTAATTCAATTCCATTGGAACAGCAACAACATCAAGAATTGTCAAGAACATCACGTTCGTCTTCTCAACAGCTGGGTGTTGCAAGTCAAATATCAGTACATTCTCGTGAATCTTTGTCTCATCCGCCTTATCAACAACCCCAACAAGGATCATATATAGCTCCGTCACCAAATGGAAGCTTTTCCAACAGTGTTCCATCGAGCCATAGCTCTTCACAGTTGCCTCAGCAGACACATCCTTACGCTTATCATCCACGTTTGAACACCACTTTTCATAGTTTTTCATCCAACGGTAGTTTTAGTGCTGCTACTCAAGATAATCGCTTACCTAGATCCATTCCATCTGAATATTTCATGTATACTTCAAACTCAGGATTTCCTGTTTCACCTGCTGCTTCTACTACCATAGCTCAAGCAAACTCTCCTTCGCATCGCAAATCGTCTGCCACAACGGAGACTCCAACCTCAGCTCCTAATATTCAAGTTCAACAGGGACCACCACAATCGCAGACTCAACTTCTCGCTGTTCAACCTCAGCCATACGTTGGATCTCCTGCAACTCATAGATCGTCATCATCAGCTTCTTCATTGGGGGTGACTGGAACTCCTCCAAGATTGGGCTCGGCATCATATGGACAATCAACCCGACTTTCTCAAACTTTAAGACCTTCCATTTTTGAAATTCATGGTAATCAGTCAATTCTTTCTTCAATATCATCAACTGCTTCCAATTCAATCTTTAGTCGAACATCAGTTGGCTCTTTTTCTGCTAATATTCCTACAAGTATGGCACCAATGGTAACTTCAGGATCGACAGCAACTCTGGCTAATAACCTGGATTCCTCCTCGAATTTGCAATCACAACCTCAAATTGAAAGTTTGTCATCAACAGATTCCGCTACTACGGCTCCTCGTAGTTCATCAATTTCGGAGTTACTTAACACTGATAGTAAAGCTACAGAGTTAGTCTCTTCAGAAGTGAAAGATGAAAGTAATGAACACCCTGTCAAGGTGACTCCGCAAAATTCCGAAAATGGAGGTAAAATGAAAGATTTGAAAAGAAGTATCACTGACTTTGCAGAAGATGAGCCTTTAGTTGACCTAAAAGAAGAAAAAAAAGGGCGTTTTGAAACTCCTGATTTCAAAAAGGATGATACATCCTCCAAAGATTTAGATAGAAAGAAAGAGGTAAGACTGAACTCAATTGTTGGAAAATAATCTGATAAGGTAGTTTGTCTTTTTGTTTGTTTCTTTCTCCTCCACTTAACACTACTCTTCCTCCTACCCATAGACTTTTACTTATCATATACTCTCATTTGTGCTGTTCTTATCATCAGTGCTTCAACTTTTATTCATGTACTATTTATTACAATATTTTTTCAAACAAAATGACTCCACTTACTTCTTTGTGTATTAATGTTCCTTTGTTTTTCTTTTGGTTATTAGGCAGATAATTTAAATTTGAGGCTTTTTGTTATTTTTCTCATTTTCTCACATACTCTTACCTGTCAATATGTTATCTTTATTGTTCTTTGCTTTACTAAAAAATTATGTTTGAAACTTTTGTGTTGTATATCAGAGTGTTTTTTTGTTTTTCTTTTGTTTGTTTTTTATAACGTCATGTGTCCCTTTTCTTCACATTTGTCGTCGCTTTTGTATCTATTTCTTTTCTATCTTTTGTTTGTTTTAGCTAGCTTTTTTGATGTTTTTTTGTGCTATCTATGTGATCTTGTTGATCACCTTTGTTGCTATTTTCTTGTGATTTATGCGCTTTTCTTTTCCTTGTTTACGATTTCAAAATAGATTTACATTAAATATAATAAATACTAATTAACCTTGCAATTATGTTTGTATGTATATACCTGTAGTTTCCCGTGTTTTATCACTCTTTGAGTAATAAATACACTGAACAAGCTCTTGAATTGCGTACTTGAAATTGAAACTCAATTTCGTAGTCAGAAGACAGACACTATCTAATAATCATTTAAAAAGGCTTTTTGGAATTGGTGAATCTACTTTTTTTTGAAGAATTACTCTTCCTTAGTAACACTTCATCATCTGAATCATCTGAATCATCCTCCACGTATTTATTCTCATTCAAAGAGCTTTTAGCAACGGGATTAGTCTTGTTGTTGTCCCCTGTGGGCTTCTTACGCTGGATTTGAGCGGCTAATCCAGTTTTTTGGAATCTAGATGTTTGTTGTTGCGGTTTTGAGACTCTTTCTTGTATTTTACTACGGTTGTCCTGTCTCAATTTATTTTTCAAGGATCTTAAAACGGCAGAGTCTCCCAAGTTATCTTTGGAATGTATTGGTTTCTTACTCGTCTTTCCTGAAAGAAAATCTCCTATCTTGATGATATTGTCTTCGGAGTCATCATCACGGCTTAAATTCAAGCCGGAACCAGGTTTCACAACAGGTAAATTTTCAAACAAATCTTGATTTGCAGCTGATCGACTTTGCAAGTTTTCTGATCCTTCTGTATTTTTCTGACCTTCTTTGGGAATATTATTTGATGGCTTCAACCATGAAAGTATTTTTGAATCAACTTGAGCCAAAGACAACTGAAACTGAGCTTGAAGAGCGGTCTTTCTTGTTATTTGTTCTCTATTACTGGGCGTGGACATTTGATAAAATTCTTAAAGTGACTTCTTTAATTCCAACACTATATTCCCTTTTCCGATGAGCAAACGTTTTGTTTTTGTGTGTTTTTTTCTCGAATGTGGTTATAAGACTCTTATTAACTTGTCATAATTAAGTACTTGATAAAATCTGTAAAACATGATAGAAACAAGTTTTGAAAAAGTCTGCAGAAATCTTGAAGGGCGTGTGTGAACAGATATAAAAAACGGCTTAAATGGCACTGCGGCATTGTGGCTCTGTAGTACAAATAACTTTATTTTTTAGTTTAAGCCGTTTCCGTTCAATTTAGGTATCATCAATTTTAGTTTCTATTGTGTTTTTTGCTGACCTTTCTGGAGTCTTTTGAGCCTTTGATTGTGAAATGGTCAAGCGAGACGTTTTATATTAAGATTTAGATCTAATGGTGACAGATAAAAGGTAATTGACGGAGTAATATAACAGAAATGAGGTAATAAATTTAAACGTTGATTTATGAACTTAACATATATGAGATTACAAGTATGCCGGAACAAGACGATGTGTCTCCTAACAACTCCGTTGAGTCACTTTACTCCAAAGAAGTAGCGGAGGAGCAGATGCAACAGCCACCCACTCATCCACGTACGTCTAGGCCACAAGTAAAGCATGTTGGAAATTATTCGAACAATTTACCTGACTTAAAAGAAGTCGAGCTAGATGCTAATAGCAATTATGCAATTGATGATAAAAATGGTAACATTAATGATGATGATGATAATGATGATGCTTCTTCTCTTAATTCTTCTGACGAGTCGCTGCATGATGAAATAAAACCTTATCTGGCCAAGTCTTATCGGGGAAAAGACGGTGACGAAGATGAAGCAGAATCTATAAAAATTCCAACAGCCAGAAAATCATCCGTTGTCAGTAGTTTTGCTGCATCAATTGATTCCAATGAAGGAGTGAAAAGCTTAAGAGATAATCGTTATATTAACCAATCTAATAGCAGCTATAATAATACAGAAGATAGTGAACATGAACCAGTGAAACGAAAAAATAGTGGGATCCCATTTAAACCAGTTTTCAGAAATAGAACATCGACTATCTCAAGTTGGTTTCAAAGATCAAACTCAATTGAGAATGGTACAGATGGAGCCAATTTGAGAAAAACTAGAAGTAGACAAGTTAGTCGGCAGTTTACTAATACAAATGCTCATGCAGAGGGCACCATGTTCACTAAGTATGCCCCTTTGCCGAGTGTATCTTCAGCTGCAAATAATGATGTCATTTCTATGATGTTAAATAGTGATTTATCAGAGTCAGACAGTGAAACTGAAAATGATAAATCTCCATCAAATTCTGAAGATGGAGACGATGTTAAGGACAATGAACAAGACTTAAAAAAAACCACAACGCTTACCAGAATGCAGTCTGTTAAAGATCAGTTTACAAACGAGGTTAAAGAGAAACTTGATAGAATTGGGTTTTTTGATCCTCAGTTTGATCGATTGAAATTGTATGTTAAATTTTTAACTGGTTATTTATTTTTATGTTGTGCTCTAATGGGAATTTTCAGTCTCTTTTGGGGTGCAATGTATAATAGAACATCAAGGCTAACCAATTTGAAAGTATTACTGGTAACGGATAACCCAGAGACATATCAGTCACTAGAGATTAGAGACTACTTTAGTGATACTTTGAGAAATGCATCAAGTATGCCCACAGTAGCCTCCAGAATTGGTTGGGAGACAATGATCTACACTGAATTGTCTAATTCTACCTTGGAATTGAAACATACTTTAAAAGAATTGATTTTCCATCAAAAATACTGGGGAGCCGTGTACGTTAAACCTAATGCCACTTTGAATTTTTATAATTACTTGTTAAGCAACTCTACTTCCAAGTTCCCGCTAAACTCTCAAATCGAAATCATTTATGAAACAGGTAGAGATTATAATACCATGAACACATATGTTAGCCAGGCTTTCCAAAGTCTCCATAACAGCTTTTTACAACTTCAAGTGTCTGAACTCATATTGCCATTAATATCTCATTTGCCTCAAGAGCAAGTTTTCAACAGACTGGATATACTATCAGAACCCGTTCAGTTTGACTTCTTTGATCTGACAGATAAAAACTTGGAAGTTCCAATTGTGTCTGGCCCACAACAGTTTGGATTAGTTTATTTGCATTTGTTATCGTTGATGCAGTTTGCGTTCTTCCAACCTTTCCATGTCAAAATGGCAGAAAGATTAACTGACAGATCTTTTATAATGTACCGCTTGATATCATCTCAGATTACATATCTAGTCATTGGCTTGTGTTATACCATTGTTCAAGTTTGTTTTGATATTAACATTTACTCTGCATACTCTTTGAAAGTAGGATTCGTCATATTTTGGATGATAACTTATTTGATGTTATCTGCCTTGGGTGGTGTTAATGAAAATGTTAGCTTGCTGATTCAATCTTGGAGACCAAATTTGATGCCTACTTGGATGTTTTTCTGGATGGTTGTCAATATTGCACCTACATATTTCCCTCTTTCATTGTCTCCACATTTTTATAGATATGGATATGCGCTACCTATCAGAAATGGATATGACTTGTATAAAATTATTCTATTTGATACTTATAAAATGGCAAGTCTTGTTAGAAATGTGATGGTTTTGATAGCCTGGGTAATTTTAACAAATTCATTGTTGCCTTTTAGTATGATATATTACTCGAAGAAGATGAAAGCAAAGAATACTGAAACGATCAAGCTTGTTAAAAAGTTGAAAAAGTCGAAGAAATTACGAAAATTAAAATCATGGACAGAATTAAGTAGAAAAAGCGATTTCAATGAGAAAAACAACAAAGATTAGTGTTTCTATTTTCTCTTCTTTACATCAAACAATAAGAGTGATATGTGTGGATCTTTATTGATCCATTATTTTATAGTATCAAGTATAAAATACAAGTTTTCAAATACATACATAAAATTCGTTCATCAATGACTTTCAAAAATTTATATAACGTTGTTATTACAGTTTGAATTCTAAAGGTTTTCAACCAACTCTTGTAAATCTTCAAGTAAATCTTTCTTGTCTAAATCCATCTTATGGATCCAGATAAGTTCAATAATTTTGGAATTCAACTTTTCAAGCTCACTAACACTGAGCTTACTAGTATTTTTTATAAGTAACCCCTTAATGAGTTCCAACTTTTCCTCATCAATGTTCAATGTTTGGGGTTCAATATTCAGTGCTGTCTCCTCTTCTGATTCTTCTTCGGAGGATGATGTAGCATCAGCTTTCTGCTCTGTTGAATCTTGTTTGTCTTGCGTTTGAGTATGTGTTTCAATTTCTGCTTCTTGCTTTTTAATTTCTTCTTTTTCTTCCTCTTGCACTTTCTTCTCTAATTCAATTTTTGAGATTTGTGGAGGAATCACCACAGGTGCCGGTTCTGAACTATGAGCGTCTTGAGAAATGATTTTGGCAACACCATTAGCTTCTTGCGGTGGTTCTAATTGTGCTTGCATTTGTGTTTGTTCAATACCTATGTCAACATTGCCATTCGTATGATTTTCGGAAACTAGTTCCTGATCTTCCGAATCAGCCTTGACCTCATTTGATTCGCTAGATTTCGCTTTCTCTTGGTCCTCTTTCAATTTTTTCAAGTAAAGCTGTTCTCTTTGTTTTTCCTTATGACGAACCTCTTTCCACTGTTGAACTAATAGAGGATTTTGTGCCTCTATCTCTTCGATTCCAACTTGAGCATTTGCATACATTTCGTTAGCTTTCAAAATACGCTCTCTTTCGCCTAGTGTAGTAGCATCTCTTAAAATCATCTCGATATCATTCAAAAACTGTTTTGGCTCAGAGTAATACCCATTCCATAGTCTCTCTTCTATAACTTCCAAATCTATATTATGATACAATTTTCCTGTGGCAAATTCTAAAATCATATCACCTTTTCTTTGATATGGAGCATCGGGATATGGAGTTTCATCAAATAAATGAATCAAATGTACGTCATCGATAGGTGGTTTTTTAAAACGTTTGTAACGAACCTTAAATATATCCATTAAACCTGATAATTTTATCTTCAAAGTATTCTTCAATCTCATATGGTCACGGGCCATTTTCACTTCTTGCATGGCTGTACTTACTTTAGGAGCTTCTGGCTCTATCACAGTAACCGTTTTCAAGTTCTTTAGTTTTCTCTTAGGTCTAGTAGACAGATCATTGAATTCGATTGGAGTAAGACGGATTGCTTTCCAGGCATTTTCAAAAAACTTTGCCCTTTCTTCATCCGAAGCAGATTTAATTTTCACAACATCAGACTTTTCAAATTCGAAAACCTGTTTCAACTCATCAAATTCATCGTCTGTAACACTTTTTGAATCTTCAATCATCCCTAAAACCAAAATCTGATCATTAGAGCCGAAATTGTTGATCAAGTTAGCGATAGTAGACTTCAATGCTGGTGTGATATTGGTCATAAAGCTTAGTAAATTAGGAACATATAGCACACTAGGTTTGTGTCTCTTTAATTCTTGGAAAGATTGAATTAATAAGTTTTCTGGTGAAATTGATGAGTCGGAATAAATTTTTGTAAAATCAAGTACTTGAATATTGAAACCTTCCAAAGTGTGTAGCACTGCATTTGCGATATAATCTTGGCCAGTACCTTGTCCACCGGATATTAAAAGTCTAGGTTTATAAACTCTCAATTGGTTCAACTTACTCAAAAACTGTTGATGTTTGAAGCCACCGTCTTCATGGAAAGATGTTACGTCAACATATTTACTCTCTTCCAATAAAGAAGGTTGCTTTTCATTTGGCATGACAAGTTTCAGTTTTGAAACAACTTTTTCCAACTGTCTGGATAACAATGGCTCAATAAATTCGGGTAACGGGCTAGAAGAAATAGAAGCGGATCTTGCACTTGAAGGAATGATTTTATTCAATGCTCTTGTAAAGTCACTTGGGTTAACTTTTATCTTATTCAAATTAATTTTCAATTTATCATTGGATTCATAAATTTGTGGATAAGCACGTTGGATTGCGTTCAAGGCACTTTCTGTACATAATGCTCTTAAATCTGCACCTCCATAACCTTTTGTTAATCTAGCTAATTCTTCAACGAATTCATCACTTAATTTGTAATCCCATTTGCGCATATGAATCTTCAAAATCTCAATACGAGCTTTTTTGTCAGGTAATGGGAAGAAAAATTCTCTATCAAATCTACCGGGTCTTCTAAGAGCAGGATCAATCGAATCTGGTCTATTTGTGGCACCAATTACAATCACTTGACCTCTATTATCCATACCATCCATAAGCGCTAATAATGTAGAAACAATTGAAGCGTGAATTTGTTCTTGTTTAGATGATCTCACCGGTGCCAAACCATCAATTTCATCAAAAAATATAATAGAAGGTTGTTGTTGTTTAGCTTCTTCAAATAACAATCTTAAATGTCTTTCTGCTTCACCCACCCATTTAGATAAACAATCTGCACCTTTTCTCATGAAAAAAGTGATTTTTTTATTTTGAGAGGAGCAAGATGCAGCAAGAGCACGAGCCATTAAAGTTTTACCTGTACCTGGTGGACCATGAAACAAGACACCTCTTGGAGGAGTTATATGAAATTTGGAATAGATTTCAGGATAAAGTAAAGGTAATGTTATCATTTCTTTAAGTTGATTAATGTAGTTATCCAATCCACCAATTGCAGAAAAATCTATATTAGTATCAATTCCTAATGGATCAGTGTCAGCCAAGGTATTTTTCTTCTTTTGAGAGCCTGTCATATCAGCTGTAATAATATTATTCAACTTTGATGAAGTATCATTTGGATCTGTTGGTTTAAATAAATCATTATCATCGTCAGAATCACTGGATTCGGCATTACCTAAAGCTGTTAATCCATCGGGTATACCACCGTTTTGAAACAATGCATGAACGTCACCACCTCCAAATGGACCAACAGTTGGGAATAAGCGTCTAAGTTGCATGTTATTTGTGTTATTTCCAGCAAATCCGCCAAATCTGCCATTACGGCTTCTTCTAGGACTTGAAGTTGCAGATCCATTATCAGCATCGAGTGGCATATCATTCATGATTGGTGGTGGAAGCTGGTAATTTACCACTTTTCTTTCACGTAAATTACGTTGAACAGGTGAATTTAAGGGAGAATCTCTTTGTAAATCTCTCAATTCATCTTGAAGCGTGACAATTTCGGAGTCTTTATTGAAAGTGTCATCTTCATCATCTTCATTGATAGCCTCATCGGTGCCAAAAGTAGATCTGGTTGATCTTCCTCTACGTCTACTTCTAAGTTTCTTTCTTCCTGCTCTGGCTGCAGCTCTAGCCTTGTGTATATCAAATTCTTCGTCTGGGTCTTCTTCATCATCCTTTACAATGAATCCTGGTTCTCTTTGCCTTCTCGGTCTCAGTGATTCATCGGATTCGTATGCATCATCGTCATCTCCATCAAAATCTTTATCATCCTCGTCAATATTGTTCAAAGCTGGTTCGTTAAAGTCATCGTCATCATCGTCCGTGTTTTTAGCTTTTCCGCGTTTTCTTTTTCTATTAGATTCATTATCTGACTTTCCATCGTCGCTCAACTCGTCATTTATTGCAGCTAAAAACGCATCTTCGTTATAATTGACAGACTTTCTCGTTCTTTTCCGATGTGATCTAATATTGTCCTCATCTTCATCATCGTCTTGGTCTTCATTTTCCTTGTTGTGTTTTGCAGGTTTTTTCGCTTTTTGCGTTCTTGGTGAGTCCTGTGGATCAACTTCGTATTCTTCTGATACATCACCTGTTTCGTCGGCTTCACCGCTTATACTGTTGAAATCTTCATCTTCGTCATCTTCATCATAGTAATTTCTTCTTCTTGAACGGACCATTATTGAAAATTGGCGAAATTATGTGCCTAGAGTTTGTAAATGTTAGGTAAAAATCAATCGACTTCGATCGTGCAAAACTGGCTAATCAATTAATAAAGCCAAAAAAATACAAAATGAGAAAAAATCCTTTTATGCATGTACATGTAAGTTCAACTCAACTTGCTATAAATGTATGATAGATTCTCGCTACCAGAACTGAAAAAACCTATACAAACAGCAGCCAATGGTGATTTAGTGACCAATTGACTCAAATTGGTTGCCGATATGACTATAAAATCCAAGTGTGTCAATTTCAAGTGTGTTAGATTTTAATTCCACTATCAAATCACGTACCCCTAGCATGGTTTTACTTTCACAAGATTGAAACTTCAAAGGCCTCTCACCTCTGATGGCTCGCTCCTGTGTGAGACCTTTTCAAGTAGTGCGCACGTTAGTATAAAATGGCAGACCAAATCTGTAATGTACTTCTTTATTATACTCAAAGAATAATGTGAATCATTTAAATGGATAAACAACCTGTATGTATTTATATCTATATATACATTAAATTATCTAATTTATGCTAATTGCTGGATGTCTACAACTCTTTTGTTTCACTCACAACCCCATTTCTCGAAGAACGGCCATTTCGTCCTCGTCTTCAGCTTCCTCCTCTTGCTCGTTGCTGAACAATGTCGATCCATTCATCAGTAAATCGTCGGATAGTAGCTCCTCGTCTTTGTCTGCTTCTTCTGCCAAAGTTGATTGAGTTTTTGGGTTATTGATGGTCATCAATTTCGCATCGAGATCGTCGTCACTAAATTCGTCTTGTGACAACAAGTCGGACATAACAGGCACCTGCTCATTAGACGAATTCTGTCCATTTTCTCTGCTGGACTGTGTAGCTTCTCTCAAAATTCGGTTGACCGAATCAGTGGGTTCTATAGTACTTTGTGTTTCGGTGAGCATATGACTTGATTTATTGATTGTTGGTGTGGTATCTTGCAACGTGACATGATTGTCCTTTTGTACACTCTTCGTTTGTCCTTTCGCAGTGTATAGCTCATCGTCAGAAAGTGAAATTTCATCTTGGACAAATAAAGACGACCCTGTAGTTGGGCTGTTCCCGAGTGTTTGTTGTGGTAGTTGGTGTATAGGAACTGCAGCAGGATCTGGTGTCTGTTCAGTTGTATTTCTATCTGTGTTTTCGGTCTGATTTGGAATTCTTTGTTCTTTTTGAAGTCTTTGTTGAACTTCTTTTTCTATTAGGGCCCGCTTGTATTCTCTTACACCACTGAGATGCATTGATCTATCTATCACCGTTACAGCATCTCTGAATTTATATTTTGGATATATACTATGCGCCCAGACTTGATAAACGTGCAATAGTCTGGTTAAATTTTCAAAATGATGAGAGCTTTTGTAACGATTCTTTTTCAATTTTTCATAACTTGAAAGTTTATCTTTTGACTTTCTCGGTTTAAACTTGAAAGTTTTCAAATTTTTTTCCAAAGCTTGTAAACCTCTGGGTCCAAGCATAATATCATCAGTAAGCTTGTACAAGGTTCTCTTATGTTTGATTGGCTCAAACTCAGCATCCTCCAGTGCATCAGCATTTATATTTGCATTTGTATTTGTTGAGTCTGTCAATCCAAGCAATTCCTCATTGGAAAGCAAATCTGCACTCACTTCACCAGGTCTCACGGACATTGTAGATAATAATAACTAGCTTATTGTGTGTGTTTGTGTAGGTGTCTGACTAAATTCCAATTTAACCCTGTTCAAGTAAAGTTTTCAATCCCTTAATAGAAGATGAAACTGTAACCAAACTGATCGAAACGACACGAGTAAATCGTCTATTTGACTAGCTGAATGGTATCAACATCCAGCTTTAAAACCATTTCATGCAAACGCGTAGATTTGACGCATGCGCCACATTCTAATAGACACCATAAAAACGATTTAAGAAAAAAAAAGCACTGCCCTGAATATATATATGTGCAAAACTTGTGGCGCGTGATGTGCAATTCCAAAGTAAAGGTGGCTGAGCTAATAGGATTATTGTGGGGAGTCATATGAGAGTAGAAGTGTTAAGAAGAATAATGATAATGGGGGACGAAATGAGTCTGGAAAGGGAACAGCTAATGAGAGATATGTATAAGCATTTTGTTTGCATATAATTACTAAACTGACTTTTTCGACCGTCGTGGCATTCTATTTACCTTCACAATTGACAACTCAGTAATCCACGCGAAGGGTGTTAAAATAAAAGAGTAAATCAGCGAGAGTGAAATTTTAAGCGCTCAACTGAATGGGTAAATGACTTTATCGCTTTTTATTCAAACTCAATTGCATTAGCTTGTCTTGCAATTCATCCACAGTAAAATCTGTGTTTGAGTACATGATGTATTCTTCTTTATCCGTGATACAGCTCAGTAGTCTGTGTAAAAGAATCGATTTTCTACTGTCATCATGACAAACTGATGGTATAGGTGAAGTTCTGTTGTAAGGTGCGCTACGAGAAGTGAATTGGCCCGTAGTGGAAGTCGAATCGGACCCAATCAAGTAAGATTGTCCTCTGTTAGGCTGGCTCGTTAAAGGCGAGTTTAAAAAGTTTTGTGAGAGGGGCCTCAGTGGATGTTTAATGATGGTTTGTGGTGTGGGCGACACTCCAGCAGTACGCTGTTGAATAGATGCGTTCTCTGATTGTTCGTGAGTAAGTTCTACTGAGGCTTCCAATATGGTGTTAAACCCAGACACATCACTAAAAGTAGCCATGATCTTAAATAACTAGTAGGCTCAATGTATAGGTATTGATATTTTGTCAAAATAGATACACTCTCCCAAGATATTTAAGAAAAGCAAGTTTCCAGGATTCTGAAAAATATAAAGACAATTACTCCGGTCACATAATTAAAAGACCTACTAGGCCCTACATAGATTATTGTATATTGTGCAAAGTAGATCAACTGGTATTTGACGTATGTGAGGATAAACTAACTACAACTAGAGATGGCTTTCTTCTCAAATAGGATAAAGCTAAACAATATAGTTGCGTCAAGTCAATCGACGCGTCGATTTTGAAACGAACACATATTGCGCCCGTACAAAGAGTCTTTGGGGGTTTCTGGTGGTTCCAAGCTAGCAACAGATCTTAACAGATAAAGTAGTGCTCTAGTAAGTGAATGTGTATGTGTGTTTGGTGTTATTCTTTTTGATAATTTCTAAATCTTCAAAACTTTATAGCTACACTTAAAATGAATTTAAAAAATCTATTACTTATGGCCACAATTGGTCTCTCAGCACAAGCACAAGCTTCTAAAGAAGAACAAGTTGTGGATGAGCTAATCATTGATATCACTGTTCCAGTTGCTCCTGAAGACTGTATTTACAAGACTGCCAAAGGTGATACTGTGAAAGTTCATTACACCGGTTCTTTACAAGATGGAATGACATTTGATTCTTCTTATCCTAGACAAAGTCCATTGGAATTCAAATTAGGTTCCAACAGGGTTATTCAAGGTTGGGAACAAGGTTTGTTAGGTATGTGTATTGGTGAGAAAAGAGTCTTGACAATTCCTCCAAGCTTAGGTTACGGTGCTAGAGGTGCTGGTGGTGTTATTCCACCTAATGCGGTTTTGATTTTTGAGACCGAATTGGTTGATATTGTGAATAAAAAGGACAAGAAACAAGAAAAGGATGAGTTGTAAGTGCTTATCTATCTTGATGTCATACTGTGCAATGTATTATGTATTGATACTGTTAGTTCGAAAAGTGGAAATCTTATATCATTAATTCGTTAAGCGCGACTATTAATTGTAAGTATTTAAAGAGAAGTTGATTAACTACGTTTTAGGTAGCTATGAAGTGGATCGATTTTGGTCTTTTTGGACAAACCTACTCGGTA
Source organism: Ogataea sonorensis (assembly GCA_037951595.1). Lineage (NCBI taxonomy): Eukaryota > Fungi > Ascomycota > Pichiomycetes > Pichiales > Pichiaceae > Ogataea > Ogataea sonorensis. Next base: position 470,201 of record JBANDG010000008.1, read on the forward strand.
TCGTGGAAGTTTATGTTTCCGTATATTGGTTTCAAGATTGTAAGGTGCACGTTGCAAAAGAGGTTTAGAACGGCCATTCGTAACGGTGGGGACAAGTTCAAAATTTGGCTTTAATTGAGTCAATGGTAATGTAGCTTTACAATGTTTGGTTGCTGTGTTTGATTCAGCTGATACCATCATATTCTGTGAGAAGTCTGTATCTGTGGATAGTGCACCTTTGAATGATCTTTTCCGTGTGGGTGTGGTTGCTAACCTTTTTGCTCTTTTCTGCTGCCATTCTTGTCTTGTCTCTTGTAGTAGTTTGAAAAAACAAAATTCTAAATCGGTAAAAAATTTGTCAGGATAATCATTATCCGCAATGATTCGAGACTTTTCGTCCATACGATCCTCCTCATCGTCGTCAGTACTGTTTTCGACTTCACATGTACCCTGTTGTGGGTCAAATGTTGTTTGGAAAGATTCTTTAAAGTCTGGAGCGACTTGAAGAGCGGAGTTTGTGTCTTCATTCACCACCTGAGTCGGTGATGGTGTAATAATACTCAAGTTCACCGACTTGGGAGGCTGAGTCTTGTCATTTTTAAAATCATGCGCTGCGTCTTGTGATTGGAGGCTAACACTGTCATGATAAAGCATGGTAATTAAGTAACGTTATAAAGTACCACACTGCTGATCTGCTTGTTTGAAACAATCTCTATTTCTTTTTCTTCCATGTACACAAGTGTCATATATCAATCACATGCATTGTTCGGTAGATTTGTTCAGAACTCTGATCCAGGAGTTGTATTGACTTTTGGTCTTGATATCATCTTGTCAAGCTTATCACGTTTTTTTTCAAACATGTAATTTGAATCAATTGTAGCATGGCATTTGTAAATCAAGCTGTAGATAATGATAAGACGCGTAATTAATTATTCAGCGCTAAATTTTTAAATTTAGTTTTTAAAAACGATTATTTAAGCTTCCCGCGGAATGGGGTGCAAGAGATTACCAGAATGCAGAAAGTAAAATTTACACTATGAGATGAAAATATAAAAGTGTTGGCCAGTGAATTATTTACTTTAATTAAAAACATAAAGATGGCTAATACCAATTTATAAGAGAAAACAGAGTAAACTACCCAACAGCGGTGCGTTTCAACTATCAGATACTCCTTGAACAGCAAACCAAAGTGTACTGATCTTCCAGGAGTAAAAAACCTTAAGCTAAACTTGAAAGCTCGTATGCCCGCCGGTAAGCAAATTGGGTATTAGATAGAGATAGTAAATCAACAATTACATAAAATTTCAGGTCTGTTATTGTTTTGTGGTTTTGAGAAATTGATCAGAAGGTGTAGTAAACTTGGTTAATCAATCAATCAATTGATCAATCACTCTGATCAAAACTGTCACAAGACCATTTCACTGCCTTGAGAAAGCTGCCTATCTCGACCAAAGTTGCTATTTTTAGCAGCAACCTTAATTTTTTTATTTGATAGAATTGGCTGTGTCGTGGCTTAAATAGTCTAATCGAGAGCACACTCCGTAGAAATACCAGGCGCAAAAAAAAAACTGTGCCAACCTGCCACCACGTTGCGTTGCAAAGTCACGTTTCATACCACGTTATCAGACTTTGGTACAGACACTACTTTAATAGTAAATTAGCATTTTTTCTTTGTCTCTTTTCTTTTTCTATGGCATTCTCTTGCGCTTAGTTTACCACCACCAACGCAGCTTTACATTCATTCTCTCACGCTTTCCTGCGTTATTATGTTTCTTAGCACTTTACAACGGCAACGGCCGGTCTTGGTCCAGCGCTCACGGGCGGTCGATCTTTCACAAAATTTTCTTAGTGACTCTTGTGTACACCCAACGGTAGCAAGTCTTTAGAAATACCGCTGATAGCTTTCCACTATCAATCAACTGATTTCTAAATATTTTAACATCCAACATACAATAATCATTACAAATTTTACGTTAGTTACCAAAACAGATAAAATAATTAATCGAATAACTAATACATTAACAAAAAACACAAGTTTTTAATTTGCCTTTTTCCCTTTTCAAATTATTGGAATATATGTAGTAGTAATAGTAAATGTATATATGCAAAACCACAAACAAGTGAAAAGAAAGAGAAAAAAGCGTAGAAAAAAAGAAGCAGAAATAAAATATATAAACTCAAAGCACCCGAAAAATCCAAAAAAAGCATCCAAAACAGCCTTTTAATTAGGTTCGAGCCAATAGATATACAGCATCTAAACCAAAATTCGAAATCTAGTGTGCTTCTAGCATCTTATAAGATTCTGTCCCTGATTTCAAAAAAAAAAAAAACTTTCTGGTTGTATTTTAAAATTAACAGAGCAATAGTGTACAGTAAATAATTAAAAAAGATGGCTCAAATAAATAAAAAATGATGGTTTAATAAAATTGTCAAACAAACTAGTTGCTTACAAGAAAGCAACAGCAGCAGCTAAACCAGCACCTAAAGCAATAGAACCGTAGTTGTTAACAGCAGCAGCACCAGTTGAAGCTGATGAGGTGGTACTGTTAGAAGAGTTGTTGGCAGCTTGGACAGCAGTTAAAGCAGCTAATGAAACAAAGATCTTGGAGAATTGCATTTTAGTAGTATGTATTGATATAAACTTTAGTAACTGTGTGTAAAACTATAATTGTTCTATAACGAAAGAGAAGAAACAGAAGGAAAAAGAAGAAGAAGTTTTAAAACTTAATGTGGTGAAATGAACAGAATGGCAAAATAAATCAGGAGGAAGACAAGTCTATTTATATGTGAAAATATTTTACAAGTACTGAAATTCAATGAAAAAAAGATCTTCCATTACCTATTCTGTACAAATTATTCGAAAAATCGCTATATTAATTTTTTTTACAACCAAACCATACTATTACAATCACCAACCCTACCCGTCCACATTTCAACAAGTGATAAAACTTACTTAACAATAGAAATGCATTTGCCACACGATCTATAATAAGAAAAAAAAAAAAAAGAAAGAAAAAAACCTGCTGCATTTCCGAATTGGGACAAATCAAGTACTTTTTTTGTACCGTACCACACACGTCTAAGTCTCTACTCCTCGTTTCTTTTATGCCCCGCTTTGCAACGGGGGATTGCCACTTAATTACTGCAGCATGCCAGTTTTTACTCCGTGGTAACTAAGCAAAAGCTTAACGGGTGCCCCCCCTTTCTTTTTTCTTAAAAGAGCAGTAGTGCGCCACTAGACACAGGGTGATAGCCGGAAAAAAGAAAGCTGAAAAAGGCACACCACTGCGGGCGGCGAAATGTGTAATTCGTGATTTTTTCTTTTTGTCTAAACTTTGTTTTGCCACTCATTTTAAAATGGCACTGTGGCGCAAAATCTAAACATGTTACTCTACAGGTGTATGTCTTCCTCTCTCTCTCTCCCTCTATCTATAGTTAATCCTCTGGATAGTGAGTAATTCTGCTGCCTGTTTCATTCTTGACAATATGAAAAAGACCGAGACTGCAAACTGCTGGGTAAGTGAGAAAAAATATCTCAGTTTCCAAAGTTGGTCAGGTCAGTTTGTGTCATGATCAGTTAGTACATTCAAACTAGTAATTCAAGGTCTACTAAACTGGTTTTAACATACACACATTCTTGTATTATTTAGTGTATTTCAGTACACTCTTACTGGATAATTCTGGTAAACCTTAATGCCGCTTTGTGAATCACAGCGAAAATTGAAAAATCCCGTAGCGGCTTGCAGATGGGTCTAGACCTTTTTTTTGTTTTTTTTTGTGTAAATTTTTCCTGTTGCTTTGCCTTCGCCACCTTACACTCTTTTTTTGTCTGAAAATTCTACTACGGCAGCTCGCGCGCCTGTACATTAGCTGCCGTGTAAGGGGAAGCTGCTGGATAGTAAGTTAAAACAATAAGTGTTGTTTAAGTGAATTGTCTTCTGGTACTTGCTGTGAGTGTGTGTAGTGTGGAATGTTAGTGGTGGATTTTACAGAGTGTAAGGTAGCTAGCTATACAACTAAGAATCTGTTTTCATTTTTAGCCCTGAGACTTTAGAAGATCTACATGTTATCATAATAAGTTAATGTTACTAGATTCACGTGTGTAATTAACCCCAAAGTGGCAACGTAATTGATGGAACACTGAAAATGCATGCTAGCAACACACACACTAGCTTCTACGGTGAGCTAGCTACTTGTCAAAAGTTTTTCATTTCAGTTTTTCAACACTGATAATTTATTCTTTCCTTTCTTTTTTTTTTCGCTTTGTTACATATTTAAATGGTATGTTTGCAATAAAACTGTTTATCAGTTTTGGCAAAACTTTAGCTTTCAACTCAACTGCTACAATTTGTCAACAGAAAGGTATACACTGAAATTCAAATACAACTGTTTTGATTTATCCCAATAAGGATATTAAATGAAGTGCATATTTACTATATCCTCCTAATAACTGCCTTGCTGTGGCTAGTGAACACTGGCTTCTATTTTTAGCACATATGTGCCAAGTAAAATTTGGACTGCAGGAGCAGGCGATAAATAAAAAAAAAGCACCACTAATTAATTCAAAGCCTCACACTCTTTTTACCCTATCTGTTTCGTTTCACCCCTGTTCGGCAAATTCGACAATCCGCTATTCCTTAATTCAAAATTAGTCTCTACCCCTTATATATTATTTATCTACCCTTCCTACTTTTGCTACAATTTAATTAATCTCAATCAGGAAATTCAATTTTTTTTGCGTTTGTTCCTGTTGATTTTCAACACAGTTGACTCTGTTATTCATAGCAATCTTGGCACGGTAACTGTTCTGCTTTTACCGCCCTTTTATGGCTGAGCCACATGTTATCTCGAGATACTGTATAGTCGAGACTATGAGACTATCGACGCGTCTCTGAGTTTAATCGTGCTTACATGGTTCTACTTGTTCTCACAATCTCAGGTTAAATACGACGCCCTCTACTCAAATGAAAAAATATAATGATCATCATCTACAGGTCAGCACTCAACCGTTGTCGTTTCAATTACGGGCTTTGACTTTCTATATACACTTCGTAGCTACGAATCAATCTGTTCACCAGTATCTTTGTAGCAAAATCTTATCAGAAGCCTGAAACAGATCTATCTATGAGTTTACGCTCTTGAACATGTAGATTAACACCACGTACATTACAGCCATGAGCAAGCTGTCTATGTTCGCCCTATTGTTGAAATTTGTGTGTACTAACAGAATTCTTGTCACCCGAGCGAAAAAGCTGTTGATTTAAAAAGAGAAAGAAAAGAAAAAAAACGCCAAAACTCTCGACTCGTCTTGTCTTGTCTTTCAGTATCTTTCCTTCCTATACTGGACCGCAGCAACTCTTTTTTCGTGCGCAAGCAAATATTATCGAAAAAATGTTCACAGAAGACAGTTTAATTACTTAATTACTTGACTGGATGGCTTTAATGAAAACTCTTATTTACCAAAGGAGGTGATGGGAGCAAATGGTTGATAGAAAAGAAGAACAGTTATTTTCCCGTATAGTAAGTATATGTATGGATATATGCATTTACAGCTAAGTATCCAATACGGATGCTTTTCCGGTTATCATACTATCATACACTATCGGACAAAGTGCACTGTTCTCTACACGTCCATTCCGCATAGAATTTCATGCGCCACCGGAGGACTCTGATAAAAAACACATTTATTACCTTATTGGTCGCAAATTGTGAACCCTTGACAACCAACTGTAAATTTTTGCCTCTTTTTCGTTTGTGTCAATGAAACTTAGAATAATGAGCGATTTTTATATGAAGTAGAATGATCTCAAACATTCAAGGCAAGAGTAATTGACGTGAAACTTCATAGTGGATTAGTGTCTTGTTTCTTGTATCTACTACAACTCTGATCACTGCCCAAAAAGGCTGTGCTATTTCTGATTCATCTCTCTGAGAAAATAAAAAAAAATAAAAAATGTCAAAAATATTACTCCACGTGATTTTATTCACATGATGGTTCACTCTGTTTATTTTTTTTGTTTATGTAATGCATTTGAAATCTTTTACTGATACAGGGCGGACCGCCGATTAATGACTGATTTTCATCAAGTGGGTGAAAAATATTGAAAAATAACGGAAAAGAACTGAGTAATCAGTAGAAGAAGTGAAGATGGGTACAATCTTTATAACAACACCACTAATCATCTTGAGCAGATTTCCTGTTTATATCTCATATTCACCACTTACTGTTTGACACTATCATTATGGCTGAAGAAATTGCTAGAAACGCTCATTTAGCTTCAACTGTTTTGAAGACATTATCTGATGAACAAAGATCATTAGCGTTATACAAGATCAAAGAAGGGTTATTAAAAGCTAAAGATGAGATTCTAATTGCAAATAAAAAAGACATGGACGCAGCTGTTCAAGCCAACTTATCGCCATCTTTAATCAAAAGATTGGATTTATCTAAAAATGGTAAATTTGATGTTATGTGCGATGGTGTCTTGGACGTTTCAAATTTAGAAGACCCTTTGAACAAAGTCACATTGGCTACAAAAATAGACGAAGGTTTGAATTTGTATAGATTAACTTGTCCCGTTGGTGTCTTGTTAATTATTTTTGAAAGTAGACCTGAAGTTATTGCAAATATTACAGCTTTAGCGATTAAATCAGGTAATGCTGCAATCTTGAAAGGTGGTAAAGAGTCTTTCTTCACTTTCCAAGCCATGGCTAAAATTATCAATGAAATACTAGATAAAGAAACAAAAGTTCCTAAAAATGCTATTCAATTGATAAGTACAAGAGGTGAAGTCAGTGATTTGTTATCACAAGATAAATATATCGATTTGGTTATTCCAAGAGGTTCAAATGAATTAGTGAGAAGTATCAAAGATAATACCAAAATTCCTGTCTTAGGTCATGCTGATGGTATCTGTTCAATATATATTGACGAGCATGCTGATATTGAAAAGGCTAAAAAAATCATTGTTGATGCGAAAACTAATTATCCAGCCGGTTGTAATGCCGTTGAAACTTTATTAATTAATGAAAATCTATTAAATACTGAAAAATACACGGAAATCTTGAAAGCTTTGCTAGAAGCTAAAGTGACTTGTCACTTGGTTCCAGAATTGTTGAAAGACTTGCCAGATTCATTGAAAGAAAACTATGATGGTGAATTTTTCAAAGAAGCTACTGAAGATTGTTTCAACAAAGAGTTCTTATCTTTAGATATCGCAATCAAACCAATTGCGTCAGTTCAAGATGCCATAATTCATATTAATTCGCATTCTTCTAAACATACCGACTGTATAATAACTGAAAACGAAGAAATTGCAAACATCTTTTTAAAAGGTATCGATTCCTCTGGCGTCTACTGGAATTGTTCTACTAGATTTGCTGATGGGTTCAGATACGGATTTGGTGCTGAAGTTGGTATTTCTACAAACAAAATCCACGCTAGAGGTCCTGTCGGACTCGAGGGTCTAGTCTGTTACTATTATCAAATGAGAGGTGATGGCCACGTTGTCGGAGACTACCTAGGCGGAGGTGGAACTAGAGTCTTCAAACATGAAAAATTGGATGTTAACGGCGTTAAACTATGATTGAGCTGGATCTGTCAATGCATTGTTACAAGCATAATAATCATGTATTACTAATAATAATATTAATTAAATATACAAAGATTAAAATTGAATCTTGTGTGCATAGTCTGTAAATCACTAAAACATATAGTAAACTAGCAAACAAAGAAATTATCCGCAACAGAAAAAAAATGTACAACAGCTCGAAAAAGCGAGTGCGATAAATCGAAAACAGACCAATTTTTAGTGAGACTAAAAGGGCCAAATTTGTTGAATGTTTGGAGTAACAGGCAATAAAAAGAAAGAGTATATACTTAGTTGCAATTTCTAGATTGCAATTGTAAAATTTATTATATTTTCTTTATTTAAATTTTTGGAATCCTTGAAAAGTAGTACAAGTTATTTGTAATTGAGTGTATATTTATTAAAAGTTCAAGATGGATGAATCATATGATGTTATTGTCTTAGGTACAGGTTTGACCGAATGTATCTTATCAGGTTTACTTTCCATTGATGGTAAAAAAGTTTTACATATTGATAAACAAGACTATTACGGTGGTGAAAGTGCATCATTGAATTTGACACAATTGTATCAAAAATTCAAACCAAGTAAAGAATATGCAGGTCAATTTGGCAAAGATAGAGACTGGTGTGTTGATTTAATTCCTAAATTTTTAATGTCAAATGGTGAATTGACCAACATTTTAGTTTATACTGATGTTACACGTTATATGGAATTTAAACAAGTTTCAGGTTCTTATGTTTACAGATCCGGTAGAATTGCTAAAGTTCCATCAAATCAAACTGAAGCTATATCATCACCATTAATGGGTTTCTTTGAAAAGAGAAGAATGAAGAATTTTTTGGAATATATTATCAAATATGAAGAAGGTAACGTTTCAACATATGGTGGATTTGATTTGGATGTGAATACTATGGATGAAGTGTACAATAAATTTGGATTAGAAAGAGGTACAAAAGATTTTATTGGTCATGCTATGGCATTATGGTCAAATGATAACTATTTGAATGAACCAGCTAGAGAAACATACGATAGAATTGTCTTATATTTGAGTTCTGTGGCAAGATATGGTAAATCACCATATATTTATCCATTATATGGTTTAGGTGAACTACCTCAAGGTTTTGCCAGATTATCTGCAATTTACGGTGGTACATTTATGTTGGGAACACCAGTGGAAGAAGTCTTGTATAATGAAGAAGGTAAGTTTGAAGGTGTTAAGACTAAAGAAGGTGTTGCTAAAGCTCCAATAGTTATTGCAGATCCAACTTATTTCCCTGAAAAAGTTAAAGCAACAGGACAAAAAGTTATAAGAGCAATGTGTATTTTGGATCATCCAATTGCAAATACTTCAGATGCTGATTCAGCTCAAATTATCATTCCCCAAAATCAAGTTGGACGTAAAAATGATATTTATATTGCCGTTGTCTCAAGTGCTCATAACATTGCCGCAAAGGGCTACTATTTAGCCATCATTTCTACAATTATTGAAACTGATAAGCCACATTTAGAATTAGAACCAGCATTCAAAGTTATTGGTGCCACTAAAGATGTCTTGATGGGTATTGCTGAGATATATGAACCAATTGATGATGGTCATAAGGATAACGTTTACATTTCCAGATCATATGATCCTTCTTCTCATTTTGAAAGTACTACTGATGATGTTAAAGATATCTATAAAAGAGTTACTGGTCAAGATTTAATTTTGAAAAAGAGAGCTACTGCTGAAGAAGAAGCCGAACTAGCAGGTTTAGACAACTAGGTTAATTGTAATTGCTTTTTAGTTCAGTATTTGCCATTTTTAAACTCATTTGAGTTAGTGTGAGTATGCGTTTTGTGTATGTTACTCTGTTTGTGTGCTTTTTTAATTCTTTTTTTTTTCATTTTTTTTTTTTTTTGTGTCCTTTGATCAGGTTTTGATTCTATGATTCTATTTAAATTACTGTTGTTATGTGATTGGTTTTTGTTCAACTTTTATACCCTTTAGTAAAATTAAGGAGCTAACATTGTTGTATTTTAAAGGACTTGTATATAACATATTATGTCATTATCTGAAAAGAGTTTCAAGCGGCTTATTTATCAGTCCGCTCTGATAATGTCTGATTGTCAACAGATAGAAACAAGTGTCATACATAATTAATGTAAAACAATTGATGTAGTTGTAAGTGTTGCTGATGAAATAGAAGATAAAAAAAACTTTAAGTATCATTCAGATTTATTAACTTCCTCTTTTGAACAATGTCACAAAGTCTTTACTCCATTGGTACTGAAACTTCCACAATACTGCGTAAGTTCAAGCTCGGTACTTCAAGATCAACAGTCATACAAGCTCAGATATATGCTGTTGAACCGGAATCGTATCAAATTATACATGAAGAGCAAGATGACCCAATTGACTCAATTGATACTTTGGTTGACGCATTACCAGATAATTCACCAAGATTTGTCATTTTGAGTTATCCATATGAGAAAGATGGCAGACAAGTGAGTCCGTTGGTTTTCATTTACTGGAGACCATCAACTAGTAAACAGCAAGCTAAGATGTTGTATGCTGGTTGTGTGGAGCTATTAAAAGATAAGATAAATCCAAATAAATTTATTGAGATTAGTGATGAAGAAGAGTTTGAAGATTTAGATGCTGAAATCAAGAAATAGATTTGTTTACAGTTGTGAGTTGTTTAAATGTTTTAATCGAAATGTGGTTTTTTGTCTTATAATAGAATCTTGGATTATTTTACAATCATAAAAGAACTTGTACAATGCGCTTTGTGAATAGTACTCGTATGTACAACTGTTTTCAATTCAAGATCTGTTGATTTAACTTTTCCTATCTAATTTGAATTGTTTTGTAAGATATGTTTGTAGTAGGTTTTCAATATTACTTGTAGATCTAGCTGTAATTATTTTGTATTCAGCTAAGATTTGAATTGCCCATTTTTTCATTGTATTTAAAAAAACGTTCACTACGACTGCAAAAGTAAGCATTATTTCTGAAAAATTCCGTTAGCTTAATAGAGATGCCCACTTTACTAGTCGATATTGTGGAAACAAGACTCTATTAGATTGTCAAGAATGGTCTGCGTAAAATGTGAAACCTTTCTTTTGTTATTAATCATTATATTTTTATTAATATCAAAAGGCATTTACTATTTGCTTTTAATAATTTTGCAGTTTTTAATCCAATCTTTACTGAACCTGAGAAAATTATACTACTTTATTGTTTTCCATTATCATTCTTTACTGTATACTATAATTCTTACTTTGATTTACGTATTGACTAGGCAGTTTGGCTTTATCAGAATATGTCATTGTACAAATATAGATCTTTCGTAGAATAGTAATAAGGGACAACTATTTCTGTTTCTCCACAACTCATGTTTTTGTGAAATACGTCAAACACCATTTGATTAAATTAAGTTTTCAATAGTGTTTCAAGTTAATCAGAATAGTTCAATTGTGACATTTATCCCTCTTTCGGTCAGATAATCAACACCACAACAAAGATTTGGTTGTACAATAAACAATAATTCAACACAGCCATAAAAGGGTTTTTAGCCCTTTTTTAAAACACGTGACATGCAATGATTTTTCTTCCACGGTTTTTTTTGTCAACTTTTTTCCAAAAATCTGCGAAATGAGGTGGAAAATTTACTTTGCCTGAGTTTCACCAGAGCTCAATAGTTCTCTTCTCTAATTACTAACTAGTTGATATTAAGCTACTTAAAAATTTTCATCTTTAAATAATTCATCTTGATTAACAAATTAAAATTCTGATTTTAAAAGATACACAACTTGTTCCATCAATATCAAATAAATAAATACTAATTCAAAATGGGTCGTATGCACAGTAGCGTGTGTATTATTTCAAAATAAAAACGATATACGAATAATGAAATAAATAAGCAAAATTAGGATTGATTTCGGTAGATCTCTGTTTTATATTACACTATTTATGACTATATACTGAACTCTGTTTGTCATTCATCCAATTTGAAGAAAAACATATTTAACAGGATGGTGTATCGTTATAGTTTACACATGAAGTTTAAATGAGGTGTCTTGTGGTTAAGTTGTTTATTCAACAGTTTCCTAAGGATAGAAGTTGATGAGCTGTGTGACTACAGTTTTTCCTTCTTTTCAACTCATTTGAATTTTCTATTTGTGGCAACTGTATCGTGTCCTGTTGAGGTTTTTTCATTCAGATTGGGTGATTGCACAGTGAGTTCAGATAGTGTTGTAAAGTAATAAACAGGATCAATATATGCTGAGCAATACCAATTTTGATAAAACGTGTATTGGTAAAGTACTTTCAAATGATTTCTTAAATACTAACCTGTAATTCATTTTTTTTTTAATTTTGTTAATAATTTTTACTTGATTTGTTTTTTCTTACAAATCAACGAAAAATTATAATAAGATTGAATTAATTTAATTTTAAATTTCTTTCTTATAGGGTAAGGGTATGTCATCCTCTGCCATTCCATATTCAAGAAACGTTCCATCATGGTTCAAATTATCCCAAGAAGCTGTTGTTGACCAAATTGTCAAATACGCTAGAAAGGGTATGACTCCATCTCAAATTGGTGTTATCTTAAGAGATGCTCATGGTGTTAACCAAGCTAAGGTTGTTACCGGTAACAAGATTTTAAGAATCTTAAAATCTAACGGTTTAGCTCCAGAAATTCCAGAAGATTTATACTTTTTGATTAAGAAGGCTGTTTCAGTTAGAAAACATTTAGAAAGAAACAGAAAGGATAAAGATTCTAAATTCAGATTAATTTTGATTGAATCAAGAATCCACAGATTAGCTAGATACTACAGAACCGTTGCCGTTTTACCACCAACCTGGAAATACGAATCTGCTACTGCTTCTGCTTTAGTTAACTAAGTATGTTTTATTGTTGAATTTTTAAAACTGCTATATATTTATTTATATTTGTATTAGCACTTTTTTATCTTAATAATTACAATACTTTTTTCTTAATTGATTTTTATGTGTAACAATTGAAAGTAAATAGTTAAAGTCTATAGAAATATGTTTTTACGAGCTAATTTCAGGTTTGTAAACTAAAAACTCTTCGTCTTGGAGGGCAAACAAAAATGTATCGTAATCTGTGAGATCTAAAGATTCAATTTTTGCCGAATCATCATAATCCACAACGGTGAACTTGCCATTGTAAGGATCCAATTTGTCTTCAACCAAGCTTAACTTGATTTCATCAATACTGTTCAATTTCAACCCGCTTGAAGATGAATCATCTGCGTTTTGCGTACTACCTTCTAGCTTTATTGTTTCCCTGGTTATTTCCAAATCATCTTCGTCCTCGTCATCATCTTGACTGTTTTTGTCCAGGTCCTTAGCTTCACCTTCATCATCATCGCTGTCATCGCTTGATATCGCCATAGATGGTCTGGGTATATCTATATCCAGATCAGCATCATCATCACCATTACCAACATGATCTATATCGGTATCGGACAATCTTTGTTGAGGTTTGTTAGTGAGCTTTAAGCCACCAGTTGAGTTAATAGCTTCTAGCAACTCCAATTTCAAGCTTTTCACAGTGTCTTTTAACAAGACTGTGATGAATAAAGTTTGAGCTTGTCTTTTGAATTTTAAAGTTATAGGAAGAGACTTTGCTGATTTTGGCGGCATTTCAAAAGAGTTTTTGAATTGTGATGGGGGCGATAGTGTTTCGAAGCGATACCTATTACAAATAAATTATAGTTATATTTATAATTTCAAGCAATTGTCGCTATAAGATAACCTGCTATGCCATTTTTCGATTTGCACTTGTCTACTTGACATAGTGGTTTTTATACAAGAGCAAAAAACGGAGGTATTCACGAAATTGCCTGCCATGCACAAATCCAGACGATTTGAGCCTGAAAAACTAAAAAGCGCGTCGATCGACGCAATAACAAAAATAACCATAATCATAAAACAAGGCTGTGCAAATAGCAATTAGAAAGCGATAAAATAAAAGTTATTATATAATTAGGAGCGGCTTTATAGGCAGTGGCTGATAATATGGAATTGAGTAATGTGTAAATAGACTGATTGAAGACACAAATACAGAGACAAGTTTATCACCAGTTTGTTTCGGTACTGGTGTATGTTGACCGATATATATCTTTACATTTTTATATACTACTTCTTATTTATTACTTGATATGTCAGTCAGGTGAAGTAATTAGCGAAAGCAAATAGATGTATGTGTAAACACATACCATGCGTATATCTAAAAGATGTCAACAGGTTGTGGAGCGTACTGCTGCGCCACACTCTATACGGCTGGAAGATGAGTAGATGAGTAGATGAATAGATAGGTATTATATGTGGCTGGTGAATGACTGTTGACTTGTTTGTATTCATGTGCCTTGTCATGAGGGGTTCGACACTTTACTAGCAAGTGCTGTGTATATTGCCATGATATGATAGCATAATACGTAACAGTTCATCATAAGATGTAGTAGCACAAAATGTAATTTAACATACAGCAAAGATAAAATAATATAGAAATAAAAGACACAAAGAGATGAGTAAAAAAAAACAGTAGCAGAGTAAAGGTGTAAAGGTGAGTGTATGTAAATAGCCCCGAAACAGCGACTGACTGATTGATCCATCGATTGATTCCTTATCACAACTGACGATGCTGTCACACTCACAGTGGCTGATTGATGCTTTACAACTTACTAATTTGTGTTTGTGTGTGTTTTTCTTTATTTATAATTTGTCTCTTTCTTGTTATGAATAAGATATTGTTGCTTTAAGATATACTCTTTCTTAGTAACTATCCAATACAACTTCCTGACATTTTCTGCTTTTCCCTTATCCGGTTTTTTTTCTTCTTTTTTTCGGTTTTTATTGCCCTTTGTCTTTATTACTGCTTGTGCTTCTCGGTAATCCGACAAGACAAAGCTGTTTTCCACTTTTCACACATCACCAAAACACAAAAGTAATAGGTGGTTATTGTTTTAATATTTTAATATTTTATTTCTTTTTTAGTTCATTTTCGAATACACACTGAGTAATGGTACTCAGTTTTACAACAATATAAACAAGGTCAATCAGCAGCAGTATCCTATTTTTTTCACACGCTTATTAGTCTATCAATCATGTCTTCTACGTCGTCAGCCTTTGGTGTTAGTCGACCATCGTCAACAACATTTGGATCTCCTTCTCCGTCTCCATCAGATGCTCCTGGACCTAGTAATTTTCTAGGAAGTAGACCTTCAACTGTTTTATTTTTTGTCGCTTTAGCAGTGGGTGTGATTATCGCAACTTTATTTGTATTCTTCACATTTAGATATTTGGTTCGTTCACGTTTTGGCCTTTATGTCTCATCTCCAGGATATGGAAGAAGCCCGTTTTATGCTGGTCCAACAGGTCGTTCTTCAATGAATGGTTTAACACCTTATATGGAAAATATGCATGATTTCCATGGATTCCCTTTAAGTCCTTATAATTATCCAATTCGTAGAAGAAATAGAGACGCTAATTTTTCAAGAAAACGAAAATTAACTCAAGAAGAAGTTGACGATTTGTTTCCAATTAAAACATATGCCAAATGGTTAAATGGTGGTCAAGAAGAAGTTATAAATAGAACAGATGGTATTTTAGCTTATGAAGAATCTCCAAATGACAGTTCGGAAAATTCACAAAACAACAACAATATCGATGATAGCAATTCCGAAAACAATATCATCAATAATAGTAATACTATTACTACTACTACTTCAACACATGGGAATGAGATTGATATAACTGATGTCAAATCTGTCAAGGTTTCAACCGAAAGTCACGAGCTAGATGATTTAACAGAGGCTAATAACCATGAAATGCATTTCACCTCCGGTGTCTGCGCAATTTGTCTAGAAAACTTGGAAGATGATGATGACGTTCGTGGATTAATTTGTGGTCACGTTTTCCATGCTGAATGTGTTGATCCATGGTTTATTAACAGAAGAGGTTGTTGTCCAATGTGTAAACGTGACTATTATTTGAAAGACAGGTTTGCAACCAATCAAGATAATAATACTAATAATAATAATAATAATCATCCTCCTGGTTCAAGAGAAATAAGCGAAATATTTGATCAAATTGACAGCGATAGTGAATTTATTTATCCGAAATCAGTTGTATTTAAAGCCCAAACACTTTTAACTTGTTTACAGTTAGTGAAAATAGGCATATATAACCCAAATAATAATGGAAATGATGATAATAACAATGGTATAAGAAATTCATCAACACAAGTTGGTCAACAACCTCAAGCCAGTTTTCAAACACAATCAGACAATAACAATAATGATACGCCCAACACAACTTATGTAGTTGATGACGTTGATCGGATTCAAAGAATGATTAACACCGACTTTTCAGCTCCCCCAATACCAGATATTTCTCACGTTACACCATCAATCAATGATATTGTTGAACAACGTCCATTTTTGCCTGAGGATTTAAAAGATATTGATATTTTAGCTTATAAACAAGTAACAAATTCTTTTAAATGGTATATGAAGATATGGTGGTTAATTATGGGAATTGATAAAATTGAACTTTATTATCATTATGTGTTGAAAAATTATGTGAAAAATAGACAACATCGTTTATCTAGTGAGAGAAGTAATAATAATTCAAGTACAGTTATTCATTCAGAAAATCAGCACTTGTCTGAAGTTCAAAGGCCACCACAAGATGAATCGACAAGTCAGAATAACGAATTGGATCTTGGTGAAAATCATCATACTCTACGTGTTGTCTAAATTGTTTTGTTTTGTCATGTTTATTTTTTTTCTTTCTCTTTTTTCTGTATTCTTTGTCTCTCGGGTTTGCCATCTTTATTCATTTCTACTTCTTCCCTTTAATGCTTTGTTTAATATTTTACTTTTTTCTTCAAACAGATTTTTGATCCTTTTTTTTTCCCTCTTTGTTTAACGATCTTTTCTTTCTTTCTTTTTTTTTATTTCTTGTTTTGTTTCAAAATCTATCTTTATGTTCTCAGATGTTGAAAGAAGCTTTGCGTATTTGAGTATTTTTTACATAACATGTTTGAAAAGAAAATTGGGTTTTCTTACGTTTAGATGTTCAAACTGATATTCGGGATATTTTCCCCCTCGTTTTTGTAAATGCATACATACAGATTGCCCTCTCAACTTTAGTGTATTTCATACATGATTGTATTGGTGAACCTGACATTGTGGTGAAAACTTAGTTGCTCCTCTTTATCAAATAGATCAGTTTAGCATAAGCGAAAAATAAATTATAGACATATGAAGTGAAATTGAAGAAAAATAAATCACATTAAAATTAAGACAAAGTATAGATACAAAGCGTTTAAGTATATAAATATCTAAAATGAGAGGAAAAATCATGGTACAGATACAAAAAAGTCAAACAATTAATCAACTGTGTTTAGATCCTTTGTTTTTCTTTTTACTCTATGGTTGAACTTCCCATGCATTGGTAACAATGTTTTTCAATTTTCAAATTTCAAATTTAATTCAGAAAAGTACCCAATTACAAATTTAACATTATTTTTTAGCAACAGTGTTCCATCCATCATCTTCCACGGATAGTTCAGCAGTTTGTTTAACAACATCTTCGATATCAGCAGTTGCCGCTTTTTCATTCTCTTGTTCATCTTCCTCATCATCTTCATCATCTTCATCTTGTAATAACACATTAAAAGAGGATTTCTTTGGAGCATCCACGGCTTCATTTTTTTTCTTATTATTAGAATCAGTACTCTTTGTAGATTTTAAAGCAGGTTGTGGTTTTGAATTAGCACGTAATTGTGCTCCTCTTGCAGCACCCCAGTCCAACACTGGTTCTTCCTTTTTAGGATGTCTTGGTGTTCTTGGTTCTCTTGGTTCTCTTGGTTCTTTCGGAGTAGCGTGTAGTTGTGCTCCTCTTGCAGCACCCCAATCTAATTCTGGTTCTTCTTTTTTAAATGGTTTAGCGGTTCTTGGTTCTCTTGGTTCTCTTGGAGTAGCGTGTAATTGAGCACCTCTTGCAGCACTCCAATCAAGTTGTGGTTCTTCTCTTGGTTCTCTTGGCTGTCTTGGTTCTCTAGGTTCTCTTCTTCTTCCACCAAATGAATCTTCTCTTGGTGTAGCTTGTAATTGTGTGCCTCTTGCAGCACCCCAATCAAGTTGTGGTTCTTCTCTTGGCTGTCTTGGTTCTCTTGGTTCTCTTCTTCCACCAAATGAATCTTCTCTTGGTGTAGCTTGTAATTGTGTACCTCTTGCAGCACCCCAATCAAGTTGTGGTTCTTCTCTTGGCTGTCTTGGTTCTCTTGGTTCTCTTCTTCTTCCACCAAATGAATCTTCTCTTGGTGTGGCTTGTAATTGGGTACCTCTTGCAGCACCCCAATCCAATTCTGGTTCTGGTTCTCTACCACCTCTTGAAAATCCACCTCTTTCTCTACTTGGAGCAGCAACTGACACATAAACAGTTCTATCACCCATCATTTTTGCATTTAATGTTAAAGCATCTTCTAAAGTTTTTCTATTTTTAAAAGTAATAAAAGCAAAACCTCTGAATCTATCACTATCACGATCTCTTGGAGCATTAAAATCAACAATTTCTTCAAATGGATCAATGATTTGTAAATTATCACAGAAAAATCCTTTAATATCATCTTCTGTTGAACTATGTGGGAAATTATTAATTTTAGCAGTATATGGACCTTCAGATGGAATTTCATATTCAATTCTATCTCTATCTTGGTATCCAGCACCACCACTACTACTACCGAATTTTGAACCAACACCGGATGAAGAAGCAGTACTAGTTTTAATTTCGGTAATTGCAGAAATATCAATATCATCATCGGCCCATGAACCACCAAATGAGTCGTCATCCATAAAGGATGCTAAATCCATCTTTTTAAATTGCTTCTTTGGAGGCATGTTGAATTAAGTAATAATTTAGCTTTTCAAAGAAATAAAACACAGGAATCAGGTCTGGTGTAAATAAATTTGGCAATATGCACAACTTAAATAATATAAATCCGCAACAGTAGTTTAAAATCTTGATATAGATGCAACCACTATAATGTTTTTATCGAAACTTTGTAAAAATTCGACTTATCAATATCTAAAGAGCAAGTATAGTTACAAGTTATCAAATGTAATACAAATTTATTATTAATCAACAATAGTCAAACACAACTGCAGCTCAAAATCACAGATTGTAAAACTGCAACAAACAAACCTATTGACCGTTCTCTCTCTCTCTCTCTCTCTCTCTCTCTGGCTTCAGTTTGTGCTTCTCAGCACAGCACTTTCCTAAAAGAATCGAAAATTTTTCAACCGAATGAATTTTTTTTTTCTTTTTTTTCTTTTTCTTTTCAAAAGAAATGAAAATTTTCAGATCGACTTCAATCGACCCGTCGATCGACCATTTGAAAAATATCTTTTCTAATTATACGCCCGTACACCATTTAAAATTTACTTTTTTAATTTTTCTTTGTGCACTGCCTTGAAAATTTTATTCTTTTTTTTTTTTTTTTTTCGCTCTCGATGCAGACGACGAAATGAAACGATAGAACTGAAGAACAAAAGAACTAAAGAAAATCAACTAATCTCTCGATGGCTTTTGCTTTTAAATGCTACTAAAGTGTCACTATTTTTTTGCAATTATGCTATTTTAGTCTCTTACAGAAATGTTAAATAATACTGACACTTCAAGTATTGCTCAGATATATCGAGAGAAGAGGACAGTCGATCAATGAGGTTTATTCGATACTAATAAAATAAGCTTATCTGCATTAAGCGGCTCATAAGCCGCTCTTTGAGCTATATGCACTTTATTGTTCAATATTGACAGAAGAGAGCAATCTTAGTTGCAATCTTGGTAATGGTGAGCCTGTTACGAGCTGTGGGTGACTAAAAAGTCTGAAGTTGACCAAGAATTTTCTTGTCAATCTGTTCTCTAACCTCTTTTATAAGATTAGGTGCCAATTGGTGTGGTTTTTGAAAGCGGGTTGACTTCTTGGGCTCACAGAGACAAAGGTGGTTACAAGCTGTTGAGTTTCCAGACAAGACAAGCAAAACACTTTTTTGCACACGATGAATAGTCTGCTTTACACATTATGCAAAATTCTGCTAGCTTTGCTAATCCTCGATAGCGTTGCCAAGTTTTTACTAAGAAGAATCTTTGGTATTTCAATTGGGTTTATAAATTTTTTCAAACTTCAATTGAACTCGGTTGAGGTTGAAGACGAATCTTTCAATCTGCATGTGGATTCGGTCAATTGCCGATTCTCGTTAACATCACCTTTTAAAAGGTTTATCACTATAAAGTTTAATCACATTGAACTCCATGTGAAAGACACACCCGGTAATAGTGTTGAAACACATGATGATGATGATGATAATGGTGATGATCAAGTTGCTAAAAAAATCAACTCACCTCACGAGTTTGATGCCAGAGAGCCAATTCGTATCTATCCAACAAACCCAAGACTCAGACTCTTAGTAAGGCTAGGTTTACGCCAGTTTCCTAGCTTGGCTGTCATTTTGAATGGCTTTCATCTAAACATTAATGACCGCGCATTTGTTATGGTGAGAAATGCAAGTTTGGTCACAGACTTGATCAAACAGAAAAACGACTCTACATTTGCTAAAAGAATGGCTTTAGAAAACTCAACTGTAAAACTATCAAAAAATATTGAAAATTCTGCACATTGGTTAAATTGTTTCACTCTCGAAGATGTGTTTATCAACGATAACAAGACAAATTATACAGCTCAGTTACAAGAATCACCTAATCAGCTACTGACGGGCGCTAAATTTCATTTCGGGTTTGATATCGATTTGCAGAATGGTATTATTTACAATTTATCCACAAGACTACGCTGTGAACAGATGAACCTTGCAGTGCTTTCTCTTTTAAGGGTTCTCTCAAAGCTTAGAAACATAGAAACAGATTCACATGACGAAAAGAACACAGTCCAGCAAACGAGTAGCGAACTTTCGACTGGGGGTGTCGATGAAATTAGCGCTGACAACTCTGTTGAAGACAATTATGACTTGAAAGGCAATCCCAGGGTTGAAACTCAAATTCAAGAGAACAGTTTTCTATTCAAAATTTTACACAACTTCAAACTTAGTATTGATGGTTTCAAAATAACAGACATCCCTTTTCTTTCACTATATGAACTGGATTGTTTTTTTGAAACAGGTATTGTTCCAGAGGAAACCATTTTTCTTGAACTAGACATCAGATCAATTGATTTAGACCTCTCGCTACTCAACTTGTCCCAAGCAGGTTTCGAGATCAAGTTTAACGCCGAGGATGATCCATTGAAGGTTCTGTTATCAGTATTAAACACCAACTTGAAAGCAGATTTCTCACATATCAAGTCTTATAATGATGATTTGCCAAGAGTGGTGGAAATATTATCAGCTTCCAATGTTAACATTCAGTTAGACTCAAGTCTTTTCTTCAATATCATAAAACTGCTCTCTAGCCAAAAATCAACTAAAGTTAACGATTCAAGTATTTACTTGGATGTAACCATGGCAAGCTTGTTACTAGATTTGAGTTTAGACCAAATATTCTTATTATCTTCCAAATTATCACATATCTCAAAACAGGACACTTTATACAAATCTCTGAAAACTAGTCAAGAGCAGCCTTATAATACACAAAATGAAGACCGCTCAACCTCTTTTCCAAACTCACCAAGAGTGAAGAGATTCTTATCTCTTGTAAAAGAAATTTCACCAAAAATTTCCATCAAATTACTAATTCAACGTCCAACGATAATTTTTAAAGAACTTATAGACAATGAATTCCATTTGATTACATGCAAATCTTCCATGCTATTTTTTGATCTCAACACAACATGCAACGAAAAAAACAATTATTCATTTGAATATAGAATTGATTTGCCAAATACTAAAATCAACTACATAAGAAAATCTTTGAAAATTAGTATTCTTTTATTCCTCTTGAAAGATCTGCATATAAAATCAGTTTCTACTATTCTTCCAAGCACCTCAGCCAGATCATGGATTTCACTTAACTCGTTAGAAGTTGATTTAACAAGAATCGAGTCATTGAATGGACTCTCCCTTTATGCAGTCTCCATTCTCACCAGCTTAAACTCAGCCAAGCTAGATAAATTACCTGATATTCCAAAGAAGAAGACGAGTCCTCCATCTTATGAATATCTTTTCAAAGCACTTCCTGAATGGCATCAAAGTACTACTCTCAACATTTCTCAGCTTTCGTTCAAAGTTCTATCCAGATCAATACTAATGCCAACATCAAAGCTTCTCGCTGAAGACATACAGTTGCAACCAGCATCTTTTAATTCTATCGACAAAGCACCTAGATTCTTTTTGTTTACAATTCGTGATATTCAAGTTGAATTATTGAATGATAAGTCTTTATTTACAAAAGATACAGAAAACAAAACTGCTTTCCAGGATACAGATTCAAGTGATCGTTTAAGTTCTATATTGGCAAATGATGATTATCACTGGCTTTTAACCGTGTTGATTAAAGACATTCAATGCAAACTTTTTTACGAAGAGCTGCAACTTGAAACTTCTGATTCTGACAAATACCCTAAAAAATACAATTACCGCCAGAAAGAACATGATTCAGATTACAGTATAAAACCACATGTGCTGCTTAAAATTCCTGTGACAAAGTTTCATATACTGTCCTCTAAAGATAAATCAATGTGTTTGAGTGCTGATTTGAACATTGATCGCATTTTATTGAACTACTCAATATCATCGCATTTTCTTTTGTTTTCCTCATTATATTTGATTAAAAATACAATTTTATCCCAGCCTGATCAACCCCAAAATGATAAAACTAATAAAACTCATGAAGACGCTCAAGAATCAGTTCCAAAAGATCACGCTGAAAAGTCCTTGATAGACTTCATCAAAGTCAATTGTACAGTTAATGAAACAAAAGCAGTTTTGCGCTTCAACAACAACATTGGGTTAAGAGTTGATATTGCAAAACTTGAGGTGGCAATGTCCAGACCCCCAATCATTGATATTAAAACAGAATTGATTCGTCTCAACGTTGAATCTCCAATCGTTGATGGCTACTGGGATAGATTACTAAGTCTTCAATATACACTTGTTTCTCTGAATTGGGAAACTCTCAAATTGTTTGATCCTAATTTACCTAGTATCCATGCTTCCATTAATTTCATCAAGATCACTCTTCCTAATATGTACAAGATTTATGAACTATTTGATTCAATTGGTGGATTTGCTAAAACCACAAAACAACTGGTTTACACATTGCAAACGAACGATACCCAGTTAGGTATTTTACCTAAACCTAAAGAACCAGAAGTTTTACCAACTATCAAACTAAAGGCAAAAAAAGTCAATTTTTCTATTGAAGATGACGAGTTTGAAGTCAAACTTGGAATGATTTATCAATTGGGTCTTGTTAAACAGCGTTCAAGAAGAGTCCTGCTAGACTCGTTCCAGGAATATTTAGAAAATGTGGCAGCTGATATCGATGATGACAAGTTAAAGAATCAAGTACTAGAAATTTCTAATTACGTTCCTTGTTTATCAGCAAAAACCGAAAAGCACAACAATATAACTGAAAATGCTCTCATCAAGTCATTAAGAAGGAAGCTTTACATTTTAAGAAACAACATGAGTAAATCCTGGATTTACTTAGTTAAAGAATACAAGTTGAGACATTGTGATATAGTTTTGGAAAATGAAAAGTATCTGAATGGAATAGAGAACTCATTGAATTTGAGTACCAAATTTTTCACCAAAAATCTTGTTCCTACCAGATATGATCCTCCTTTAATGTCTATAATTTTAAGCAATTTGGATGTACTTTTGTCAAAAGCGACTTTTGATACTGGTGAAACATTTGAAGAGTATATCTATAGAGTGGGTGGTGGAATACCTAAAGACACAAAATACACGTTGAATGTTCCGTTACATCTCGAATTCAAAGTGAGTGAAGCTAAAGGATTTCTCAGAGACTTACCTCTGCCATTGATATTCATTCCTGCTTCTGATCCATCATTGAAAAATCCTGCCTTGAAAATCAAAGCTACCATGATAATCTTAGAACAGCTTTGTACTGACGACGAAGGAATCAACTGGCAATATGTTCCATTCTTACCCTCTTGTAACAAGGACCAAAACGATGAGTTTTTTGCTCTTCGTATACCAAGAACAATATCTGCAGTGAAAACGTTGGCAGAAGTCTTTGCAGAAGTGTGTACAGATCAGCCTACAACTTTCACCTGGGGAGTTTCAATCACTCCGTTGTTTAGACAATTGTCGTTATCGATGGACTCATTTTCTAAACCGAAACTTGATCCAAGTCCGAAGTTAGGTGTTTGGGATAATATCAGAAACATTTTACATGGAAACTTAACTTTAAAATGGACGAACCCAGAGAGTGAATTGAGAGTCAATATGAAGGGATCGATGGATCCGTACAAGATGGTTGGTGACTCATCTGGTTTCACTTTAGTGTTTAAGAAAAATGTGACCTTCAGCGTTAATAGTCCAAAATCAAAACCAGGTGAATTCTTGATTGTGAACGCCAATGAAGTAATCTTTGGTATTTGTAACCATTTGAGTGATAGGTTACCAGTTTGGTGCTCTGATAAGCTTTTGTTCTTACCAATCCAACAAAAGACTTTCCTCTCAACATCATTTTATGGAATGTATTTGAACAGTGATTTTGCCAATTATGATAATAATGAAGTTATCAAGTTGCTTGCTTCACATCATTACAAGAAGGTAAATGTGAAACTTAGTGGTGATGTTGAATTTAAGCTGTCGTTTGTATTAGAAAGGGAACTGCCAGATAAATCCAAAACGACAGACTTACTTCCTCATTATAAGATCAAACTGAAACATCCAAACTTTATAGACGACGTTGATAATCACGATGCTTACAAAGGATTCAGAACTAAATTCATTCACATGGGTATAAGTTTGAAAGCCGCTGATTCTTCCTTGAATTCAATATACTTAACACCTGCTTCAATAGAACAATTTATTGCTTGGTATCGTTTGTTTGGAAGTGATTTGTCATTACCGATTAGAAATGGTAATCTTTTCCATACTACAAAAGCCGAATCTATAAATTTTGGTAAACATATAATGTCTTTGAAGCATCAGTATGCTGTCAAACCATTATTTTTGTTCCATGGTTATAGAGCTGATTATAGTGATCCGAATGATTTTTCTATGGTTGGTATTAAGGGAAAAATTACCAAGTTTTATATTGATCTTCATCAACGTAAAGAGCCTGTCACAAAGAAAAATGATAAACTAGATACTGAAACAGAACTATTAACAATGAAGCTTCATTTAGGTGAAATTGCTTTCGATGAGATTGACTTGAGAACATTAAATTTGACATTTGATCCAACCTCAAAAGAGGAGTCAGTTTTCTCGATTTTCGATGATGATAAAGAATGGTTTGATTATGCTGATTACGAAGAGATCGATCTGTTGCCTTTAAACAAGTCATATGTCAACGCTGAAATTAACCCACTGCTATATTCATCTTCTGTTGTTTACAGAACTCATAGACATAAACAGGATTTGGATCAAAGCTTACCACCAATACATGAATGTTTGATGTCTGATGAAGCTCACAAAGTTGATAGTCCATTTGTCAATATTTTCGTGATTGACAAGTTTTTTTTCAAATGGAACAGTAAAGTAAGAAACGCAATTTACCAATTTATCCGTCATGTGGAAATGAGAAGATCATTCAAACTGTATAGTAGTTTTAGCTCATTACAATCCATGAAAAGAGCAAACGAAAACGTTGAGAGTGATTCATCATCTGCAGATGCACACTCTGGACATAACAAAGAGTCGGATGATAACGATAAGAAAAATGAACCTAGTGAAAATATAAAAGAGCATGACTTTAGTTATCCAGACAAGCTAACACCTGAAAATTTCAAACATTCTATGAGAAAAGTGACATCTCAACTTGAAAATTTGGTTGCCTGTGAAGACTTTTTAATTCAAATAATTGACTCACAAATTCAACTTATAGTCGATGATGATTCTGATTCTTTATTGTTACTAAAGACACCAAAGATTGATTTAGAAATCATTTCATTGAGGACAAAAGAAAGTTTGAATAATGTTGTTTCTAAATCTGTGAGAACAAAATTCGGAACTGTTTTGAAAGATACAGATATTTTCATTTTCCATAGAGATGATTTTGAAAACTATAAAAGACCTAGCTATGGAACTTTGAATTATTGGCCCGTGTTTATTGATAAAGACGCTAATTTAAATTTGAAAGATTTTCAAATGTTGTCAAATGCTTGTTTAAGTGTAATGTACGATAAACTGACTGATATCTCAAGTAATGAACGAGATTTATTTATTTTAGATGTCACAAGCTTTGAAACATCAGTCAAGTCAAAACAATATCATGCTTTTTATGATTTGGTATTCAATCTCCTGTTATATTCTGAAACTATTGCAGAACAATTTCAAAAACAAGTTGACAAGTTGGTTTTGGCCACTGATTATTCGAATCTTGATTCTTTGTTCAGTAAAATGAAACAAACAGTGGAAAGCTTAGATACATTGGCACTTGCACAACAAGATTTGAATCTCACAAGGTATTTGCTTGATTCTACTGATAAAGAGCTGGAGACACAAATAAGGAATTTGAAGCATGAATATTTGTTGGATCTTTGCACCACTGTTATGGTTGTTACCAACGGTTCTAAGACCGCAGCAGATGATGATAAATATGCATCTGCTTTTGAATGGATAGTGAGAACGGATGCTTTAAAAATCAATTTGATATTTGATGACAAGCCATTTTTGAAATTCTTGGTCAAGGATGGTGCATTTAGAAGAATTGCCTTAGCTGATGGTTCAACAAAAAATTTGGTCACAGTCGGAGAAGTTAAAGGTTTCAATCTTGATAACAACATCCTTTATCCTGAACTGTTGAGTGCGTATGAGATCAACAATAAGACGGTTAGTGATGAAGCAAACATGGTTAATTTGTTTTGGTCTCTGGGTGACCCTGTTGGTGGGATTAAAGTTATCAAAGAAGTTGAGATATCATGTACGCCTCTAAAGATTGGAGTTGAGGAGAAAACTGGAAGAAAACTCATGAAGTTTCTCTTTGGTGATATTGATTCACCTTTTGATTTGCTCGGATCAGGTTCAGATAGTAATAATAGTCGTCGTAATTCAATATCTTCAAATCGCCAAAATGGGGAAAAACCCGTGTCAAGAAAATCTTCCAACTCTAACCTCTCTAATAAAGAAAATTCAACCACAGACGAAAATAGCGATAATGAGTTGGACCATGATGAGGAATCTGATAGCGAAATTTCCAGATTTGATTCAAGCTATGATAAAAATTCGGTTAGTGATCGTGGTATGGAATTGATGTCTGAGAGGGCATCAAAGTACTTGTACTTCAATACTCTCAAGTTAAATAACGTAACATTGTGTGTCTCGCTATATGCAGAAGGTGTGTTGAGACTTGCTAGCGTTAATGATTTTGTCTTGAAGCTTCCTAATTTAGTTGTGCAAGACAAGATTTGGAGGGTGGTTGATTTAGTGGAACATTTGGAAGGTTATATAATTACTTCCTTGCTAAAGCATACGGGTAAATTAGTGGTCAACAAGCTCAAGATTGGTAAGAAAAAGAGGAGAGTCAATGGGAAAGACATTTTGAAAAAGATTCGTAGTTAATCTGTGTATAAAATTGAATTGTAATATAAAAATTATTTATTAATGATGTGAAACAGTAGTACAGAATAGAGTTCAACTGCTACGAAAAAGAGGGACGTTGGAGTCTAAATTATACTCCATCATACCTACACCTACAAAACCTAGCTCACCTGTGAGATAAATATGTAGTTTTAGCCTGGTTTCTTTGGCTAACGACAAAGCAGGATCTACTAAAAAACAAGACTCAAACGTGACAATCTTGTGACTCGGTTAGCAAAATTACTTCAAACCGGAATTCTTCACGTACTTTCTCCAGAGACTCGCGTGCCTCTTTGTGTACTGAAACATGGTTGAATATCGTGCTTTTTGCAGAGTCTAAGCGATTTCAATAATTAAAGTGTTTAACCTTGGTGCTCATACCACTGGTCTTAAACACTAATCAAAATGCACTTGAACGTGTCTTCTTTTGAGTTCTGGTTGCTCTGTAACATTTGTTGGTGTAGACTGTTTTCTCTTTTTGTCCTTTTTCAAAGACGAGTCACTATTTTCAAGTGCCAATTTAGCCGGATCGAACCCGGGTATACCATTAACTGAGCTTTTTTCGAAATTCAGTAGCGATTTCAACTCGTCGATTTCGAATAATTTTAAAGTTGGTTTAATCATGTCAGGATTTTCAGGTCCAAAGACGATTGGAGACAAAGACCTTTCTGCTTGTATAGTGTGTTTCCCAGGAAGCTCAACTATATGGTTCTTATAAGATTTTCTTAACTTTACTCCTTTAGAACCGTCAGGATTTTCTCTTGCTAGTGCTCTAGATAGGTCTGCCAAATTGTAGAGCTCTAATACGTCCACATTCAATGGCGGTTGGATCGATGGATAACTATTGTTTGGATCTATAAAATAGTAGTTATTTTGAGTTGAGCTAGAGCTGGAACTTGAGCTGCTTGGAGCCTGTGCTCCTTGGACCTGCCCTTGCTGCGTCAGTGGTTCTGAATCCATGGGAGAGTTCTTGACCTATTTATGAGAAGTAACGCAACTTTTGAAAGTTCCTCGGAGGTGTACTGTTGTTTAACTGACCCAACTTACAAGATTCACGCTATACCAACTTTCATAAACAGGATCAGTACAATGGTTGATTGCTGTCAAGGCCATTACAAGTTGAATAGTAGCTATATACTCTCCAAATAATAGATACATGCCGGCTGTATAACAATAGTGGCTGGTGGATTGTGGCTGGTGACAACTTTTGGTTACAATCACGGCTGTGCACCTATTTGTGGCTAGTGTTTTTATAGACACTTTGCAGGCCACTCTGAAGCTAGATTAGGGGGTAAATCCAAGAGGAAGAAATTCTTCAGTTGCAGTAACAAAAAACGATAAGATGTGGTTCCATTCAAATGGCATATGGTTGATTACTAAATTTATCTGTGTGTATGTAATGTGTGAGGATATACGTTGATTTATGAAATGTATCAATGTGTAAATGTTCAAATGTAGAGATGTGTAGAAACGGTTAATGGTCTGTCTGTTGTCTGTGTAATCAATTTCTACATTATTTTACTATACATTTTATTTCAGGCAGTGGTTATTAAATTAATGCGGCTATTCAACAAAGACAACAACACTAAAATCATTTCAGCCGCAATTTTAATTCACGGCAGAGAAAAAAAAGTTAAATTTAAAATTAAAATTATAAAATCAATTCACGTGATATCAATAAGGGCTAAAAGATTTGTTATAATTTTTTACAAAACCCTCGGTGCGAGGTGTGGTGAAAATTTTCAAAATAAAATTTTCCACTTGCAAAATTCCTTTCGAATTCGAGCCTCACCAAATGACAAAGTAACTGAGCGAACAGCTACTGAGCAGTTTCTTAGTAAATGTACTGTAGTAGGCTGTAGTATTGTAGTAGTAGTAGTAATGGTAGTAGTAGCAGTAGTAGTATGTTGAACAGTTTTGGTTTTGATGTTTTGTAGTGTAGTAGAGGCAATTACACACCTTGTGGAGTTTGTCAATTTGGTTAAAATTACACATACTTGAAAAAGTTACTAAACACATAATATACGATTTAGATAAAATTTCAAAATAGACCTATCATAGTATCATATTTCATATAGACATCAACAGTATGTACTACAACTTCAACCAATAGTGAATCTCACCCAGCACAAGTGTTGAAACTCAATAACCCAAGTAGCCAAAACGACAAATAATACAAGTTAAGATGAAGTCTGCAAAGAATCTGTGAATACAAGTGACAATCAAGCAAGTTTCAGAACATGAAGAAGAGCCAGTGTGATGAGTATCAGTTTAAATGAAGTTTCAAAACTATGTATTTGACTACCATATCAAACTAATTCAAAGACCTTTTTGGTTTCAACCATCACTTATTCAAGTAAGAGTTTTTGTGCCATCAACAAAGATATTACAGACTTTTATGAAAGCACTGTTTTTTAATATTGAATGACCTTTGTTTTGAAGCCAATTATGTAGTCCAAATAGTTTAGACATGAGGAATTATTATATCAGGACTAGAATTCACAGAATTTGGAATGATCAACATCAGCATAAAGCTAATTTAAGATAGTTTTACGGTACACGATGGCAATTTTATCTTACTACAAATACACATTAATGATACAGTGACTATGTACTTTCACTGAATCGCACCACAAAGGTTCTTTTGATACTTCATTCACACTCATGTTTGTTCTTATCTTTTTAGAAACTATCTATTTCGTAACTCGTCTACTGTTCTTTTGGTTATTGTGAGATTCCTAAAAACATCCAGTTACTGAAATTAAATACTAACATTTCGAAATTTTTTTAAAAATTTTCTATCTTTTCCAAATTAATTTAGATGGCTGCCTCATTACCACACCCAAAGATTGTCAAGAAGCACGCTAAGACCTTCAAGAGACACCACTCTGACAGATACGCTAGAGTTGGTGAATCATGGAGAAAACAAAAGGGTATTGACTCTTGTGTTAGAAGAAGATTCAGAGGTGAAATCAGAGAACCAAAAATTGGTTACGGTTCAAACAAGAAAACTAGACACATGATGCCATCTGGTCATAAAGCTTTCTTAGTTAAGAACGTTAAGGACTTGGATGTCTTGTTATTACACACCAAGACTTACGCTGCTGAAATTGCTCACAATGTCTCAGCTAAAAACAGAGTTGAAATCTTAGCTAAGGCTAAGTCCATCGGTTTAAAAGTCACCAATCCAAAAGGTCGTCTTTCTTTAGAAGCTTAAATTACTGAACTTTAAATCTTTATATATTCTTTATTATTTTTAGTATCTTTAATTTAAACTTTAAACTTTTTACATTTACATATTTAAATATTTTAATTGATTTATGTGTTAATATATAAAATTATTAAGAAGTAATCGATCAAAGAAAAAAATAGTATTCAGTTCTAACAGAGTTTGATTGTTATCACTAATTAACTAGCTCACTTTAAACGAATAGACTCAGTTTCAATGAATCCATTCAAATGAACCGTTTTAACTTACTAATTAGTACAAGTTTCGAAATGAAAAAAAAATAATCTTTGTTATAATAATAACAAAAAGTAACTGCGCAAGCCCGGAATCGAACCGGGGGCCCAACGATGGCAACGTTGGATTTTACCACTAAACCACTTGCGCTTTTCTTGTTGTTTTTAAATTATGGTTAAAAATCCAATTGTAAAATGTTACCAGCCTCCACTGCCTTGAAAGTTGCTTTTAATTCATCAGCCACATTTTTTGTATTTGAGTTGAAACTTAACCTAGCTTGACCTTAACGCTACATCTCAATATCAACCAAGTATGGTTTATAGAATGCTTAAAAGCAACGTTGTACTTCACACTTATGTAGTTGTATTTGATGAAAAGGGTTTTCATACTTACTCTATTAAACAACAACACATATCGTGTTTACTTTATTTTTGAACAAGAGCTACAAGAATGCAAAATCAATCGTGAGGCGGTGCAATATGTCTTACTTCTAGTTTGGGTGCGTGTGTGTTTTTTTTTTAGAAGGAAGCCCTTTTACGCCGAAGTAACAAAAAAAAACACAGTATGTACGATAATTGGTATTTATTAGTTTAGTTGAAATGCTTATTCTACATTGATATAGACAAGGTTAATGGACGAAAAGCATCAAAACTAAGTCTACCAGATCTGATTTATTATGAGCAACCACCAGTTTCATGTTGATGACGATGACAATTCAATTGATCTTTTAGGAGATGATATACGATTAACTTCAAATACAAATAGAACACTAGGACAACATGAACCTTACGCCAATTTGATTGATAGTTTTGATGCTGATCCATTTGATGAAAGAAATCTGACAAGCGCTTATAATTCCAACTATGGTGACATCTTGGAACAGCAGTCATTGTCTTCAAATATACCAGATGACCCTTTTTCTGATAGAATCGCTGCTGATAGATTCCAAACGCATGATAATGATAGCGATATTTTTAACGACGAAATTTACAGAGATGACGAGTCTGTTAATTTCCAAAGAGATGTGAATGATAAAAAGGGGATACGAGGTGTTTATAACCAGATAAAGTCAAAAATGATAAAGCCACAATATAACGGTGTGAATAATATAACTCAGCCCGAAGACCCATATGATGAAGTGATTCGTGATCATAGACCTTCTCCAGACCAAGATTACACTGATGAGTCGAGAAACATGTTTGATATTAGACGGTTCTTCAACAAGAATAAAAATGTAGATCAAAGTGGCACAAGAACTATTCATTTGAACGATCCTGCTTCAAATTCAAGATCAGGTTTTTACGATAACCATATCAGTACTACAAAATATAACGTTGTAACGTTTTTACCAAAATTCTTGTTTGAACAATTTTCCAAATATGCCAATCTTTTCTTTTTATTCACTTCAGCAATTCAGCAAGTACCTTCTGTTTCTCCAACTAATAGATATACCACTATTGGTACGTTAATGATTGTTTTACTAGTTTCCGCTGTGAAAGAAATTTCTGAAGATCTCAAGAGAGCTGCTTCAGATAGAGAGTTAAACAGTTCGAGAATTGATGTTTTGGATCCACAATCTGGTCAGTATATTACTAAAAAATGGATTAATGTGAAAGTTGGTGATATCATTAAAGTCAAAGGTGGTGACCCTTTCCCAGCAGATCTGATATTACTAAGTTCATCCGAGCCAGAAGGTTTATGTTATATTGAAACAGCAAACTTGGATGGTGAAACCAACTTGAAAATCAAACAGTCAAAAGAGGAAACTTCCCATTTGATGAGCCCTCAGGAACTTGTTAGATTACAAGGCAAAATTTTAAGTGAGAAACCTAACAGTAGTTTATATACTTATGAAGGAACTCTTTTTTTGAATGGAAGTGAAATCCCATTGAACCCTGATCAAATGCTATTAAGAGGTGCTTGCTTGAGAAATACAATGTGGATTCAAGGTGTAGTGATTTTCACTGGTCATGAAACAAAATTAATGAGAAATGCAACAGCAACTCCAATTAAAAAAACAGATGTCGAAAGAATTATCAATTTACAAGTCATTGCTTTGTTTGGTATATTAATAGCTTTATCTTTTGTGTCTTCAATTGGTCATTTGCTCATGAATACTTGGCATCGTAAAGACCTCTCATACTTATACATTGAACACACTAGTAAAGGCAAACAATTTTTTTTGGACTTGCTAACTTTTTGGATTTTATTTTCCAATTTGGTTCCTATTTCTCTTTTTGTCACTGTGGAAATTATCAAGTTTTATCAAGCAAGTTTAATTGCTTCTGATCTAGATATGTACTATGAGCCAACTGATACTCCTACAGTTGTGAGAACTTCCTCTTTAGTTGAAGAATTGGGTCAAATTGAATACATTTTCAGTGATAAAACAGGTACATTGACCAGAAACATTATGGAGTTTAAAGCTTGTACTATAGGTGGTCGTTGTTATATTGATAAGATTCCAGAAGATAAAGAAGCTTCAATAGAAGATGGAATTGAAATGGGTTATCATACATTTGATCAATTACAAACTGATAAATCTCAACACCGTAACGGGAATGTTATTGATGAATTCTTGACTCTTTTAGCTGCTTGTCATACTGTCATACCAGAAGTTATGGACGATGGATCCATAAAATATCAAGCTGCCTCTCCAGATGAAGGTGCATTAGTGGAGGGTGCAACTATGCTAGGTTACAAATTCCATATTAGAAAACCATCAACTATTACTATAGAGGTAGAAGGTCAACAACTACAATATGAGCTTTTGAGTATCTGCGAGTTCAACTCAACAAGAAAAAGAATGAGTGCGATTTTTAGATGTCCAGATGGTAAAATCAAATTATACGTAAAAGGTGCAGATACAGTTATCATGTCCAGACTTTCGGAGGATAATCAATTTGTGGAAGCTACAATGAGACAATTGGAAGAGTTTGCAGTTGAAGGTCTAAGAACATTGTGTGTTGCTATGAGAGTTATTCCAGAGGAAGAATATTTAAACTGGTCTAAGATTTATAACAAGGCAGCTGTTAGCTTGCAAAACAGATCTGAGGAGTTAGATGCTGCTGCAGAATTGATTGAAAAAGACCTTTTCCTTCTTGGTGCAACTGCCATCGAGGATAAATTGCAAGATGGGGTGCCTGAAACCATTCATATTCTACAAGAAGCAGGTATCAAAATTTGGGTGTTAACAGGTGATAGACAGGAGACTGCGATTAATATCGGTATGAGTTGTAAACTACTAAGCGATGAAATGAACTTGTTGGTGGTGAATGAAGAAACTAAAGCAGAAACAAAGCAGAATCTATTGGATAAATTGAGTGTTTTGAGAAGCAATCAGTTATCAGAGGATGATTTGAATTCATTGGCTTTGGTTATTGATGGTAAATCATTAGGATTTGCTTTAGAACCCGATTTGGAAGATTTGTTACTTCAAATAGGTGTGATGAGTAAAGCTGTTATATGTTGCAGAGTGTCACCATTACAAAAAGCTTTAGTTGTCAAATTGGTCAAAAGAAAAAAGAAAGCTTTGTTATTAGCCATTGGTGATGGTGCTAACGATGTTTCTATGATTCAAGCTGCTCATGTTGGAGTTGGTATTAGTGGTATGGAAGGTATGCAAGCTGCCCGTTCGGCAGATTTTGCGATTGGACAGTTCAAATATTTGAGAAAGTTGTTACTAGTTCACGGTGCGTGGTCATATCAAAGAATTTCATTGGCCATTCTTTACTCTTTTTACAAAAATATTACATTTTACATGACACAATTTTGGTACGTTTTTAGCAATGGCTTCAGTGGACAATCTATGGTTGAATCATGGACATTGACAATGTATAACGTGATTTTCTTGGTTTTACCTCCTTTTGTGATTGGTATTTTTGATCAATACATCAGTGCTAACATGTTGAATCAGTATCCAAAATTGTATCAGATAGGTCAAAAGAGTTATTTTTTCAATGTTGAAATTTTCTGGTCCTGGGCAGTGAATGGCTTTTTCCATTCAGCAATCATTTATATTTGTTTGATAAATATTTTCAGATACGGTAATGAATTAAGCAATGGTCTGATTGCTAATCATTGGTTCTTTGGTGTGGTGATATATACAACTTGTATGGTCACTTCATTAGGTAAAGCTGCTTTAATTTCATCACAATGGACTAAGTTCACTCTATTTGCCATCCCTGGTTCCTTGTTACTTTGGTTAATTGTTTTCCCTATTTATGGATCAATTGCACCAAAGGTTGGGGTCTCACATGAATACAATGGTCTTGTCGGTCATGTATATGGTTCTTTAAGCTATTGGATGACATTTATTCTTGTTCCAATATTGTGTTTGTTGAGAGATTTGTTATGGAAGTATTACAAGAGAACCTGGAATCCAGAACTATATCATAAAGTACAAAAAATACAAAAATACCAAATTCAAGATCACAAGCCAAGATTTTCATCATTCCAAAAGACTATTAGAAAAGTGAGACAAGTGCATAGAATGAGAAAGCAAAGAGGTTTTGCATTCTCTCAAGTTGAAGGACAGGAAAGTATTGTTAGAAAGTATGATACTACCAAAAGAAGAGGTACCTTTGGAGAGTTAGTTTAAACGATATTTTGTTAAAAGGCGAATGTATAGCATAGTTAACTAATTTTATTTATTTGTAGTTATGCTACTAAAATTTATAAATCAAGAAAAACAGCTTTATGGATTTAAGGGTAAAATATTTTGCAGTAAAAAGCTAAGAATCTATCTCTACTACTCGTCTTGTTGAATCTCCAATTGATGACATTGAAGCTCTCTTTGATGATTTAATTCTTGGTTTTGTTTGATTAAATCACTCAAAATTTTGTTTACTTGCAACAATTCAACATTTGTGTCTAACATTGATTCATTAGTAGGTTCATGCAACGTGTCGTTTGTATAATTAAGAAGAACATCATGTTCGTCAATGATGAAGCCATTGGCTGTAATGAATTCCCTTGTGCTTGGGAACGTAAAACTTAGTAATGATAACTCATTTTGGTACACTGCTATGGGATCAATCTCTTGAATATCTTTCAAACTGATTTTTGTAAAGTTTTTAATAAATCTTTGTAGTTTGATTAACCGCAATTTTGAAAGAAGATCTATGAAGACCTGGGGACAAAAATTGAGTAAATGAGACTGGTTGTACGAGCCTTTAATCAGAATAAGGTATGTTAATGTAACAAACTTACCAAAGTCCAGTAATTGAAAATTTTGAAACAGGCTCAAGTAATTGGAATTCAAATAAGCACCGTATTTAATCAAGTTTGTATCTTTATTTTTGTAGTTATTTCCAAGCAATATTAAATTGATAGAGTATGATGATAGTATATTGTCTATTAACTTAGCATCTGTGATATTGACCGGCAATTTAAAAAGAATTTGAAATAGTTTATACGCATCATCATAATTTCCTGTATTCATCAGAGACTTTGCAAGCATGAAATAAAAATCCAAAAGATTTTTTCTAGTCAAATTCTCTGAATCAATTGTGTTGTAATTCTCAATTTGGTGATTGAAATACAAGTCGGATATTTCTTCGTATTTGGCATTCTTGAAAAGACAGTCTACCGTTAGAAAAATCAAGTAGTTCATGGTACTCGAGTTCAAATTTTTAAAATCTGTGGTCATTTTTGAAAGGTTAGCCACTAGTAACTCATTAGAACCATTTATAGTACTCACTTTAACAAACCGAGAAAGAAAAATGTTGAAAAGATTTTTCAAATCCGTGGTAGCATATATTATACCAAAATCCAAGTTGTTTAGAAAGCTGTTTATCAAGGAAACCAAGTACGAGGGAACATGTGGAGCCTTGGCAATGTTTGAAATTCCCGTCGACTCTATGTAACAACTTATAAACACAATCCAAAGTATGTTAGAATCCTTGTGTGCACTATCCTTGCCAAAAACAGAATAAACCAGATTCTTGATATTATTTATCTCTAGAAGTTGCTCCACGGAATAGGTATCATTGAATAGTTTATCAACATGACTGTAAAACTTGTCATACAAGATGTTTTTGTCTACGGAGTGAGACTTCTCCGACGGAAGTTCCTGAAGTAGTTTTGTGATGTGTTCCACCTGAGACATTATGCTTCGATACAAAATAAATAAAACCCACTTGAATCTTCAAGTACCTATAAGTGCTTTATCAATTGATTAGATTGCATATCATCACTCTGATCAAGTACAATCAAAAGCTCTTCCTGTCCAAGTCACTCAGATGTCGTCTTGATCACCATTTGTATTTCACATCAGCCACTAACATAGCATGCGCCACATGTTTATGTTCAAACAACTGTGCCACAATCTGGGGAAAGAGGCTTTTATCACACCATTCCTTGTTCCTACTTAACTACTTGAGAGTTATTGGCTACTTTAAATGAGTTTGAACCACGTTCGATAGAAAGATTTTTAGAGGACTTCTATAGTTATAATAGTAAGTTATTGAAAGTTGCTATAATGAGTTTAAAAGAGTTGCTACAGGAGAAACCGCTTCTTTTAGATGGCGGTTTTGGTACTGAATTGGAAAAGAGAGGTGTTAGTGTGAGCGACAAGCTTTGGTCTGGAGTTGCCGTTTTAACTCATCCAGAAGAAGTGTATAAGTTACATTTGGACTATCTTAAAAGCGGAGCGGATTTAATATTAACCTCAACATACCAAATATCCAGTTGGGGATTGAGAGAGAAAGGCGTTGCTGTTGTGCCAGAAGAAGTGTTTGAAAAAGCAATAGCTTTAGCAGATAGCGCCAGACAAGAACACCTGAAACAAACTGGTAAGAAAACGTACATTGTAGGTTCTATTGGACCTTATGGGGCTTATTTATGTGATGGTTCTGAGTTTACTGGAAATTACGGAGATGTTTCAAGTAAGGAGATGTATGATTTCCATTATGATAGGTTAAAATATTTAATCAACTCTCCGAAAATTGACCTCATAGGATTCGAAACAATACCTTCATTTGAAGAAACAAAAGTCATCATACAGTTGATTAAAGAGCTGAACAATAAAGCGGATGTTAAAAAAGAGTATTACATTTCTTTCAGTACGAACGACAAACTTGAACTAGTCGATGGTACCACCATAGAGGAAACATTATCTTTTTTAAGCGATACTTTGGATCCTTACTTGATTGCAACAGGCTCTAATTGTTGTGCTCTTTTGAACTCTTCGAAAATTGTTAGTTTGATCAGCTCCACTTTTGAAAAATATAAAAACTTGTCACAAAATTTGAAGATCATTATCTATCCTAATTCAGGTGAGGTTTACGATGGTATTTCAAAGCTTTGGAAAATTGGGTCTTCTAGAAGGTCAGTCGATCTTACTTCTGATTTGGTGGGGAACGCAAAAGAGTGGCTTAAAAATCCACATATCGGTTTTGTTGGTGGATGTTGTAGAACAGGCCCAAAAGACATTGCAGCTTTAAGATCAGCTATTGATAGCGTTTGAGATTTATATATCAAATTGAACTCAATCTAGGTGAAGAAAATGAAAGTAACCAACATCTAATTACATCAACTAAATATTAAAATTTTCGTTGTTTAAAAAATAAAAAGTAAACGAGGAGTAAAATAATTGAAATAATTGTAAAAAACAAGTGAAAAACATTGCTAAGCAAATATAAAAGAATTTTGGTCTTGAAATACGTTCAAAGTAAGTGGAAATAAATAAATAGAGTTTCCGGGTCGTTATAAATAAAGAAACTAGTCAAGCTAAAACAGTTAAGAAAAAAACTATAGTTCATCTTTAGCTGGAATATCTTCAACTGGTTCAACAACCGGTTCAACAACTGCTTCGTCAACTGCTTCTTTTTCAACTTGACTGTTTTCAGTCTTGAGTTCGTCAACAGGTAGTTCAGCAACAGTTGATTCATTACTTTGAGCAACAGCATCTGCATCTTGTGATTCAACAACAGGTGTTTCAGCAACATAAACTGATTCTTCAACCTCATCAAAAGTTTCAGGGGTTTCAATAGCAACTTGTTTAACTTCTGAACCAACCGGTTTTGCTTCTTCTTCGAAAGCACCGTATTCAACATTGTTATTTAATTTAATAGCTTGATCAAAATCAATCATAGGCTGGTTAGTTGGAACTGGTTGTTGTGGGACAATTGCAGGGGATGATGAATCTGGGTAAACTGCACAATCGTAGTCCCAAGATGAAACCAGTTTTGATTTTTCACAACTTTGTTTATCCCAGTCTGTACCATAGATTAATGCAGATCTTTCATAAAACATATAAGCAGAACTTGAGAAGAGTAAAGCAAATAATGCATAAGAGATGATCTTTTTGTTTTTGAAGGTGTAAGAGTATAACACTTCTAAAGTTTGACCCAATGCCAAGATACCAAAGTACAAAGCTGGAAGATAATGATGTAAGAATAATTGTCTATCCATCAGGAATGATGGGTAGTAATGTAAGAACCAACCTAAGACAAACAAAAGCATGTTCAAGTCGTAATTGAACACACTAGCTTTATTTAATGTATAATTACCATATTGCCATCTGAGCAAAACAACCACGGCATAGATTGCAAATGGAGCAAAGATGAACGAAGCCAAGTACCAGACAATTGGGTTACCTAACAAGTAAATTTGTTTGTTTTCAAGTCTCCAGTAAGAAATACCTCTGGATAGTAATGGCCAAGATTCAGGTCTTGATTCGTAAGAATGAGGAGCCTTCAAACCTTTATTAATTTGCCACATTCTTTGTTGTAATTCAACAAATTTTTGGAAGAAAGAAAGTTTTGGATAGGAAGAGATTTTAGCATCTTTAGGATCAAGATAAATGTTGTTATTTTCTTCAATGTACCAGTAACTTAAAGGAGCAATACCTTGAGTTGCACAAGTAACTTCTTGTTGTTCAAAACCCCATTTTGGTAATTTGGCTTCATGAGAGAATAAATAACAACCAGTCATAGCATGTCTCAATCTGAAAACAGTGTCAATAGCTATTAATCTTTCTTGAGCAATACCTGGAACGGATAATTTGTCGACAATTTCAACAATGAAATCATCATTGGCATCACCATCAAAACCTTCATAACCATAACACGAAGCTTCATTTTGCCATTCAGTTTCAGTGAAAGCTGGTCTAACATCGTGTGAATGTAATCTTCTAGATGTCAGTAAATGTCTTAATCTAATCTTAGTGTGGTGTAAAATTGGAACAAATTCTAATGGAGCCTCGGTAACGTTATACAACTCAATTTGCCATTTGTTATTTTCGTCCAAATGAGGATATAATGTAATTTGTTGTTGACCAGAACCACCTTCGTATAAGTGGTCATGAGAGTGTAAGTAACCACCATGAGTTTTTAAATGCTTCAAAGTGACAACTGATCCAACTCCAACTTCTGCATAGGTTGATCTTGGCACATTTGAGTCTGGGAAAGAAGCTCTGAATGCAGAAGATAAGAAAGCACCACCATCTCCTTCAGAAGTTAAAACTTTCAAATGAACACCAAATAATGCAACGTAAATCAATGCAGGTAAACCTAACAAAACAAAACCTTTGGCTAAGACTTGGTAGAAAATATGTTTTGTCTTAACAGTCAAATCACCAATAGTAAACCATAAGTTGACAATCGTGGATAAACCGATCCAAGCAACTGTGAAAAGACCAACCCATTTCGAAGATAAAGCCAAACCTAAACAGAAACCGGTGGCAATTAATGATTTAAACCAGTCAAGTGAAAATGGTTTAGAAATTGCTAATTTTTGATAAGTGTAAACAGTTGCGGCAATAAAGAAGATCAATGGAGAATCTAATAAGATATATCTTGAAATTGTAACGTTGGCACTTTCCAAGACAAGTAAAGAGGAAGTTAGGAATGAAACAATTGGCTTACAACCGGTTGCTCTTAAAGTCAAATATGCAAGAATAACAGTTCCAACACTAAAGAAAGCACTCAACTCTCTCATTAAAACATATGGAACATTGTATGGAAATTTATCACCAATTTTGGCAAATTCAAAATCACCTTTGAAACCACCAAGGTATCCAACAGCGGCAAACAAAAGTTTAGCTAATGGAGGATGCACATCCATGAAAAATTTACCTAAGATATATTTTCTAGCAAATCCACCAAAATGAACTTCATCAAAGACCACTGAATCTGGTGATTTCAAGTTGTAAAATCTGATACCAACTGCAAAAGCAGCTAAAATCAAAAGAAGTGATTTTTCAGAAGCAGAAGTAACTTGTCTGCTTTCTATGACACTATCAGGTAATGTTGATTTCAAATAAGGTCTCAAGGTTCCTTTTTCGAACACCAAGTCATCTGAGAGCTCTTCATTCAAACTAGACACTTTGGTCTTTGTTGCAGACTTTGTCTTTTTTGGAGCCATTGTATGCAAGACTTATTCAACAAAGTTCAGTAAGTTTTGTTAACCTTAATAAACAAATCCTAATTAATTTACGATTGCAATTGCAAGATCAGCTGTCAGTGAACAATTTTAAATTGATTAAAGCCTGTTCAGCACTTGCTTGTTACTTGGTGTCTGTTTTTTGAAAGAGACGTGAAATATTTAGAACACGTCTGCCCTTGCGTGAAGTGTCGCGGACACGACGTTTTTGCTCTATTTGATTTTAATTTTCCATTTTTGGCGCTTAATTTTAATTTCAAGTTAAAATTTTAATTTTTAATTTTAATTTTTAATTTGGGCGCCTAATTTACTTGTCCATACTATTTTATCTTTTCCACTTGTATTAATCATCTATATAGTTGTTGGATAAATCCTACGTATTACAACTATTTTCTGAACTTTTTTAAAGGGTCAACTTTTTGTTTACCACCTTTTCTTCCACCCCCTTGCTTCTTCTTTTTGTGGGGATTATTGAAAGGCACAAAACCAACTTTCTTTGAGTCTGGTCTGATACCTTGAGGTAATAGATAGGCAGGCACTCTTTTCAAATGGTTGTCTGTTCTAACTTTGGCCAAGTCTTTGTCGTGTCTCAAAGTTGACAAGTCTTGAGGATTTTCTTCAAAATGTCTTTTCAATTTTTCAGACGCTAGTAATTCCATCTTGATCTCTTTCAATCTTGCCTCTCTAACAGCTGCTCTGGTAACCGATCTAAATGAATCCTCCATTCTGTATCTGAAACTCTCCAATTGCTTGAAATCAAATTGATAAGGTTTCAATTCGTAACCTAATTTAGCTTGTGATTTCTCTATTCTTGCCAACACTCTTTCATCTTTCTTGGCTGAAGGTAAAGAAGACGCTTTATGTTTACCCCAATCTTTTTCGTTCGTCACAAAAGATAGAGCCATACCTGACTTGCCACCTCTTGCCGTTCTTCCAACTCTGTGAATATATGATTTTGATGAAGTCGGTAGATCGAAATTCAAAACACATGCA
The DNA here is from genome assembly GCA_037951595.1 of Ogataea sonorensis. Lineage (NCBI taxonomy): Eukaryota > Fungi > Ascomycota > Pichiomycetes > Pichiales > Pichiaceae > Ogataea > Ogataea sonorensis. Next base: position 512,358 of record JBANDG010000008.1, read on the forward strand.
ACATTTCTAAAATCGACACCTCTTGATACACTATAATCTGACGAGTTTTTCTTTTTATTTTCGGAATTGGCAGCAGACGAAGACTCTTCTTCATCGTACTCATTTGATTCATCTGTGGCGATTAAAAGATTGTAAACATTTTTATTGAATTCTTCCACTATGTGCAGTCTTGAATTAACAGGTAGTTCGGAGTTTAACAAACAAGACTTTATACCGAAATTTTGTAGAAATAATTTCAATTTGTAACCTCTATCCAAATCATTAACGAAAAGTAAGATTTTACCTTTTATCAACTGTATTTTCAAAATGACATAAATCAACAAAAATTTATCAAATTCATTTGTCTTGATATAGTACTGCACTAATTTTTTATTTTGATTCTCTAAATCTTGCAATTTCAAGATAGCAGGCTTATTACAGTATTTTTCTTTCAATTCGTTAACGTCATCACTTAATGTTGCACTCATTAAAAAGACTTGAGTATTTTGCTTTAAACTTAAGTAGTTTGTCAATTTGTCTAAATCCTCATTATAGCCATAATTTAAGATTAAATCAACTTCATCAATAACTAGATACTTCAAAAGTGTTAGATTTATCTTTTTATTTTTCTCTAAAATTTGAATCAACTTTGTAGGAGTAGCAATAATTATTTCAGGTAGTTCATTGATCAAGGACATTTGTAAATTTTCACTTATTGAGTCGTTCAAGTTCAACAGTCTTATTGAACTTCCACAATATATGGTTAGCTTGGCTAAAAAGTCATACACTTGTTTAGCTAGCTCATTGGTAGGAACCAAAATCACAGCTTGGGTTTGATTTTTAGTAATGTTATCAGCAAGTATTGATTGCACTATTGGAATACAGTAAGCAGCGGTTTTTCCTGAACCTGTTGACGCTTTACCAATGATGTCTTTTTTTTCTTCCAAAGATAGACGTATGGTTTGAGTTTGAATCAAGGTCGGATGGTCAAATCCTAGTTTGTTGATAGCTTGTAGTAATCTTGGATCTAAGTTGAATGATTCAAAAGTAACTGAATCATCAACGTAGTCACTGGCAACTGCAACTTCACTCATATTTTTTTCTCCAATTGTTTTGATTCAAATCGCTGTTTGACCTAGCAATAGTTCCGATGATCAAGTTATTGAGTAATATGTTATCGAGAGGGTACTTTTAAACTGGTCAACCCTAAAGATAGGTGAAAAATTTAAGAAATAAAGAAAAAAAAAAAAGAAAAAAAAAAAAAAAAAAAAAATTTACAAGAGGCGTGCAAGTGCAGTTTACCCGTGACGAAGAGTTGACAGATGTACACAGCCCGGACAGCTTTGGTCTTCTTTTTATAAAGCGATAAGAGTGATGAATTGGACAAAGTCAGTCAGTAATTAAGAAATTATGATATATACATATAAAAGCTAAAGCACGAGCAAGGGCAATAGCAAGAGCAAAACTAAGATTAAAAAAAAAAAGAAAAAAAAAGGACAAAAAATGACGAAAAAGACTTGTTTCAAAGTAACAATATCTTATCTATATATGAATCATTTCAAATTCAGAATCAATCTTTTGAAGAGTCTTCTTTCAAAGTCACAATTCTATTCAAAATAACTTCATCATCGGCAGCTTCTTTGTCTAAACAGAAGTAACCAACTCTCAAAGCTTGGAATCTGACTGTTTCATTACCAGATTCTTCTTTGATTGAAAATTGTGGATCAGTGAATGGGACGTTGAATGGAGACTTCTTTTTAATATCAAAGAAACTTGGTTCAATAATTGCATTTGTCAAAACAGTTTCTGAATTTGGATTGATATCAGCTAAGAACCCGTCTGGATGTGCTGAAGGATTTTCAGACAAGAATAATTGATTATGAATTCTAACTTCTTTGATTTTGACTGGAGAATTGAATTCAGCAGAAATTGGAATCCAATGAATAAAAGTCTTTGGTTTTTTATGTTTTGATGGATCATTCAAGTATTCAGCATGTATTAAGATAACATCTCCATTAGAATCTTTTTCGACAGATTTAACTGCAATGTTGAATGGAACTCTCATCAAACCCACAGGTTGACCAGGTGCCAGTCTGAAATAATCTTTAGAAATTTCATCTCTGTAATCAGATCTATCAATGTAAAATGATTTGGTAAATGGCAAGGATCTGTTACCAAATTCAGCTGAACCTGGTTTATAAGGAATTTCCACAATTTCACTGTAGTCATCTGGTAAATTATCGACAACAACTTTAACTGGATTTTCAATCATCATTAATCTTGGAGTTGTTTGATCTAGATAAGATCTAACAGCACTATCAAATCTTGAAGCTTGAATATTTGTAGTTGCAGTGGTAACACCCAAAGTGTTAATAAAACTTAAAATAGCACCAGGTGGGACACCTCTTCTTCTTAAAGATTCTAAAGTATATAATCTTGGGTCATCCCAACCTCTAACATAATGTTCATTAACTAATTTGGCAATTTTTCTTTTTGACATAATTGAACCGGTAATACTTAATCTACCATATTCTCTTTGAGCAGGTCTATAAACATGTAAAACATCACATAACCATTCATAACTTTCTCTACTTAAGTAGAATTCAGTTGTACATAAAGAGTGACTAATATTTTCAAAAGAATCAACTAAACAGTGAGTAAAATCATAGGTTGGATATATCTTCCATTTGTCACCTGTTCTTTCATGAGTCGCATTTAAGACTCTATAAGCTATTAAATCCCACATTTGAGGTGATGGAGAATTGATATCTTGTTTCATTCTTAATGTTGCTTTACCTGGTTCATAAAATCCGTCTCTCATTTTTCTAAATTCGGTTAATGATTCTTCAATTGGTCTATCTCTCCATGGAGATGGGAATCTTTCACCACCTGGTGTACCATCAGCTTTAACACCTCTTTGAGCTTTAATTTCTTCAGGTGTACAATGATCAACATAGGCGTATCCACTAGTGATTAATTTTTCAGCCAATTCGTATAATTGATCGAAATAATCTGATGAATAAGTGATTTTCCATGGTTCGTAACCTAACCATTTGACACATCTTAAGATGGAATCAAAATAAACTTGTTCTTCTGCTTCAGGATTAGTATCATCATATCTTAGATAACAATTACCATTATGGTATTTGGCATAACCGAAATTGACCATAATTGCCTTTGAATGACCAATATGTAAGAATCCGTTTGGTTCAGGTGGGAATCTAGTGAAAACTTTACCCTTTGTGAAAGCTAAATGTTCTTTCATTAATTCAGGCCATTTTTGTGGATTTTCTCCAGGTTTGTGTAAATCACCTAAGAAACCTTCGGTAAACATGTTTCTAGATGATGAATCTTTTGAATTTTCAGTTTTTTTCTCTTTAGTGTTATCAGTTGTCTTTTTCTTTTTTTCCTTCTTGACAACATCACGTTCATCTTTAGGACCTAATAATTCCAAGATTAATTTATCGATAACTGGTTTGAACAATGATGGTGAAGCCCATTTCAATTCAGGTAAGTTTTTAACATTACCTAACAAACTAGGAACAAACTTGTATCTTTTTTCCAAAATTTCATCTTTGTTATCATCAATGTATTTCTTGATGTAAAACTCAACATCTTCGTCAGAAACTGTGATACCAACACCAGATCTAGTTTCAAATTCTTTTTCGTCAAAATCGTCTTGAGATTCTTTAATGTACTTGTAAGCTTCAGAGACTTGTAAATTTGTGGTTAATTTACCGCTGATGATACCATCAGCTGCATAATTAATATTTTTCAAATCTTCACCTTTTAGTAAAGTAGCAAGGTTGTGCAAAAGCGCATTCTTTGACTTGTCCAATGGTGCAGACTGATTTGTAGATGTAACTAGCTCGCCTAGTGACTTTGAAACCTTTTTATTCTTCAAGATTTCTTTGATTTTCGGTTCTTCAAAACCAATCTTGGAGAACAACTCAACCAATTCTGAGTCCGATGACATTGTTAATTCTGTAGTTGTTTGAATGGACTACTTGTTACTGGAATGCTGTGGTGAAAAATCAATCAACCTGTTTTGAAAAAAGCAAATTATCTTTAAAATTTAGTATATTCCTGACAACTATATGATTGCAAAGTTTCAAAACTCAGTTGGAATCAAATGAAAACCGTCTCTCTCTCTGTAATTGTTTGTTTCACCTCACACACACACTAAAGAAAAATATTTTTTTTTCTTCCGTCTTTTTCTTTTTTTTTTTTTATGAGCGTTTAATTTAAATTTTTGCAAACACATAAACCCATTTGACAGATAGATACAGAAGAAGTGGAGCTTGTAAGGGGGTAAAAGAGACAGACATAACATAACAACGACAATCAGTTATAAATTAGAATATATTTTTACAATTACTGTTCAAGTATCAATATATATCAAAGCGATGTTTATAAACTAGTCAATTCAAAGTGAAGTACAAAAGGAGCAACAGTTATAAAGAAAGTAAAAATTAAAGTGATGCTGGTACTGAAAAAGCCACAGAGATGAAAGAAATCAAAAGATATAAACAGTGATGGACTATGTTCAAAAAACAAACAATTGATCCCTTAGGCAAAAGCTAACTAGCAAAAGAAGTGAAGAAGGGAAAAGGAAAATGAAAATGAAAATGAAACTGAAAATGAAGAAAAAAACCACAAAGCGATATAGTATAAGATGTGCCAAAGAAACAATTGCTTCTTCTTTTTTAAGAAGAACAAAAAACAAACAACGAAAACAAAAACAAGTGGATAGTCAGTTTAGATGACAAAACATAAAATACAATGAATAGTATGAAGACAAAGAAAGAAAATGTATAATGAAAAGAAAGAAAAAGAAAAATGCCCATAAAAATATCATGCGTTGTTAGCAATGACGAGAAATTTGAATTAATAGCGAAAATAAAGGAAACCAGGTGTAGAATGAAAAAAAAAAAATAAAACAAAAAAAAGAAGATGCAAAACCTTGGTTATCAATTGAAATATGATGGTGGTAAATTTGCAGTTGTTAATGGAGCTTCGGTGGCAATTCTATTAACATTTTTCGAAGTTCCAAAGAAACAATAATTTTGAATCAAACTATCGTAAGATGGAGAATCGTTTGAAACTGAATGAATATTGTTTTGAGTTAAGTTAGATGAAGGGTTAAAATGGAAATCACTGTAAAAATGATCATTCGATTTATCAGCGTTATGTGAGGAAAATGCAGATTGTTGTAAAATTTGTGAATTGAATGAATTTGATAACAAATTATTAAATGATGACGATTTTTTGGAAAAATCAGTCAATGAAGATTCAGAATTAACTTTTTTCATAAAGACAGGTTTTGGAGAAGGAAATTTTAATGATGCAGAAGAATTTGACACTGAAGTACGTGGATTTGATGAAAATAAAAATGAATCATTAAAATTTGAGTTTGTCTTAATTTTGAATTTAATATCATCAAAATCGGCAAATGAAGAAGATTTTTTGGAAAGCTGCTGTTGATTTTGCTTTAAATTTTTCTTTTTCAACTGTTTTTTTAATGTTAATTTGAAATTTTTAGAATTGTTATTTTCCCAATAACTTTGATTATTAACTTGATAATGAATGCAAAACTCTAATGATAAAGTTGGGCCAAATGTACATAAAGTATCCAACTTGATAATAAATGAAAATTTATCATAACTAGCACTATTATTAGAATTTGAATATTTAAAAATATGATTCGATGAAATGTAGCTAGCAGTATCCACTTCAACAAAAGTTGACCAATTATCTGTTGTTAACTTGACTAATATTTTTTTTTCAAAACCTAAATTTTTAACGTAAACAAATCCAATTAATGAATTTTTGGTTGAATTTAATTTAACACTTTCCATTATAACAGGTTTATCAGTATTGAATTTAGCAAAATTTAACGCATTAGAATTACATGGGATGTCATTATGTATTATTTCCCAATGATCAATATTATCAAGATTCAATGAATCATCTTTATCCAAATCTTCCAAAACTTGATCTAAATTATCGTTTTCATCTTCATCAGAAGAAGAAAAATCAAAATCCCAAGTTGGTCTAATACTTGGAGAATTTATTGGAGAAGATTCATTTGAAACTGCAGTTGGTTTTTCCAATTTATCGAAAAATTTGACATTTTCCAATCTATTAGCAAATCTAACAGATTTTGTATTTGGCATTGAATTTGAACGAGCTAAATAAGGTAATTTTAATGAAGATTTAACCAATTCACCAGATTTCTTTCTTAACAAAGCCGGCTTTGAAGGGGAAGAAGAGGTATAGCAAAGATCTTTCACTGTGGAAGATGTTGAAGTTATTGAATGATTGTCATTAATAATGACTGTCTTATTATCGTCGTCAATTATCGTTGTTGCTGAATGATCTAAATCGGTTTGAGCATCCTGATTTATATTTGTTGAACTTGAGCTAGAAATGGTGGATAATGGTGTTGATATTGATAATTCTTCTTCTTCTGCTGGTGAAGATGAAGTTATGGTTGATGAAGTTGATACACTTAAAGATCCTCCATTTCTAGATGTGACATTGGATAATTCTCTGGATTTTGCTTCAAGCAATTTATCATTCAAGTAAGCCAAGTTATTAGTTGTTAATGGAGTTGTATCAAACGATCTTGGCCCTAAATATGGCATAATCGGTCAGTGTATTGAAAATAAAAAGGTAAAAATAAAGTGAAATAGACTTTAAAAAAAACAAAGGTGGTACTAAATGAGAAATAAAGTCAATAACAGGTTCAAAATTGTAATAACGTTGTTTAAATGGAAGATTGTAAATTTTTGTTGCTTTTCAAGTTGTTACAAGAGGATCAAGAAAAATCTAATGAATCGAAAGTGAGTTTTCTCTTTTTGTTTTTTTTTGTCTTTTTATCCGCCAAAAAGTGATTAATTAGTAATACACAAATATAGCAAGTGAGCAGTAAAATTCGAGGAAACTAAAAATGAAAAACGGCGAAAACAAACAAACTGCAAAATTCAAATAGCACTTGATGATGATCTGTCTGGTAATATTGTAGGACAGTAGGATACGGGCTAATACAATAAGAAAAAGTTATATTGGTACAGGTTTGGCAGTAAAGGAGTGAGCTGTGTGATTGTTAGTGTTTGCAATACTGTTACTTGCTCTAACTAGAAGTATATGATAAAGAATGAGTTAGTAACAGTTATAACAATTACAAATAGTAAAATTCAACACAAGCAATGACATAAAAGTGATGTTATTCGCATTATTAATAAAATGTTAAAGATTAGTGAAAAAGGGGAATCATCTTTATTAAATATAATAAATTCACTCAAATGCTGTAAAAAAAAAAGGCTCAACAAAAAAATTTACAAGGCAAAAAAAAAAAAAGAAAAGAAAAGAAACAAGCCTGCGAGGGTGATTGATTGACTGATTGATAGATAGAGAGATAGAGCGATTGCGAGATTGCGAGATTGCGAGACTTCGTAATTAAGTGCGTGAGTGAGTGGGTGACTTTGGACTGCCCGCTGATTGTGCCGCTCTGTGCCGTGCTCAAACTGGTGTTAAATTACATGCAGGCAGCCTGACAGCCAGACAACCAGACAGGGCATCGTGCTCTCACTCTCACTCTCACTCTCGCTCTCGGGGAAATCGCACCAGAGCTGGGCTGAGCTGAGTTTACTTCACCACGCGGTCCCAGAAGCGTACGTATGTATGTATGTCTGTAATTTATTATTTTTTTTCTTCTTTTTTCGTTCCTCGCCTTCTTTTCCCCATACTGCATGACATGCACCACGCCCCACGAACCTACACCACGCACCATGCCTCACCCCACCCCTTTAACTTGTGTATATATGAAAAAAAAAAAAAATGTCTTTGAAAGCATCTATACCACCGATATCTAATCCTTGATCGTTCTACTCAATACGAACTAGCTCAGATTAGTTAGGGGTACTAATCGTCTTTGCGCTGTTAGATTTGGCCAATAATCATACGTTTCGACAATTGCATGTATATTGACGCTGCCTTTAAAGAGTGAACTTCTGCTATCTATCTAGTGCAAAAACACTAATAAGATAGTAAAACAACCACACATACATACACACATGAGAAAACATTAAAAAACAGCCCATGGTTATCTATTATAGTTATAAACTCACTCCACTTAATATGCATGGTGCTCCACTTTGACTTGTTTAAAAACTTAAAACAATAGAAGTTAAACTTTTTCTTTTCTTTTTTGGGGAATTTGGGCTTGGCAGTGCGGTGGAGTTGCTCTTGTCTTGACAATCGCGACAGGAGTCCGGAGTTGAATTTCAAACAAGGCTTGTCTTGTTGTTGTAGTTTAGTAAGTAAGTAGGTTAAAAGACAATAAAAAATCCTTGCATGGAAGTTGAAAGACTTTTAAGTGGATTCGGCTCGGTAGTTGAAGGTTGTTTGGGTGCCGTATATTGAACTACAGTCTGATTTTGGTTAGGTCAGTAGAAAAGCCAAAAGTCACCTTTACGCCTTGGTAATTCACATTAGCTATACTCTTGGTAACCATAACTTTTAGTCATTTACTTTGATTTTACCAAGTTCATCTACTATACTATATACATCTTTCAATCCCACCAGCCACCGAATTTCAAGATGCCCGAATACAAATCGCGCATTTCTCATCAAAACTCCATTTGGCACCGTACAGCAGAAACATGCAGATGCGCACCCCCTCCTACCTCCCCTCCCCAACTACTACCAACCAGTACCACTATTATTATAAATTTTACACCCCACAAGTTATCTGCGGTGTTAGGTTTTTCTTTACGCCTATTGTTCGCGCTGTATCTGTATCTGGTACAATAATATCGGTCAATTGCTCACTGCGTTGTGCGACTCAATTTCCACTTGATACTTTCTTCTCCTGCCTTCTTTGCGCGCTCATCGATTTTGACCTTGTATGTGTCTCACGTCATTTTCCACTTTATACAATACACAAACAACAATAAACTCCAGTTTCTTAGATTGCGCTAACAATGTGTAAGGTGAAAAGTGGTGTGGTGAATATTATTATAAAATTGCCTTGAAAATTAGAAGTAAAACGGGCACATAAGCCGATAATCACATTACATCACATCATCAATACATGACATGGACAGATACAATGTGATACATTATCGGGTTGAGGTAAAGTACAAGACTATCTTCCAGCTGTACCTGTCTATCTATTTACCTATCGGGAATATTTGATACCCCAGCAATGGCATGATGGCTAAAAACAGGGTGTAAAATTTTTTTGATCTGTTTTGTCCTGTCTCGTCCTGTCCTTCTCCTCTTCTTACTTCTTCTCCTCTCGCTGATCTGAGGACATGCCAAGAGTCCGTCCCGCTTTCTCCCCACTGACTGACAGTTATCGCAAGATATCGCCGCAGTGTCTGATTGTCAGTGGGGAAGTCAATTTCAATCCCAAACCGGAGCCCAACGGAGCCCATTTAGTGATTTATCGTATCTAAACTGGTGATTTATTATATTTTAGTCAATTTATGACTCTGTTGTAGTTTTGGGGAATAGCGACAAACGCAAAGCTGTCAAATGCTAAGCTTACTTTGTGTCTTGATAAACTCTAATTATGTACATGCACACATACTCTCTTCTTCTCCACAAACTTATCGCTAAAAAGTGGGCTATTTTATCTGGTTTTGCCCTCTTGATTAGTTAGTAACTGAAGTCTTGCGAAGAAAGGAAACCTTTCTCATGTATAAGCCCGCTTTCATTATTGTATGTGGAGTGCCTCTGATCTTTTCATTCGGATATAACTCAAAGTTGCATTTTTCACATCAACAACATTGGAAAATAACCAACTGCTTTACACCTCTCAGTTCAAATTTTTCAACTAGAGACGTAGACACAAACTATCCACACTTATACGGTCCATGCCCTTGTTTCATTTGTTTAACGCTGTACTCTCTTTCTGTGCCCATCTCATCTCATCAACCAACCAGTCAACCAGCCGCACGACATCAACAAAAATCAATTTTTGTTCTATTATGTAATATATTATGTAATGTTTGATCTATCTTGATGTAACGTTTGGCTGGGCTGGTTGAAAAAAAGGTGAAACATATCTGTTTGAAAAGTCAACCTGTTCAATGATATGATGAAATGTTTTGAAGTGCTCCACGGTACCCTTTCTATCAAACCATTGAGACCCAATGACTCGTGCCAAGTATATAAAACTGTCTGAAAATCAAATCCAGTCTCTCTTGTCGAGTCTTGTGCCAAAAAGCGCTTTAGGAACAGCTCAAGTAGCAAGTACAAAATGGAAATTGTTAAATGGTACAGCAACGGAACCGGACACAATTCAGAGAGATCTCAGCTTCCAATCATTTGAAGACACATGGGCGTTTCTTACCAAAGTAGCAATGAGATCACATTTATCCGGTCATCATCCAAAAATTACAACCGTTTATAATAAAGTTCAAATTCAATTGACTACCCATGATGTTAACGGTTTGACTGAAAAAGACTTCAAGTTGGCTAAAAGATTCGAAAATTATTTCTTCGATTTAGGCGGCAGAGATTGAAACTTTTGTGATTTTGTCATCAGTAATTAGTGCACCTCTTCACGCTATAAGGAAAGATGCCGAACGTAGGCGGTACTAGTGTCTTTTGACTCACTCTAACTCTTTTCTGTTTTTTTCAGGCGAAAATTCTTGAATTTGGTTGTTTCGATTACTTATGATATCCCAAGATCTTAAAAAATGCTAATGAAAACTCTACTTGAATGTGTTGTATACGATCCACTAAGCACTAACGCTGCTTTTCATTGCTGTAAACCCACAGCACACATACTAGCGGTACTGAAAATTCAAGACGTTTTAGATACTGTTGTTGTGGTATGAGACGTGGAATAAGCGAGGTACAAACGAGAGATGGTACAGATATTAAACTGCCTGTTTTGTAACCACTAGTTGATAATTGTATAGAAAATCAAATCCGTGTACCGGTGGTATACAACAGGTAATTCCGTTAAACTATATTTTCAAACCTGTGTTAAATGAGATTTAACAAGATATGCTAGATTACTAATCTACAGGGGTAACTCAACAAATCGTAAAAGGGGGTACTCGGTTTCATGTTGATAAGATCAACTCAAGCGGTGTTGGTGATCTAAGATCCTTCCTACCTGTATGTCTGCCTTCCACGGTTCTCCTTTCGGTAATGCAACTATTATCAAGTAAAACTAGCTTGCAAAAAAGACGCTTGAGCTGACAATTATTGGACGCTAAGCCATTCTTTACTTGTGTCTGATATCCTATCATAATAGTTTTTGTGAAATCTATTCCATCCATTAATTATTCCTTTGGTTGATGGTACCTCAACAGCTTTAGGACCCTTAAGAGCAAACAAGCAAGTCCTACTCGCTGCGTATCTCAAAGCAAGATTTCACAATTAAACCTGAAAATTTGTACTGCAAACCCTCCAAAACAAACAATAAACATCAAGATAGTATAATGGTTATACAACGGATATGGCACGGGTAAGACTATGTTTTAAGGAGGTTGCACGGTACAAAATCTTTACTTTATATTGTTCGCAGCGGTTATTCCTATGAAAACAAAAAACAAATAAAAACCTAAAACTGAGAAAATTGGTGTTTTTTTTCGTGTTCTTTCGCAAACACCTTCAGTAAATTAGTCTGATAAATGGTTCCAGTGTAACGTGTAACATCCTTAATTACAATTAGTATCAACAACTTAACCATCTACAACAATAGCAAAACGGGTAAACGTTCAATTTTAAAACGGAACTAGTTTAAATCCAGCCTTGAAATATTTCTAAATCTCTTAATTGTTTCGAGCCGCAATTTCCAATTTAGGAAATTTTGAAAAACAATTAAAATAATTTTCAAAGGTCGTGTACAAATTACAAATTTGATTTTTGTGTCTGTTTATCAGCCAGCCATCCCCGGATTTAGACATGTTTTCGTTTTCAAATGTCTACTTTTCATTTGAAACAGCTCAAACTCTTGTAAATAAAACACGTTAATTGAGTTAAACAAAACAAATAAAAATTAAGCCATGACACGAAACAAAACATGCTGGTTCATGTGATGGCTAATGTGTTCTTTTATCTGTTTTGGGAGGTGAAGTTTTTCAAATAACTGATGGCTGGATAATTTCTTTTACTTTATTCAGTTGTCTCTTCAACTTGGTTCAAGTGTTCAACTACTGAAGTATAAATATGATACAGTTTGCTTGATTACAATTTGCCACCATTTAAATTTTTTATGCTCAGTTTCACGATGTCTTGAAGTTTTACTGTTTTGGTCTTTAAACGCAATCATTCATTTCAACAAACATCTACTATACCAATAGAAAATTGAAAAAAGAAGAAATCTCACTTGATAATATCAACATCTGTGTCATTATCTTTCTTTTTTTGTCCGTCATTCCTTTTTGAAAAACTAACTTTTATACATTCATTTATATCAAACCAACTTTAGTCTCTCGTTTCAATCCAAAAGAATTGAAATTCACCTTTTTAACCACTTTAAACAAATAACTATAATCTAAATTTTTAATCCTCAATCTTTATTCAAAAAAAGCAAAGAAAAAAAATGAAATTCACTAATCTTTTCTGTTTATCTACCATTCTTGCAACTTCAGTGTTGTCATTACCTGTCCAGTTATTACGTGAACAAGCTCAGTTGTCAGAAGCAACAGTTGTCACATACCCTGTAGTGGACATTCAAAAAACTGATAAAGAAATTCAATATGAAACTGCTACTTTACTTAAAAAGAGAGCATACGCTTATGTCACATTAGACCCAGTTACAGTTTATTCAACAACCACCAAAAAAAGAGAAACCGTCGAAGTTTCAGATTACTACAGTACCTCTGTGTCGACAGTTGTTGAAGATGGCATTACTTATACAGTCACCATTACCGGAACTCCTCCACCACCAAGCCCTACCACTACAACTTCTTCCTCTTCCTCTTCCTCTTCCTTATCTTCTTCATCTTCCTCTTCTTTATCATCTGCTTTAACATCCAGTGAACAAGACGTTATAGTGACAGAAACCGTTAAACCTGTCGTTACAAAGACCGATACCACTTACTTGAAAACAATCACAACTACAATCAATGGTAATGTTGTCACTATGTTAGAAATTGTTTACACTTCTACTATTGCAAAAGGAAGAACTGAAGTTGTTACAGTGAAACACACCTCCTCAGTTGCTGTTCCAATTTACAACAATGTGACTTCAACAGCTATTGAAAGTACTTACTACCCTTCTTCTTCCTCCTCCTCCTCCTCCTCCTCTTCTTCTTCCCAGGCTATTGAAACTTCATCAGCAATTGACAATACCACACCACTGCCTTCTTCAGTTGCCGATTTGACAAGTCAAACACTATCTAGTGCAATCGGCAGCTACACATCAGCACCAAGTGATAATGAAACTTCTTCGGCTGTTGAAATTGCAACAAGTAGCAGCAGCACCAGCAGTAGTAGCAGTAGCAGTAGCAGTAGCAATAGCACAATAAGCAGCTCAGTGGCCACTACTTCTACTTCGACCACTTCTACTTCCAGTTCATTGCAAACGCCAAGCATAACAACCTCCCCAGCTACATCATCATCTATCGATTACAGCAAATTCACAGCGTATGCTACAGATGCAGTTGATGGTACATGTTACGTGTACTATGCTGAAGATGATTTGACTGCCGACTACTCGGACTTTGAACCATACACTACAATTACAATAACATCAACAGTTGCTACAGTTACGATTAATAGATAAGTAAGCAATGGCCCTCTTTGAATTTATTTAATCTTCATGCTGAATAATTCACTACGTTGGTGTTTTTTTGTAATTGGTTTTTTATCTTTCTTTTATGTTTTTATCTTTCCTTCTTTCTTCCTTCTTCTTCTTTTGTTTTAAATACTGATTTCGCTTATATACTTGACTAATTTTTCTATACTTCACTTTACATTACGTCGTAACTAAGATTGTAGATGGCTGAAAATTGTACTGGTTCAATTAGGCAGTACCGGCAAGACGGTAGACAAGAGGAAATCCGAGCGCGTGTTTTTTTTTTTTTCTTACTTTTTTCTGTCTAGTGTTTTTTTTTTTTCCGTGTTATTTTGCTTTCAATGCGTGTTTTATACACTTGTTTACCAAGTATTGAGTATTTTGACATTTATATTAGTCAACTGTAATTAAACACGATAGTCTTGGTCAACATAAGATTCTTCTTAGTTACTATATATTCTGTCAGACTGCAAAATAGACATGAGTGAGGAAACAACAGAGAAAGTGGGACACAATATACCAAAATCGCCATCTATGGAGTGGTCAAGTGACTATAATGCAGTTGAAGAGACTGCAGAGATTAATAAAATGTCACATTTTAATTCGAGTGATGCAATATTACAACAACAGCATGGTAGTGGATTGCCAATCAGTAGAACTTTTAGCACGGATTTAGTGTCGAATTACGATGATTTAGAATTAGAGTTTGAGAAGTTTAATGGTTCAGTTACTGATTTTGCTGACGAGAGACAAGATTTGAAAAATTTGTCACTTCACGCAGATGATGTCAAGTCTATGGATTCATTGACTTGTGAGACTACTGATGAAACAGTCGAGAATGAAAATTTAACAATTGGAGAAGAGGATTCAACGCAGGAGGAGAAGGAGGGAAGTCCAATGAAGACTTTGAATGTTGTTAAGAATAGAGATGCGAAAAAAGTTGCTGATAATGGTGAGTCAATTGACAAGAAGGAAAAATTTAGAAGAGTTTCATCACATTTTACAAGCAGTAAGAAAATAGTTAATCCTGATTTAGAGACCGATTTAAAGCTGATTGAACTAAATAAGCAATTTGAAGACTTGACAAAATCAATTTTCAAATTAGAAAAAGAGATTAATTTTATTGATGATATAATTTTACCATCAGATGCGTTGCTAATCACTGAAGAAAGTGTGGAGTTTAAAAAATTGAAGTATGCTAGGGATAAGCTGTTTTCAAAACTAGAGAAGTTGAAGAAGGAGAAATACGAGTTGGGTATTAAATTGAACAGTAGAATCAAAAAGATTTATGGTGTTAATGGTGCAGACAAAGCTCAGTATTGGATTAGAGGTGTTATTAATTAGGTAATGATGTTGAGTCTTGATGTTTGAATCTCACTTGAAAGTGATGTGTATTTATTGTATTTTTAACTAGTTTACTCTTTTGTATTAATGATGTGAATTAATTTGTTTCTATATATAGCCAAATAATTATAAAGAAAGAATAGCCAAGGGTGTTTAAAAAAATGTATAAAAAAGAACTGAAGAGGTACAAATATTTGCTGTAAAAATAGCCATTTAGTAATCGTAAAACCATTTTGCATATAACAACAAATCATTGCATCTATAGTTAGCAAGTTGAGTGGTTGGATGAATTGATAATCTCACCTTTCCAGCTGAACAAATTGGACATCAAGATATGATGTTTTGAACCATTATATTCATCAAAAGTATTACATCCGTACAATTTAGCATATGGAGGTGTGTACAAATGTAAACTGATTGCAATTTCATCAGTATTGTTTGATATGCGATGTAAACCGATATCATCTCTTATATGAGTGACATCATTAGTGTATAAATTTGTTGTCTTGAACGGAGTCAATTTATTTGAAATTTTCCCATCTTTGCCATCTTCATCAGGTGGATTGTACAACTGTTCTGTTAAACAGCCTTTTAAAATCTTCATAACACAATGAGCATTCGCGTGATCATGAATCACAGAGGACTTACCTGGATTCCAAACCAGCAATAATAAATTACCGTTCAAGACTCCATTTTGGCCAAAATCTTCAATACCGTTTCTAGTGTAGTTTCTTGAAGGGTCGCACTTTGCGAAATTTAACCAGTCTACTTCATTCGAAGTGTAAAGATTCATCAATTTGACCAATTGTAAATGGTTTATATCTGATGTTTTTAAAGGTTTACTCGTACCCAGGACTGAATTGATTAAATCAACCAGTTGATTAAAAGATATCGGTTGACCTGCTTTCAACACTTTCAAAACCTCCTCTTCCTCCTCCTCCTTCTCCTTCTCCTCTCCAACTCCTTCTGCTTCTTCCTTTTCTTCACATTGGTTAATTAATGAAGAATCGTTCTCATCAATATCATTGGTCTTATGTAATATAGCAGCGGCGGTTAATATTTTTGACGTTTTAATCAAATCTAAAGTTGACTCTTTTAAAGAATCAGTTTCAACAGAATGGTTAGACAATTTTGGTGGTTCATCGAATACCGAATCTTGGCCATCTGGTGAATAATTTGAACCAAAAGAATAAAACATAAGATATAAAAGATAAAAAGATAATAATAAATTATTAAATAAATTAAATAATTAAATAATTAAATAATTAAAAGAATAATCAGACAACAAATGACAGAGTCGTTTCTTTTTCCTTTCGGTATTTGAAAAGTTTTTTCCAATTGAATTATTGATTGTGTTTGTAAGAGATAATCAAATCTGGGGTATTACTGTATTTAGTAAAAATAATCAATTTAAAGACAATACACCACAATACAATAAAATTTTAATAATAATAGTAAAAAAAAGACGTTTTATGGCTTGTTTGAATTCATTTCTTCTTTATTGTATTTTATTTATTCTTTAGCGCTTTATTTTACTTGTTTTCGTCCATGCAGAAAATTTCGCAACATCACGTGTATTAACGCAACAGGTGCAAGGTTGTGTGCACATAATCCGTATTTGAAAAAAAAAGACGCTCATTAATTGTTCAAGTTAACAAAAAATAAATGCGATCTCTGAGGATCGAACTCAGGACCTTCAGATCTTCAGTCTGACGCTCTCCCAACTGAGCTAAGCCCGCATTTGATATGATGTAAAACGGGGTGGTTTTACTTACAATATTGAAATTCAAGCGTTTTTTTTAAAAGAAATTTACAAGTGGTTTTTAAAACTCTTTGTTTTTCACGGCTATTTATCAGACTAAATGTAAGCTTTTTCAACTAAAATGTTATTCGTCAATTTCTTAAGTGGCAGATAATTGGATTATACATATTCAATATTGACTAACACGTTATTTAGCGCTAGTAAATGCAACAAATTGTGCTTATAAAAGTTTAGTTTTCTTGAAAAAAAGTTGAAATACAACTTTCAGTGTTTTATCAATTGGTTTAGTTGGAATAAAGCAATGTTTGAACATCATTCTTTTGTATACGAGATGAGATAGATATGAATGACTGCTCGTTTTGTTGTAAGATCGCTTGATAGTAAAAATGTTTTTCAGCCATCTAGTACATTGGTTCTGCAAAAATAAAGGAAAAAAAGAGGAAGCAAACTACAATTCGTGGTGTAAAAATCAAATACTATTACCTGGCATGCCCCCAAGTATTCAATCCATCTTTATGCCTATTAATATGGTATTAAACTATGGCAGTCTCTACAAAGTAGGTGATATTTTAATAGAGTAAAGTCGTTTTATCTTCACTCGATCACCACGTAAAATATTTGACTTTCAGTATTCGAAAGGTGATTTGGCGTAGCTTATGGTCCTTATTCTTATTCATCTTTAAACAAAGGTCCAGTTTAGTACATCTGATCTTACTCACCAACCACAACTGTCAAATATAAGTCTCATACTCGTAACAATTATACAGTTTGTTAACGTTCACAATGCTGATAACACTTTCTCCAATAGACTTCAATTTGATCTGAGTTGATAGTAGTCCTTGGAGCATTAAAAAAAAGTAACTACAAACATGTTCATTTACTAATGATGTTTTGAGTTATCTGTAGCTCAATTCGAACTACTACCACTTTTTAGCAACAGGTTCAACTGTAAGTAGAAACTAATGGCCAATAAGACAAAGTAGCATCTGTATTTACCCAGTGAACTTACTCATGCTTTTAGTTTGAAGTAATTATGGTCGCTGAACATGGCTAGAGAGTAAGTGAGATTCTGACAGATTGTGTTATTTGTGTTTTTTGATTTGATGGTAGAAGCTAAAAAAACTTTGCTAACCCGCTTGCTACAACAAATTATTTAATGAGTTTAATACATAACTGACTTATTGTTTCACAACACACAATGACCAAAAATTTGAAAAGCATTTCAGAGATATTCTTTAGTTTCCTGAAAAATCACA
The DNA here is from genome assembly GCA_037951595.1 of Ogataea sonorensis. Lineage (NCBI taxonomy): Eukaryota > Fungi > Ascomycota > Pichiomycetes > Pichiales > Pichiaceae > Ogataea > Ogataea sonorensis. The sequence continues at coordinate 530,467 of JBANDG010000008.1, forward strand.
ATGCTCTTATTCCTGTGAAATTCTTACAAAAGAGTTACCTTCAATTGTTTTTGTTGATCAACTATTAGAAACACATCGATTTACCATTTACCATAGCATGTGCAAATCCACGTCAATATCGTTTAGATTCTTATTTGGATAAGTCAATGATTTGGAATTTTTTTAATATCAAGGGTCATCTTGCTATCGATTAGTTAGTTGCAATCAAGGATGCTCAACGTGACGTAGACAATTATTACTATATTTTTATTATCATGTTGATTTTCACTCATATGCTCGCTACTTGCTGTTCCTAAAAGTACATACTTGGCAGCTGGAAGTAAAACTTTCCTGCTGAAACTGAATTGAGGTTTGCTTTTTCGAATTGTCAATTCACGTTTTAAAAGTTTCCAAACAAGTCGTTTTGCTAAAATTGATTACTTAAACGCATATAATTTAAAGTGTTTCGTGAAACCTTGAAGTTAATGCTCAACCAAAGTAATTAGTTTGTTTATTTGAAAACCGTTGTGGTAGATCACTGATGACTAATGTTGAGGATCTTAATAGTTTTAAAGAGCCAACAGACTCCAAATGTTGTTTTATAAGACATTCAAAGACTAAAATGGTTTAATGCACCAAACCTAGAAGACCCAGTAAACTATAGACTTGCAGACAAAGAATAGTCGATGCGAGCTATTTTGATATCAATTCTTTCAAAAACCTATTTAACAGCAAATGTCTCTTAGACCACTTTTTTTATTGAACTAAATTAACTTTTGTGGTGTTTGTAAAAGCAAACTATTTCAAATAACATAAAAAATTATGTTTTTTGGCTTTGTGCTTAAAATAAAGTAAGAAGTAAATTAGTTTTCTTTAAACATCACCAAAAAACCTCGCTTTATGAAAATCATGCCAAGATAAGAGTTAATCACCTGAACGGATGGTTTGGCCAAAAATTTAATATGAAGTACATTGTTAGTTGCTACATCTTATTTTAGAAGAAACTGCTCATTAACAGCTGTAATTCACCTGAGTATAAGGGTAGCATACAGCGTATAGCACATGTCAGCTGAATTCTATCAGGCATGAATATACGAATAGCGACATGCCAATTTACGTTGATGCAATGAAATAATCTGGGGAAACAGTCAGTCTTGCACACCCAGTTAATTTAGCGATAAACAGCAAGCCATTCACTACAAATTACACCTTTTTTGATATCATCATTATCAGGTAATCTATAAAAGAAAATAACAAGCTCTTTCAACTTGTTTTAATCAAGTTTCCTGTGAGTAAAGCTTCTCCCAACTCGTCAACTTATCAATCAACTCAGAATAGATAACGAACCGCCCAGAGACAAACCCGCAAAAGACATTATTGAGTAACACCTCCTCACACCACTACCATTATTACTTGTTCAAAATTTCTCACTTTTTTTCTGAAATTTCTCATTTTTCTAATTTTTTCATCATTAGAAGTTTTTCACCGTTTTAATCTATAAATATCAGTGAAAGAGTCTATACTATTTAAGGCAACTTCTTTTTTATGCCACCTTTTCTTCTTTAAATGATTATAGTGACGGTCTTGGTCACCAAAGATAATTAACAGTCGAGAGTGTACTGAAAAAGATATCAGTTTCAGGTGACTCTGTTTCTTCCCAGTATTTTCTTTGCTGCCTGAACTGTAATGAATTTGAACAAAACAGTATGTTTTCCGTTCCAATTTTCTACTTTCATAACTTTACAAACTAGTACATTAGTTTGATTTTCAAATTAAATGTGAGTTGATTTTTTGTGATGATAAAATACATCTTTTTTGTTGCTTGAATATATTATGTGAGCACAATTGACTACAACGGTATCTGAAACACTCAATTTTACACTTATTTGAAAATCTAAACTCTAATGAGTCATACATAGACCAATATTTTTTCTCTTTGTATTTTATTGTAAAGACCTATTGTACTCTTGAACTTACTTTCGTACCCTTGAAACTAACACTGGAACTTAATTTCATTTCCCGACTTTCGTTTTAATTTGTCTCTTTCAGTTGTCACTCATCTTTATTACGCCTAATAAAAATGTCCATGTCGAAAAGATTTTCCAAATCTAAACAATACCCTAAACCTTTGCCTTTAGAATGTATCAACTTGCCTAATCTAATACCACATAACCCGATATCATGGTGCTTTGTAATATACTCGTTTTTCGATCAAATAATCAAAAATCAAAATCGAGATTCAATATTGATTGATTACGATGGTTTATCGTTCAAGACGTATAACATTGCACATATGAACTACTTATGGAATTCAGGATTTTTTGGCAAAGGAATACTTTCTAGATCTGACCCAACATGGTTACAAAGAACAGAGAATCGATTGTTGAAGAAAAACTCTAATTTTGTTAGTAAAGAAGATATTGTTAAACATAGAAGAAAGCTACGTCAGGAATTCAAAAATGAAAGGAAAGTACTTGATGATTTAGAGGTTTTGTATAAAAAGTCAAACAATCTTGAGAAGCTCAAAGAGGTTGATTCACAGAGACATAAACTTAGTGAAAAGAGAGACTTGATCAACAAGTCGAAACCAAAGAAAAATTTCAATACTGTAACAAGAAAAGAAGATACAGAAATTATAATCAACGAAAACGAGATTGCCAATTTGGAGTATTTACAACTGTCATCTGTTGAAGCTTTGTTTTTATTACTTTTGAAATCCATTAAAGTTGTTGAAGGTTCCAAACATTATAAACCTGTCGAGCTCTTCAAACATTTAGTTAACAGCCATGGTGGAAAAAACGTTTCTAAGGACAATAAATTTATATTATTATTTGTTGTTTATTATCATTATAAATCTTTGGGTTGGTGTGTTAAACCAGGAATAAAATTTTCTTCAGACTTTATCTTGTACCAAAGAGGACCACCGTTTCAACACGCAGAGTTCACTATACAGATAATGAATGGGCAAGAAACCCAAAATTGGTGCCATTACGGTTCTGTTAGCAGAGTTGTCGGATTCGTTAGAAAGACAATGGTTTTGAACTATATTGATACTCCAACAGATTCAGAGTTTGACCAACTATGGAGCGAGTTGAAAGATGACGATGATTCAACTCTATTCAGCTTGCTGAAAACTTATAATGTTAACGAAGTTGTCATGAAAAGATGGTCTCCTAGAAGAACAAGACAGTAATTCTATGTCTATATTTGAGTGCTATATGTATTTTTATATTTAGTTTTTTCTTTTTCAATTCTTGTGATGTATTATTATAATTTTTCAATTTATCACCATCTTAAACCAACCCTTTCCATGCTTTTTCAGCCCATTTACAGTCCCTTATCTCGCCTTTGAAATCCTTCAATTCACTACGATCAACTTTGGATATACAAACATATGACTTTGAGTCAGGCATTATGCATTTGTCCTGTGTATCAGGGTACGGACAAGGACAGTCTATAGCCTTATCAACACACGAAAACGTCTCCGGACATAGATATTTGTTACAATCAGCATTGAGTTGATTAGCTTGATAGTCAAATGGCTGTGGTCTTTGTTGCTGGTGATTTTGATGTCCAAAAAAGTTTTGAAAAAAATCAGCTTTCACTGATGGAATGGCCAGACACGAAAGAAGTAAACTCTTGCACAACATGGTTTGTTTTGAAACGATTGAACGGATGTGTTAAAAAGTATTGAAACGTTGGAAGTCACGATACGATGGACACTGATTGTCTAGTGATAATCTTCAACCAAATAAATCATTAAACAAAAATGTCATTTTCATCAGCTGAATTTCCACTACATTCTCGTTCCACGTAATGCGTAACAAGTGCGGCTTTTGGAGTAGTTGAAGAATTGAAGCATTATAAAACAAGTTTTCAAACCGTTGATAAGGTATTATTTTCTAGTCAAATAAACAGTTGAATGTACCAAAAAGCTACAGATTAAGCACACTCACATGATGATCAGTTGCAATGGAAGATTCTTTTGTTCAGAGTGTAGTTTCGCAAGATGAGCTAGAGGATAAGCTCACGTTTGATCCACTACAAACTATAGTCAAACCCCAGAATCATAATTCGCCTCCTCTATTCCAAAAATTAGTTTCCGAACTATTTCTACCATTGGAAGACGTTTTGAGTCAATATAGAGCTGCTAAAAAATACAATAAATCCAGTGACAGACTTAAGTTTTTCAAAAAAAAATTTGAGGACGATAAACACCATATAATTAGAAAATTTGTTTCTGAGTATAGACAGTTTGTTGGTAATGATATCTATCCAGTGCTCCAACTCTTACTACCAAACTATGATAAAAGAGTTTTCATGATAAAAGAATCAAAACTTGGGCAACTTGTTTGTAAAATTATGAATATTTCGAAAGAAAGTGAATCATTTCATGAATTAACTAATTGGAAACAGTTGAGCCACAACAAAGTTCAGTCAACTGTTGCATTTTCAGATGTCTTGACAAAGGTCATCAGCAGTAGACGTGTTGATGTTCCTTACAGTCAACTAACAATTGATGATGTTGATAAATTTTTAAACGATTTGGAAAAGGTAGGCGATAACGTTGAAAATTTGAAAACAAATAAGCAATCCCTTTTGAAAGATATAATTCAACAAATGTCAAATAATGAGCTTCGATTTTTGTTTCGAATAATCTTGAAAGTTTCCCCCCTTGTTGTAAGTTACAAGATTTTTCTTGATGCTTGGAATGCAAACTGCATCAAGTTACTAAATACAACAAATGATCTTAAACTGGTTGCTTGGGCATTTCCTGAAAAAAATACGTCTTTGCTCGAGGATATAGAAGTTGTGCGCTTGAATTACCCATTCACTCCAATGAGGGCTAAAAGGATATACGAAGACTATAATCTTACAGCAAAAGCTAAGTTCCAAAATAATTTTTATATCGAAGAAAAATTCGATGGAGAGAGAATACAATTACACATGACCAGAAATGAACATGATGGGAGCTTAAAATTTAAATTTTTCAGTAGAAATGCAAACGACTTTTCAGTCATTTATGGCTCTTCATCCTCATCGAATTCAACGGGTTGTATTGCTCCTTATATTAAAAATTCGTTTATTCCAGAATTGAAAAATTGCATACTAGATGGCGAAATGATTTGTTACGATCCCGTTCGTAAAATTTCGCTTCCCTACACTACAGTCAGATCTAGTGGAATTATGTATCTGGCTAAACAGGATCAGAACGCTGATGGAGGTTCCTTTGACGAAATCTTTGATCCTCATCCAATGTTTAAAGTCTTTGATATCTTACGCGTTAATGATATTGCAATTCAAAACTATAAACTTGAAGACAGGCGTCGATGTTTGGATACAGTTATCAAAAATACCCCAAGTTATCTCGAAATTGCACAGTATCAAGTTTGCAAAACGGGTGATGATATAAAACGTGCGTTACAAAGGGCAATGGAAAAAGATTCCGAGGGATTAATATTAAAACATCCCGAGTCAAGATATTTTGTTGGAGATAGAAAAGTTGATAGTTGGATTAAAATTAAGCCTGAGTATTTGTTAGGTTTTGGTGAAAACTTAGACTTAGTTATTGTTGGAATGATACCTGGTATAAAGAGCTCGTATATCTGTGCGTTGAAAAATTCAGAATCTATTCATGAAAAAGCGGAAAATGACTCTTCAAATTCCCAAGATGAAATACCGACTGATGACGATAATATTGAGGCAATTGGTAAGAAAAATGTTAGTTCCATGATCAACCCAAACACTCAGTTTGTCACTCTTTGTAGAGTTGCAAATGGATTTTCGTCAGACGATTATAAAAAAATTTCAGAATTGACTAAAGACAAATGGCATAAATGGTCAGATACTAACCAGCCGCCTAGCAATTTAGTGCAATTTGGGAAATGTACTCCTGATCAATGGATAGATCCTCGAGATTCGGTAGTCATTGAAGTTAAAGCTAGATCAATTGACGTGAAAACTAATATCTCGATGTTTGCCACTGTAACAACTTTACATGGTGCTGTCTCTTACGGTATAAGACATGATAAAGATTATCATTCAATAAGTACATTGGCTGAATATCGTGCTGCATCAAATAGATATCAAAAGAGGAAAAGCCATAAAGTCATTAATAAACAATCCCCAAAGAAAGCTCGATATACAAAAAGGGATAATATTTTGAAAGATATTAATCATGAATTTAAACCACTTTTGTTTTTTTCGTCCATTAAAGCCGAGTGTGGTGAGTTATCATCTCTTTTTAAAGATTACTATTTTTGCATCAAGACTAATTGCAGATACGAAGAAAAAGTTGAGTCAATTCCACTATTATCAAATATTTTAACCTCTCATGGTGCCACTGTGGTGTTGAATCACACAATGAAAGTTGAATCGGAAAAGTCGAGATTGATTATGCTAGCTGATAAAATTACAAGCGAGGTTGCCCAACTAGGACACGAATATAATATATTCAAATTTAAATGGTGTGAAGATTGTATCAAGCTAGGTAGAATTATCGATTTTGAACCTCAGCACATACTACTTGGGGAAAGTTCTCTCATTAGTGATACCTTAAAACAAGTTGATGAACTAGGTGACAGTTACATTGTACCTACCTCAAAATCAAGTCTTCATGATTTTACTGAGCTCAATCCTCTAGTAAAACGCGAGCAAGACGATCAAATGCTTCAAGACGAATCTTCTTCTGCATTATTTCAAGATCTTTTCGTTTTCCATGATGTCTTTTTCTACCTTATAAGTTCACCAAGGGTCTCTGCAAATGAAATGTACTTTTTGAAATCCAAAATTGAAGTCGAAGGAGGGTCAGTAACCACCAATTTACAACAAGCTTCTATTGTCGTTTATCCTTTGACTTCTTTAAATTCAAACGAAACACATGGCATTGCAGTCGTACTGGAAGAGGAAAAAGACTTAGTAAACTCATTCAAACAAAGAATTGCAGAGTTTGGGTTTCAAAGCGGTAAATCCCCATATCTTGTTAACAGCAATTATATCGATGAATGCATAAAAACAAACGCTTTAGTTGATCATAGACGCTTCGTGGTTTACAGTTGAGAAATAAAAGATTCAGTTGAAATGTTTATTTAATTGGAAAGAAATTTAAACAAGGTTACGTATTTGATAGATTAGATTAATATTTTCGTAAGACGTACAAGAAAGATTCAAGAGTAAAATTTGCTGTCATAATTAAGTTTTATACGTTAAGAGACTTGAAGGAGTAAACTAAACAAGTCAAACTTAACCCCAAAAAAGTCATAAAGCTTTAAACATGTTTTAAAGAGTGTTTGTTGTAAGTCCAGAAATTGATTCTCCAACTAGATGCTGTACATCTTGAAAAAATGTGACACAAATCACGTGAACCAAACTGATTACGTAATATTATTACATGATCCGTATAAGAGATTTCAACGCTTACCTAATTTAAAATTCCGCATAGCGTAATGGTTATCGCGTTCGACTACGAATCGAAAGGTTCCAGGTTCGAGTCCTGGTGTGGAAGTTTATTTTTTTGTTATTTTAGTTTATTTCAGAACTTACTGGACAAAGATGGTGTTTTTTTTAATCTACCTACAAGTTTTCAAGTTTTGCAGGATAAACTTATGATCGTCTCATTTTACAGAAATATACACAATTATTAGAAAAACCTAACTTAATTACTAAAAAATTAATCAAGATTTTGATTTTCAACTTTTTCACCTTTTTCGTTCAAAGTATCAAGTTCCACGATTTCGGATGGACTACCATTCACATCAACACTTGAAGTCGGAATACCATGCACACTGAATTTTTCGTTGTCATCCAGCAGAATTTCCTTTAACTTGCTCTTAGCAACAGTTTTAGTTTGATCAAGCATAGCCTTTACAATACTAATTATAGGACCCAACATCTGAGCATTGTATGCAAAGTAGGTACCGGTTATCAAAACAACCGAGAGTGCGAACAATAGTGGATTTCTCAAAATTGCCATAAATTCGTTCCATCCGAGGACAACTAACAAAACGTAGATGAAAAATGGGATTGATGTAGTGTTACTGACAATTGATCTCTTTGTCTCCACATATATTGCTTCCATTTCCTTCTTAACTTTACTGCTAATATTGCTCTGCTGTCTGTTTGTCAATAAATGTGCAAAATAGTGTGGATTGGAGTATTCGTCATCCTCTTCGTAATTTTCAAACTCCTCTTCATGGGCAATATCGATATCTGGGATTATCTCTTCTTTTGTAGCTGAGAGAACTGCTGTCGACAAAATTGGTAATAGACTCAAGGCAGATACTTTAGCAATATTGAATTGATCATCAACTTCTTGAGCATTTTTCCATATCTTTGGTAAGCCATCTTCTGTGTATCTAAACTTTTCTTCAAAACTGTTTCTGATAATTCTAGAAACTGTGTCTTCGTTGATATAATCGTGGATAATGTCTCTAAATTTCAACCAAAAAGATTTTTGCAATAACTTTGCAGTCTCTTCATTTTCAGTTGCAGTAAGACCCAACTTAAAGTTGTAGGTATTCTCCTCATCATTACTCTTGAAAGTTGATAGTAAGTTATTAGTGATTTCATTAAAAGAATCAAGAACTAAATCCCAAACATTTTCACCTGGATTGGAGAAAATTTCATAGATACTTTCTTTAAAAGAAAACTGAAATTTTTTAGTGATTTTGGAGACTAATAAATTTTTTTCTTTCACTTTCAATTCCTCAGCAGATTTAGCTAGGGAATCTTCCAACAATGCTAGCTCTTTATCAAATTTAAAAGAGTCATCAATGACATAAACTGTTGCTTCTTCAATAAAATCTTGTTTAGATTTTTCAACAAAGTGATTTATAATTTTTTCAAAACTATCAAACTGCTTTGATTTTTTTGCAGCAACAACTTGATCAACAAAATTTTTCAAACAGTCACGAGACAATGATTCAAGTCTTGCTGAATGAACAGTCTTCAAGACCAAATCAACTTTAGCAAGTAAAATGTTTCTTCTTTCAATGTAAACTTTATTATTGTAACGTGAAGCATTTGAATCGTAATCATCCAGTGTTTCAACTCTTAATTTTGACAAGAGTTGTGCAATATCAATTGCAGAAACAATTGAATCAAAATCAACCTGGCTAAATTTCATTTGGAAGCGTTCAAGAGTTTCCTGAGCTATTTCGTCACATCTGTATCTTGCAACTAAAATTTGTTGTGTAGGTAAGTCCAAATCTTTATTCTCATCGATTTGTTGCCAAACTTGATTTGAATATATAGGCCATGCATCAATTGGTATTTTACGATGATATTCTGGTTTAAATAATGCATCTTCAGCATTGAACGAATCACCTAGTTTCCTAATATCTTGCTCAAACTTTTCAGCTTGAAAATGCTTATGAGCAATTGAAACAAATTGCAAATCGAAAAAGTCAGAAATTTGGAAATCTTTCATACTTTCATCTTTACTTATCTTATTCCAAACATCATTCAAATCGGATTTCAAACTATTTTGCAAATTGTCTAACGGAGTCATATCGGTAAAATCTCTAACAACAAATAACAAGAGACACTTTTGCTTATTTGAATGGAATAGCGATAAGTTAACTTCGAAAACTGTTTTCAAAAGTTCCATATTGGCACCTTGGTATAAACCAACTTGATGTTCCCAAATATTAACAATAAGTATTTCCGAAGTTGCAAGTGCAAACAATGCCGACTTTCTCTCAAAGTCTTTATCATCGGCTTTTTCTCTACCATCAACACCTTCAACATCCAAAACAAAGATGTGCTTTGAGTTTGGGTTGGAATGCGTTTCATTTTCATCTGAAGCAATATAGTTTGCGTGAGATAACCATATACCTTTAGTAGTTTGTTGTCTTTTCGTTTCATCCATAACGTCAAACTTTGTACCAAATAACTTGTTTAACAAAGTTGATTTACCTGTAGATTGTGAACCAAACACTGAGACAATGTGATAATTCAAACCCTTGTCATCCTTAGAGTCGTAAAACTTTTCAATATAAGACAAAAGATTGTCATTGAACTTTTTGTTTTCATCAATCAGTTGCAGAGATGGAACTTCAGTCTTGAACCCGTCTATGACTTGTTCGTTATTCTGCTCAACAATTGCAGGTGTTTCCTCGATTAAGTCACCCATGGTAGCTATTTTGATCAATGATTGTCCTGTGGAATAAACAAGAGGAAAACAATTGTTAAATTAATCGGTAATTGTATCTTTATAATTCCAAATACCTAACCATCATCTGTCTTTACTCTAGGTAAATGACACCTCCCTGTTGATGATTCCAGCAATGCCATAGGCGCACCAAAAAGAAAAATTACAGTTGAAGTTCGGCGCTTAAATTTAAATTTAAATCAAACCGATAACAAAACGAGCCTAATGACCAGATTTAACCATATGACAGGTTATAAACTTTGCTAATCATCTAAGATTACCCAGTATTCCAATGAATGATACTCCAAAACCAGATAGCCCAACTTTGGAATGTCTTCCAAAAGAATTACTGGATATAATTTTCTCTCTGCTTGACTTTGAATCGCAGATGTGCTTTTTAGTGACATCAAGGAAACTTTATTTATGTTGTCAGACAACACTGTTTCAATTGAAGCCTTTAAGATTGCATTACATTGGAAGCAGATACAACTTAATCCATCGGAATAATCTTCCAATTACAAAAAGAACAATTGAGTATCTACAAGACCACCCTGAAGTACTGTCAAGTATTAAAGTGTTACAACTTAAAAATGGGGATGCGTCTCGGAACCCCAAAATATCATCAAACAAAGGTGTCTGTTTTTCAGACCAAATACAGTCTAGCTACCCAATGAATTCATATTTGGATAAAGTAACAAATTTTTTACCTTCATTGATGGGTTTGCGTTATCTGAAGCTACATCTCGATAGTTTTGTAATTATGATAAAAGTGCTGAGAATCTTACCTTCCAATCTCAGAGCACTAGATCTCGTATTCAACTCCAAAAAAATTGAGCTCATCAACAATTTGAAAACATATAAACCGTCACAAATTATGAAAAATTCAACTCTAAAGAGTGTCTCAATTTCTTCACGTTATCATGAGCCTTTTGTATATAAGAAAATACGTACATCAAAGCTGTGCTTGTGGTTATTGAAACAACCAGAAAGACAATTTATGGTATCTCAATTTTTGAGAAATGATCTCAACAGTTTTATGAGTAAGAAAAAACCCAAATCTACTCACAGACTAAATCTTGAGTTTTTCAGGGACACTATGTCCCAATTGCTGACTCAAAATGCTCACACTTTACAAACCATTTCGATTCAAGGACTGGATGCGAGTTGCATTTTCAACAGGGACAATTCAAAAGTTACTTTCCCAAACTTAAAGTTACTCAAACTATGCAACCTTTCAATCACTTGCCTTAGGTGGTGGCTCCCTAGATTAGAACGAAGTAATCGTGAACTAAAAAGATTCGAATGTACGGCTCGGACTACCAGACTCTCTACAGTTGTTGTCTTGCACAGTAACTTGTTCTCACAGAACAAAGATGGAAAACTTGAGCAATGCAGAATCAGGTTTTTCAACGACACGCCTTCTGTCTGGTACTCTATTCAAGCTGATGAAAGAACATACCTTCAGTGTTTTGTTTATGACTGAAGTGTCGAAATTGAAGAACACACAGAGAAAGAAAGGCTGAAATATTTTCAGGCGGTTCAACTTTTTTTTCCAGCTTGTTTTTGAGCGAGGAAAGGTGGCTCGTGGCAAGGTGAATTGGGAGGTAATACTTAACAAGATCAGCGATTTATTTATATGTATTCTCTAAACTATACATTAGAATTGATCTTTTACTTCTCTGCAAGTATATATTCAGTCAAAAATTGCTTAGTGATCGAAAATGAGCGCAGCAGCTGTCCAAGGAAAGTTGCAAAAATCACTTGCTAGATTTAAAGAGAGGTAAGTGACAAGAGTAAGAGAACAAGGTGTTTATATTGGGATGTATACTAACATGAAGTGTCATTGTGTACACAAAAATTAACTCAGAATTGAATCCGGGTCTTACTATGAAGCACAACAGACAATCAAGTCAATTGCAAACAGATATGTGCATGCAAAGAATTACGAGGCTGCAATTGAGCTAGTTTATCAAAGTGCTATGATTTTGATGGAGTTTAAAAGATTCGATGAATCTGCAGATTTGGTGTTGTATTTAGTTGAGATTTTTGAAGAAGAGAACAAACCATTAGAGGAGTTCAAGAGGGCAAATGTGAGTAAATTGATTGAATTAATCAATACATTCCCTGATACTGATGCTAATTTGATTAGTTTGTCTAAGGAATTATCCAAGTTTTCAATAAAAAAGGCTCAGTCTGATGTCGGATTCCCAAATTTGAATTTTGCATTGGCAGAAAAATTATACTATCACGAAACAGTTGAAGGTGTTAATCTAAGTGAAAGATTACTTTTACTATCAGGCGAAAACAATCAAACTAGCGTTAATATGTTGATTGAATTGGTCTTTACATCATATTTGAAAGATGAGAATGTTTCAGCTTTTGCATATTATGTGAGTAGACTTGTTTTACCATACTTACTATTAAATAATCTAAAATTTGCCATTTTCTCATTGCAAGAATTAATTTCAAGATTAAAGACAAGTTCCAGATCTGGAAATTTCCAGTTTATCAAGTCTGGAGATGTTGAAATTCTTGAGTTGGACAGTGCCCCATCTGAAGATCTAAAAGATTGTTATAAGCTTTCCAATTTTTTACAATTGCTAGTTGAACTAGCCCAAAGAAGTACACAAGAAAATGCCACCAATTTCAAAGTGATAGTTAATAGATATAAGCAGTCAATTGAGAAGTATGAACTACTGGACATTATAAATTCAGTGGGTTTATTATATTTCAATGTTAGCATAATTCAAAAACAAAACAACATGTTACAAAGCATGATGAGTGGACTATTAGGCGGAGGTCCAAAATAGTTCGATTTTTAGGCATAAGCATTTACTTTTTTTTTTTGAAATATAAATATCGAAGTAGAATTTGTTTTATTTCTCGTAATTTAAACTATCCAGTCTCAGTAATCATCTTTCTCAGGCTGAGTATCTAGTAAACGATTCGAATGTTCGTCGAATTTAACATTTGGCGAGTGTTTGGCAATTCTTGAAGAGTTCAATGCATCGATCAACTCGGGTCTCTTTGATCTAATCAATTCGTGTTTTGCCTCTTCGTAAGAGCACCATTTTCTGTCTCTTTTACCCGATTCCGGCCAGTCTTCGCACAACTCAACAAGCTCCATTTCATAAAAATGAAATTCACTTCTTGGTATCTTTGATCTTTCAATCGACTTCAAATCTTCTTCGGTAAACATTGTTTCAACGTTTTTGCCCTTAACGAATCTGTGATCTTCCACTATTGGTAATTTTGCGATAATTTTACCAATCACTCCGCCTTCTTCCCAAGTTTCTCGACGAGCAGTCAGTCTAAAGTTGTCAACTTCATCTAGTTCCACACCACCTTTAGGCACGACCCATTTATGCTTATGCTTTGAAGACGATATCAATAAGACTTTATCGTGAGTCTTATTTAGCACTATACAACCAGATACTAATCTAGCTAATGTTTTAATATTATAAACTTGTGTTTCACGGCCTTGTCTAGCCTTTTCAGTTTTCTCAAAATTTATATCACTATCGAATTTTTCCAATTTATTACAGTCATTCAAATCTACAAAATGTTTGTCTGTGGTTGGCAGTAAGTCATCTGTATCGTCATATTGTGTAGTCATATCGTATTGAGAAAGACTGAAATTGAAATGCAAACTATAAAATCTATCTAATTGAATGTAGACCACAAACCGTTATTGCACTATTTCGGTTGTTGATACCCCAGTTATTCAAAGTATAAGTGTTGGCTGTCAGATCAGAATAGCATCTCTTTATCTTGCAGTCAATTGAATGCAGTGATTATCAGTGTTATCTCTCGTCTTATAAAAGTGATTACGTAATTAACTGTTCATGTGACTTTAAGTCACATGTCTGTCTGTTTCCCCCACGTTAATTGTTATCTGTTTAACTTCCCTTTTGGTTGGTACTAGGAATAGTGTGGTGAACACATCTCAAAAAGTTGCTTAGATCGTAAGTCAACAGAACAAAGTTTGACTTGGTAAATTTGTACCAAACTGTTACTTTTACTGTACATAAAAAAAACCTAAACTGAAGTGTTTTCACACAAAACCACTGCAAATAGCTGAAAATTAATTTGGTATTACAAACAAATGATAGGATTTGAATAAAAGTTAGTCTCAGCAAAAATATAAATATTTCAATGTTAACTGGTGCTAAAATGCTCACATAAATAGTGATTTTTTAAAGTAATGCTAACTCAGTGGTCTCCTTAGTGGTGAATAGTAGTATGGTTGGCCTGAGAAGAGAGCTTCAGTCACAACAAAGTTTATGTCGTTAAAAGAAGTAACGATAACCATTGTGGCTGGAATAAAATAAAATGGCTGATAAAGTGGCTGGTGTATTGTAAAACAAAGCAGTCAAAATAGTTTACCCACACACTACCTTCCGAATTAAGAAACTTTTCATACAAAAATTTGTGACTGCGAAATTTGTTCACGTGATCAAAATCTACTTTTTTTTACAATTTTACCTTTTTACATTAAAATGAGAGATAACCATCATCAATAATAAATAAATATATACTTATTTTATTAAATACAATACCAAAAGGATAAATTGATTAAATTAAACAAACATATATTGATGATTGGATTTTATTTATTGGATTTGAGTTTGTGGAGAAGGATGAGTTAAATATGACACAAATGAAAAAAAATTAAAATTGTAATTGTAATTATAATAATGATAGAATGTGAGATATAAAACTTATCTTAAACGACGAGCTTCTCTTTCGGATTCCATTAAACATAAGATGTCGTTTTCTCTGACTGGACCCTATAAAAATAGAAATAATTTGTGAGTCAAAAAATTGCAAATTTGAAAATTAGCAATAATTTTGATAAAAATGTTAGTATATATGCGAGTAAAAGGAAACCACAATTATAGTGGATGAATTATAATTGAATTGAATTGATTTAACATACCTTAACGTTTCTGACAATGGTTCTTGAAGTATCATCTAAGAATTCAACTCTGACTTGGGTGACACCACCTCTTGAACCGGTTCTACCTAAAACCTTGATAACCTTAGCTAAAGTAACTGGAGTTTTTGAATCCTGTAAAAATGTTACAACATCATAATGAAAATGACATATATTAGTTAGTATTTCTTCTTGTTATAGTTGTATACCTATTGTCTTGTTATTTACTGCTGATGCTACGCATAACAACTCCAAGGAATATGTATCGTAGATAAAATCTCTTTTGCGTTGACTGTAAGCTGAATAAATATAATCTCATCATTGAATAATGTTGTGGTTGTTGTTCTTTGTCAAATGAACCTTCTACAAAGGATGGAATAACTAGCTAGCATATATGCAAACAGCAGCTAAGAAGACTCATGGTGTATTTTGTGATGATATGGTAGTTAGAGTACATACCATTTTGATATATTTATATGTGTATTAATTATCGATGCTAAATCTGAAAAGATATAAAAAATTCAAGATTCTACACTTAATAGTGGTACAATTTGATAAATTAAATAGTGAAAAATTTTAAATATCACCTAGTTGGAAAAAAAAAGATCAAGAGTGAGAGAGAAAGAGTGAGAGAGAGAAGAGAAACAAAACTGCAAAGCGAACGAGCAAAAGTTGCAAACGCTCAACACAGTGGGAGAAAAAGTTCGCCCACGCAAGACGGGAAGTAAAAGCGTGGTGAGAGAGACAGAGACCACGGCCGCTAGCCACGGGCCACGGCCACGGTGTTTTGCGGTGTGGGTGGTGAAGTGCTGTTCAGGGTAACTGTTAGAAAAAGTTTTGTTTTGTAATTTATTACGTAAGATTAAATTAAGAACAGTCTTTTGCGTCGATCGACCGCGTCTTTGTGCCGCTTGATAAACGATACTCTAAGGTGATGATGATGATGGAGTGATCTAATATCTGGACCGTTGATCATGTTTGAATACATCTATTTATATGTAAAAACGCAATCCAATTAGTCTTTTAATCAATTAGATCAATTTGTCATTGCGTAATTAGAATTGACTTTTGAAAAACTAAGAAAAAGATGTCACAAGTGTCGAAAAAAATTGTTGTGTTTGGTGGTAATGGATTTTTAGGTATGTTGAGAGCAACTATGAGTTCGGTAAAGAACTATAACTAACAATATTACAATTATAATTGTATTTTTTTAATTTTTATTTATCTAGGCAAACGTATTTGTCAAACAGCGATTGAAAGAGGGTACGATGTTACATCGGTGAGTAGATCAGGTAATATGCCGAGCAAACTAGCACCAATGGACTACAAATGGGCCCAGAAGGTGAATTGGTTTAAAGGAGATATCTTTGAACCACACACTTACAAAGAGTTGCTACCTGATGTGAAAGCAGTGGTTCACTCGATGGGGATACTATTAGAGAATGACAATTACAAGAAAATTGTTCGTTCGAATGATGACGTGCTTGGTGAAATTCAGTCTTTTTTCAAGACTGAAAATCCAATGAAAAAAAACAAGTCTATTTTCAATACTTATCACAAGATAAACACCGAGAGTGCATTAGTGTTGGGCGAAGTTTTGATTGAAGTTAACAAGAACAAACCTGCATTTGCTTATATATCCGCAGATAGAGGATTTCCAGGAATTCCTTCAGGTTACATTGACTCCAAGAGGGAGGCAGAATACGAATTGTATCAATTACAGCCTAATATAAGACCAATATTACTAAGACCTGGGTTTATGTATGATGAAGCTATAAAAGAAGATGATACGAGATCAAAATTGAAGAACTTGTTGCAGTTCCTTGATACAGTTAACAGCAAACTTTTGTTCAACGCATTAGATGGGATTGTGAGAAGTCCTATTTCTACCCAAACTGTTGCAGCATGGTGTATGGACAGAATTGAGAATGAGTCTTTCCATGGTCCAGTATTGCTAGATGAGATGCTTAATGTCAAACGATAGGTGCAAAAAAAAAAAAAAATAGATGAAAAATGAAATAAAAACACAAACAGGTAGAAAGATTCAGTCTTATATCACAAAGAAAAATTTGAGTCTTTTGTGTATTGTCCCGTTTTCTTGTTTATATCTTTGTGTATAGCTATAACGATTACTATTTTGATGATGCTTTTGATAAGAAACTGTATTCGAACCGCTTCATTCTTATTGTGAGATTTCAGGCTGTGCTGCATTTAATTAAAAAGAATCTCAAATGAGACATTCGAGGCGCAATTTGAGAACGCTTCAAAGATAATCATTACATTTAATTAGTATTTTTTCAACTACTCAGACATGTGTGTTGAATATTTCGTTTCAATCAACAAGTTTTATACAGCTCAAAGCTGACTTTTACAAAATTACAAGCAGAATTTTCTTGTGAGTTGACAACAGCGAGCAGCGATTTAAAATTAATTCACTTGCAATGTCTGAAGAGTCATCTCTAATCAACAATATCCATTTCAAGAACCCGAATTACTCCCACGGTAAGTCCTCAAACTACAACAGTATTGATGATGGTGATAGTAAAGTGCAGAAACCAATAAGTTCGACAACGTCGTTACCGAGTCCATCAGGGGAATTCCATGTTCCCTTTGAACACGCAGCACATTTGAACATTAATAGAGCCATGTCATTTGGTGGGATCGGGAATAACCATATCAATCATGACAAGAGATCAGAAAGTGTAGCATTCAACAACAACAATATCTCTGGCGGAAGTTTGCATGCTGGAGGGGTACCAACCACAAGCACAATGACGAGTATTAATAATGCATCGGCAATGGACAGAAGACTAAGCTCTTTACTTAATCTTGACGAGTTGTACCAAAGAGTTGATTTATTGAAAAATATGAGACCGAGTAAGTTGATTGGGAATGCGAAAAGACTACGAGATTGGAGTTTGTTTTATAAGAAACAAAATGAACTGGTTAATTGCAGTAGTAAAATCAAGAGTTTTTACGAATCGCAAAATTCAGTTATTGACAGATATGTCGATGTCGACAGGTTGCTAGATTCAGGAATCCATTTTTCGATGCTTCAAAGCTATGAAGAAAACTTGACTGAAAACGAAGATGAGTTTGACTCTAATTTAAATGTTATAAATAAACCTCCTGCAAATGTTGACTTGGAAGGGGGTAAGTATTTAGGGTTTAATGCCGAGGAAGATGCCAATATTGTCGATTTAGCAATTTGGATAACTTTTGCATTGAATTTCTTTTTGTTAGTTGCCAAAGTGTTTGTGACATACGAGACTAGATCAATGTCGATTATTGCATCACTTGTTGATTCAATTTTGGATTTTTTATCAAGTTTAATTATCTTTTTCGCTAATAAGTATGCATCATTAAAATCTTCCAATTTCCCAGTTGGAAGAAAAAGACTTGAACCAATTGGTGTTTTAATTTTTGCTATTATTATAACAATCTCATTTTTGCAAGTGTTACAAGGTGCAATTTTCCAATTAATATGGGGAGATCACAAGATTGTTCAGCTTACTTCGATTTCAACTGGATTAATGGTTGGAACCATTCTTGTGAAATTGGTTTGCTTTTTCTGTTTTTACAAGATAAATAATTCCTCAGTACAAGCAATGACAGAAGATGCGAAAACTGATATAATATTCAATTTTTTCTCAATTTTTTTCCCAAGTGTTGGATTTTTTTTCAAATTTTGGTGGTTTGATTCAGTTGGTGCTTCATTATTATGTATTTATGTTATAATTCAGTGGTGTTGTATAGCATTAGAACATATCGCGAATTTGACAGGAGCTAATGCAAGTAAAGAAGATTATCAAGAGATACTATACTTAGCATTGAGATTTAGTGACAATATTACTAGCATTAAGAATTTCAACATTTACCATGTTGGCGATTTAGTCAATGTGGAAATTGACATTGTGATAACTAATCCATCGCTGAATATGACCGACTGCCACGATTTAGGCGAGTCGTTACAATATGCAATCGAAACACTACCATTTGTCGAGAGATGCTTTGTCCATTTAGATTACAAAGTTAGAAATTACCGAGGACATTTGAATTGATAATTGTGTATAAAACGACTGGTCCACTCAGATTACCTTTCTCCCTTTGTATAATAGACACACCAATTTAAAGATTCTCTAGTTTATTTTGAAAAATTATAAGTAAACTACATTAATGGTCCGCTCCGTTAAGCTAATGCTGGCTCTAAACAACGGTAATTATGACGTAGTTGTAAATGTGTTGTACTGTGTGGCGCATTGCATTGATTACCTCTCTAACTATATGTAAACCGCCGAACAGTGCACTGTACTCCACTGTACTTGTTACTAGGCCGCAAAAGCACATGCGCGTCAAAGGGGAAAATCCAGCTGCAGCTGCAGCTGCAGCATTAGTTTCTGTTTTTCAAGAGAGGAACGGCAAAAGGCACAGCGACTAAAAGCGACAAAAAACTGTGTGTTCTTCTTAACCCGAGAGCACCTTTGTAGGCACGACACATCCATCCATCGGCTCTCTGTGAGTAAGTGCTTTCTGTGAGTAAGTAGTGTATATAAAAATTTCTTTTTTATCTCATTTCTCATTTCTCTTTTTCTTTTTCTTTCTTTGAATAATAGAAGCCGTTTTCTGCATGTTGTTTTTTTGTTTATTTTTTTTTTTTTTAATTTCTTTTTCTGTTGATTTTAGCCCAGTTTGTTTGTGTTTCTATAAATAAATTATTT
Source organism: Ogataea sonorensis (assembly GCA_037951595.1). Lineage (NCBI taxonomy): Eukaryota > Fungi > Ascomycota > Pichiomycetes > Pichiales > Pichiaceae > Ogataea > Ogataea sonorensis. The sequence continues at coordinate 550,250 of JBANDG010000008.1, forward strand.
TATTCTGTCTGCAGCTGAATTGTCTTGAGGCTTATATAAGCCAGATCAGGTTGAAGATCAACTTTAAAAGATTTGTAACTTTTCAGTGATGTCAGTGACAAGTGACACTTACACCTATAGTAATTCTAGTAATTATTGTAAACTTACTTTATTAGCTATCATATAAATAAATATATACATAATTTCCCAAGTCTTGGTTTCTTCCAAATTGGTTCAATAAAGGAGTTTGATATTTTTTTTTTTTTTTTTCTCTTTGTGGTTAATATATTCGTTTTTCATTCTAGTCTCACCAATTTGAAAGTTCTTGGTTCTGTTGACTTAGAACAGATAAGTTGTTTTTAAGCTTGCTTATTTGCTTTGTTTTGATTTCCTTCATATCCATCATTATTTTAACATTCTGTTGTTTTAAAAGCATCTTTATTTAAAACTACTGCTTTCCTTTGTTTTTTTTTACTTTTTTTTTTTCTTCGTTGGTTCTTTCTCATTAGATGTATCATTAGACAAACCTTTTTTCACAGCATATTTGAATTTCACAGATTTATTGCTCGCATATCATTTTTAGCATTATTCATTACATATCATCCCAAATTATTATAATAACACATTTGTCACTCATAATGAATTTCAAACTATTGCTGACACTCTTTATCATGTCCTTGTCCGTCAGTGCGGCAGACGAGGAAAGTTTGACTACAACAACCAATTTAGCCAATCCAGCCAATCCAGCTAATCCAGCAGTCCCACATGCAGCTGGAGTGCCTACAACGACAACAACAACGCCTGCTGTTCCACCAGCAGCAGCAGCTGCTGCTGCTCTGGCTGCAAACCCAGACACATCAACAGACTTGACTACAACTACAACACCAGCTGTTCCTCCAGCTGCTGCATTACCTACAACAACCACGACGACTCCTCCAGCTGCTGTTGCTGCAGCAGCTCTTAACGATGTCACGACGCTATCGTCTTCATCATCATCAACATTAACATCATCCTTGTCATCCTTGTCATCATTGTCATCTACAACGACAGTGATACCACCAGCAGGTGTTTTACCAACTACAACCTCTACATCATCGTCTTTAACAAGAGCAAGATCAACAAGTTCACTAACGTCGGCAAGTACATCAAACACAGGCACAGACACAGATACAACAAGTACTTCGACACAGCAAAATACATCCATTTGGGTCACAACTACATACCAAGGTATCTTTACTACAATGCAAGTCAACTACGTTCAAAAATTCACACCAATGTACACCACAGTGGCTACTCCTTTATCTGGTAGTATAGGTCTCGGTACTATAAAAGGCCAGGTTGGTACCCCAAGAAATTACAAAACCATCACCATTTCTCAGTCGGTCTGAGTTTCAGAGCTTTCATTTTGATTGTTTTTACTACAATTATCACTATCATTTCATCATTTTTTTATCATACATACATACATTCATAGTCATTAATTTACTCCTGCCATTTTCGATATTCTCCCACCATGTAGTTAATGTTTTACAAAAGTTTCTAATATTAGATTATTACATACAACCAACAAGGCTGAAAAAACACCAATCAACTTATTGATGGAACGACACCCACTTTACTGGATTCAAGCCAAGCATTTTCAAATTACAGTTTGTACTAGTTAAAAAACATTGTGTATTTTTTTTTTCAGGTAGGTAGCGCCCGCGCGTAACTTATAATACTTTAAATTCACTTTTTAACACGCCTTGATCAATTCGGTTGTATGTGCATCGAGTGACTCTCAGCTCAGGCTCTTCTTGGCTGCCTGTTGCCTGTACAGTGTTCAACATACACACCACGCAAATTTGATCTTTTCTGATCAGTCAAATCAGTTTGTTATGTGAATAGTTTTTGATAGTCTCTTGTTGCACACCAAATACAGCTCATCCTCTCTTGGCGTTGTGTCTGTGTTTGTGTCTTCTGTCGCACTTTGATTGTTGATCTTTTTCTGGAACATTTTCTTTGCAAATATTTTTTTCTTCTTTTCTTTTTCTGTTATTATTTATTTTCGGCAAACGCGCGTTTCACAGGACAAAAGAGTCTGTATTACAAAAGCGTCCTGCAAAAGCACGTACCGTACTTTCTCTCTATATTTTTTTTGATGTCAAAGCATCACCATTTCTAATTGTGTTTGATTTTACCTATGTACTGAGTATCCATAATTGAAACAACTTTCATCTACTCGTACTGTGTAACAGGAACAGAAAACACCGATGGATAAAAAAATAAACTGCACATTGGAACAAACAGCATCAACAAATTCTGCAACTGACTGACGTGCAGGAAAAAGAGGCTCACGAGCGCTTTTTTACACAGGCATCACTTTTAGCCGTTCCTTGTGAAAGAGTGTGTATCTGCTTATTCAAAACACCCATATCTGTTTGTTTTGTTTGTTTACTCTAGTTGTCGATGCCGCCTCTCCTTTACCAAGAAATTCACAATCTTGTTTTACCAGTTACTTTTAACTGAGTAACGTAAGCGTCTCCTCCGACAAAAGCGTAAACAAATAGGAGCAACCAACATCTTTACATTTGTGTAGACAGATGATGCACACACATATAACTTACAGTTTAGAAGCAAGTCACAAACCTTGTATTAGTAAAGCTGGGCTCGTACTTGTTAACTAAAATAATAAACGTGAAAATCTCTGGCACTGTGCTGTGGTGGCTGACACCTTTTACTGAAAAGAACAACACCAAAACACTTGCGATGGTTGGTAGAGTGGCTACGTACCGATTGCGGAACAGGTCACAGGCACTCAAACATACATGCATATAAGAGTATATGATATGAGTATATACATGCAAGTAACCAACTGCACGCAGCAGAAGGTACACGGAACAACTAATTGAGTGTGACACTACTTTCTATATCGCGCGCGGTGCAAACGTATAGTTGAGGTGATGTGTAGCCCATTATTGGGTCTGTATTGTACGCTTTGCTTAGGACGATCGACCGACGGAAATTGATCTGGCGCGTGATGATGTTCACCTGATCAGCCTGGTTATCACTAGTATGCTTACTTTGTGCTCAGGTATGACTAAACTTACAATTACTGAGATGAGTTACGTTGTAATTCTCAAGTGAAAACTCTCCTTAATATGCAAAACAAGGTGACTAAATACACTAAAGTGAAGCACTAGAAGTAAGCAATCAGGTATCTCCACCACCACCTCCTGATATGATAAGCTCAGACTGTGCAAAAATTCAAACACAGTTGCCGCGCCTCAGATAATAATGCTCGCATTGAGATAAAGAAACACATTTGATTCTTTCTTTTTCTAAGTGATAATTAACTATACATACCGACACATGTGTTTGATATTCAGGTTTTCAATTGCAATCGATTTGAAAATTGACGTAAAATAGTTTACCCACGATGGAGGGTAATGTAAATCATTCAAAAGAAAACGGGGTTGCCATTTCCACCGGACGATTGGTGCAACCGTTGGAGAACAAGCAAGTCCATGCTGTCTCGAGCAGACAAAGCCAGACTGATAATACAGTTGCCCAATCCGAGTTCGAAAATAACAATACTGACCAGCAGCAGCAGCAGCAGCAGCAAGAACTGGATCCACAGACTAGTTCTGAAAGCTCAGCAACTGATGCAGCCAATAGTCAAGACGAAGAAACAAAGAAATCTGTCTGGAGATCTTTCTTGAACCATCTCAGAATATTATACATAATTGAAAACACAGGGTCCACGTTCCGAGATCAACTTGCAAACGAACGCAGCTTTTTAGCTTATATTCGAGGAAGTTTGAATTTTATAATAATGGGCATGACATTAATACAGTTGTTCAAGAGATCTTTAACTCATCAAGTTATAGAAATAATTACACATAACAAAGACCAATTTACAAGTTATCAAAACGAATTAACATTATATAAAAAGCTAGTCAAACCAATTTGTATATTTTATTTATGTCTGGGTTTCATTTTACCTGTGATTGGACTAGCTAGAAGCTTGAAAAATGTCAAGTACTTGTTGGCGTATGACAAAATTAGCGCTGATCGTATGATGTTCACAAGTGTTTGTTTCTTATTATTTGCTGTATGTATATTCTATTGAGATCACTTTTTAGTTCAAAGGTGTCTGTGTTGTCTTGCGTCTATACTAACCGACTTATTTGAGTTCCTGTCTATCTTCTTTTCATTAGAGCAACATCTATATTTTGTATTATGTCATCGCTTACAAACCTTGACACATGCTTATCTTTGTCTGTCTTATTTTTCTCTCTGCCTTTCATGTCTGATTCACAACCGGCTACAAGTGAACGGTCATCTATGTTGATGATCTGTGGTGTGAATAGTGTCAAACTGTTCAGACATTGACATTGATCATATACAGATTCCTAATTTCAAAGTCGTACATCAAGATGAACAACAACGAAGCAATTGAGCTGGATGTGCTAGCAAACCATGGGAATCAGAGACCGAGTTCGAACGATGCACAAGCAGGACAACCAGAACAACCAACCATCAACTGTGAGACTAATCGTCTAACCTTCCTTAGTGCCATGGTGCAATCTAAGATAAGAAAATCATGTATAATTTCTCAGGACGGTAATCCTGCAAGAGATCATTTATCAAACGAAAGAACATTACTTGCTTATCTTCGAACATCTTTGTCTTTTATCTTACTAGGAATTGGTATTATACAACTATCAAAGTATGCCATCAAGATTCCAATTGAATCAAACCCGTTATTAAAATCTATACTAAACTCATCTATAAAAGCGTCCGATCCGTTATCAGAATTGAAACTCTCTATCATCAGAGACTTGAATTTGACAAATAAATTAACTAAGCCTATAGGAATAGTTTCAATTGTATCAGGTATAGTAAACTTGTTGTTTGGTATGCTGAGATACCATACAATTCAGACAACTATCCAGAAAAAGGAAAATGTTACCAGTGGAATACCTTTCATGATGACACTGCTTGCTTTTCTTGTTGTTGTAAGTTAATTTTTTTCCATATGCAATTTCAGTCATTGAAATGAAAATCTTTATTTACTAACATTATTATTGTCTCTATTGTAGAGAAAGAATTACATCCTAGCAGATCTTCACACTCCTAATGGTCATAACAATTAGAATCTGACAGCTCAAAGTAAAGCAGTCTTTCTAATATAAATAGCTGCTTGTGTATAATAAAATTAAACAACAACAAAAGGTTAGACATGGTCACGTGACATAATATAACGTGTAGAATTTTGTTAAAAGCCTCAGTTTGAGATATGCTTCGCTTGTAAGAGATAACGATGATAACGGTTTTCGAGCGATAGATAGTACTCGAAACTTTAATAGTAGTTTTATTTTTCAATTGACAAGTAAAGACTGGTTTGATCTATTTTTTATTTGGTATATTTATTCAGAAACAATTGCCATCAATTGATTTAGTCGTGATCCACATTCGTAAAAGACTCGCATAATGTCAAGGAGCACACAAAAAGAAGCCAATTCAAATGACGAAAGAATACCTATAAAGATAAGTGAATCGCATAAATTGCAGTACAATTCAACTAGCAGCGAAGACATACCGTCGTCATCTACAAACTCTGTACTACTATCTAATAATTTTAAAAGTTTTAACTCGATTAACAAACGTACAAAAGAAAAGTTGAATTCAAACTCTAGTCCACAATCACCGTTTTCAAACAGTTCAACCAATGGTGCTACAAATATACAGGTTGACGATGATTTTACAATAGGTAGTAATCGCAATCCAGATAGTGTAATTGACGGCTCGGCAAGATTGTCAATAGTGTCTCAGATAATACACCCTGAATCTACAAAAACAGGAATGGCCCAATCTATCAAACATCCAAAAAACATATCTGATTTTGGCGCTTTACTATTAGAGAACAAAAAATCAGTCGCTAGAGACCATTTAGCGTCTGAACGTACATTTTTAGCATGGTTGAGAACATCATTGAGTTTAGCGTCTATTGGTGTTGGATTGACGCAGTTACTCAAATTGGGCGAATCTGAACATGATCTACATACATCCAGAATAGTGAGTAAAATACTAGGACTTTGCTTTATTTTTGTAGCAATATTAGTATTACTAATGGGAAGTGCTAGATATTTCATTATTCAAAATATGTTGTTAAACAATGAATTCCCAGCTAGTCGATATGGCGTTTTAGGTCTTTGCGTGATTGTTTTAGTTTTAACTATTTTCATGTTTGCGGTTGTCGAGAAATTGTGAAGATATGAGCGGAGACGATGCTATGTAATTACAGTTATGAAATTCAATGATTCAGCTCTATAATTTAATGTGGATACGGCCAATTTCAAATGGTCTTTTAATGAATTATTATACACCAAATACTGTAGTTAAATAAACACCCTTTCAACTCCACAGATAATAGAAATTCTTTATTATAGAAAACACATTCACGTGACTGTCAGAAGGGTTATACATATTTTTATTTTTTTGACAAACCCTGATGAACACCGCACACCACATATTGAGCCTCTCACTACTTTTTGATAATTTTTTCTCTCTCTCTCTTTCGCTCTCCCCCCATTTGCAGTATTGTAATAGCAGTTGGCAAGTTACCAAATTGAGACTATACTGAGATACTACTACTATTCACTCTCGTTACTAAGGTGAACAGTTGTGTAATGTAATATGGTGCACCTAATTCTATCAACCAACAGAGAGAGAGTAAGAGTGAGAGAGTACTAGGTTTCATCCAGATATACTTGAAATTTATCAGTAGTAAAAGTGTATACTAATATTAGTGTTGAATCAGATAACATCAGAAAGACTTTGTCATAAATCAGATACTACATCATATTAAATCAAAATGGTAGGTAAATATACCAGAAATAACGAATGATAAATTGTAATATCAGTGGCAAAACAGGGCAAATCAAGTTGAAGAATCATCGACCAAGACCAAACTCAAATCACAGAACATCACAAACCATTCAAGAGTGTTGAGTAGTTTTTATCTATGATTATGAATATTTATGAGAGAAGTTAAGTTCATTTGTAAACAGTTTCCAAGAGATAAACCCAACGTGTTTTTGAGCAAAGACTAGCATTTGTATCTAAATCAACATTTCAATGCGATTCACAGTTTAGAACAAATGAGGACTCGTTCACAACTAAGATCATAATAATGTCTTGAAATAAATTAACTTTTCAAAGCAATAACTACAACAAGTGCAATTTTTGGAGCATGTATGATATCAAACATTTAAAATTGTCTTAATAGTTTAGAGTCTACTTTACTTTACAATAATTGACGAAAAATTTGATTATTTTTGACACATGTACCACAATTTACCAACGCTTGTGCTCGTTTTCAATATACTAACATTTTAATTTTAATTTTCAAAATTAATTTCTATCATCATTATTATTACAGGGTAAAGTTCACGGTTCATTAGCTCGTGCTGGTAAAGTTAAGTCACAAACTCCAAAGGTCGACAAGACCGAAAAGCCAAAGAAACCAAAGGGAAGAGCTTACAAGAGAATGTTGTACACCAAGAGATTCGTTAACGTTGCTACTACTCCAGGTGGAAAGAGAAGAATGAACCCAGGTCCATCTTCTAAATAAATCAATTAAATTAGATTGTACTCATTATGAGAAATAATAATAACAAGAGAAATACAAAGAGAATGTGTTCAATAAAACAGAATACTTTTTGATTTTATTTTGTATACACTTATATGTCTATTTATAACGATTTTATTTACTTAAAAAAAAATATTAGCAGCTTTTTAATTGAGTGGTGTAGTATTGTAGTTTTACCCAGTGCAAGGGTATCAAACTCAAATCACAGAATTTAAACATGGGGGCAGTGATACAATAAGCTTTCGAATTTTAAGTGAAGTAATCTAACAATTTAACAATCTATTGAATTACAAGAATCCAGCTAATTTTAACAAATAGTCTAAAAAGATACCTAAGAAAAACACATGACCTGTATTAATATTGTCTTTAAACCAGTACCAACAATTTTTTGGGTCATCTAAATCAACTTTTTTAATCATTTGGAAAATTCTATAACCACCATAAGCGGCACCAGCGTAGAAACAAGGACCCATACCTGCTAAGAATCCACTTAATGTGAAACAACCCATTTGAGCAATTGTCAAACCGGTGAAAATCTTTTTAGAGTTGTCACCCCAAGCTAATGCAGTTGATTTAATACCTGCTTTAATATCGAATTTTTTATCTTGATGAGCGTAAATAGTATCGTAAGTCATACACCAGAAAAATCCACTTAAATATAATGGGATCATAACTGGCCAATTCCAGACTCCCATTGCTGGGAAACCTAGTAATGCACCCCAATTGAAATTGGAACTTAGTGCAACTTGAGGATAATAAGTGAATCTTTTAAACAAAGGATAAGTACCGACTAAAACTAAAGAAGAAGCACCTAAAAGAAAACAATCCAAAGGTAATTGCAATAACACAGCTAAACCAACAGCTAATTGAGCTCCTAAAAACACACTTGCCTGCTTGACACTGACTCTACCTGAAGTTATTGGTCTTTCCATGGTTCTAGCAACTTTGTTATCTAAATTTCTATCCAGCAAGTCATTGATTGTACAACCGGCACCTCTCATCACAAAAGCACCCACAGTGAAAACACCCATCATGTATAGCACTGATTGTAATGGAATAGTAGCAATATAACCAGCCATTGAAATTGACCACATACATGGTGACAATAATAGCAAAGTACCAATTGGTTTTTCAATACGCATTAATTCCATGTATGGTATCCAAGATTCAGGGAATTTTTTCAATATCCCCAAACCAGCCAATCTTGCCTCTTTTGCATCTTGTAGTTCCTTTGATGAGAATACAGGTTCTGGTACAGTTGCTGGTAAAATTGTACCTTGCTTATTTATGTCAGATGTTGAAAGTAGTCGAGTGTTGAATTTTTCAACTGCTAGTGTCTTGTTAGCAACTTGCTTGACAAATGGCTTACTAGCATTGTGAAATTTTAATGGACTCAAACTAGATTTCGAGAAAAACCGAACTGATTGCTTGACAAACAATCTGTTTGACACAAACAACATTTTACTTCTTGGTGAGAAAAAAAAAAAAGATCAACGTTTAGCTCTATGTGGTTGAAAATTAAAGCCTACAGGATTTAAACGAAAGAAAAAATATGCTATAACGAGCGTGAATTGTCAAGTTGACTACCAAAGTGACTGTCAAATTGAGTGGATGAATGAATAGTTTGTTCAAAACATGAAATTTGACAAATTAAAAGAGACATGAATTAATTTCGGTAGAATCTGAACTGACTATACAATATTTTACAAACTATACACTGTATATGTATGTTTGTACATTGTACCCTTGTTCGATGCTGCAGATGTTGAGCATTTTCAAATGCACAAACCGACGCAACCCTGGACAAAAGTTTTTTTTTTTTTTCTTGTTTTCTTCATTTCTTTCACGTCGATCGACCCTTTAAAAAAAGATCTCTCTTGTTTTAAATTTAAATTAATTTGAAATTAACCGCCATAAAAAATCATTAATCTACACTCAAAAGGGAAAGTTGTCAACAGATTTAAAATAAAAATTGGTTAACACACGCCCACAATTACTAAATTGGGACAGAAATTGAAAAATGCTGAAAAGTTTCAAACTGGAAAAAGAGCGTGGAAAAAAAATACACACATACACTTGAGTGAGAGTTGGGAAAAAAATTTACACTACACAGGCGAGGAAAGTTGGTGGGTGGTGCGAAAGGACTGACTAGTGTTTGTAGATCAGAAGAACAGCTTGAATTTTTCAGTCATAGTAGAAAAAAATGTAAATATTGACAACTATCTCGTTTAAGGTTCATTGATAGAGACCTATCAGTAACTAGCACAAGTTTGATTTATTATTTGAATCTTGTTACGAGTAGTAATTTGAGTATTAATACTTTTTATTTTCTTTCCCTTTGTTGACAAAAAGCTCAAGTTGATAGATACCCAAACAGAAGGAATTAAGTAGGCAAGTCACATAAACGCCACTTAAAATCGAACCTTTTTTTCCCTTTTCTTTTTCATAGAACTTTAGAGCCCCGACCAAAGAGAAAGTAAGATACTACTAGTTGACCAAGTTTTAAAGCAATCTTTCACACATTTCCCTCCTACCTCATAAGGTTTTTTTTTTTTTGCCATTACAATAAAGTCCCACTTTTATAGATTTTCACAGCCCGTGCTTGATTTTATTCCACTACAAAACCACCAGTAACTTGTTTTAAACAGGGTATTCGTTAAAATAGATCAAGTCATACACAAACGGAAACGGGATAAACAAATTGTTTCATATTAAAAAATTAAGAAAATAAAATCATTGTACATATAATCACATAAGAAACTTTTTAATTCTCCGATGGATACTCAAATTCAACAAGCTGTTGATATTGCGTCTAGTGCAACAACAGATGCCAACCTGAAACAACAAGCAATCACATTCATCAACCAAGTTAAATCATCTCCAGATGGATGGCAACATTGTATTAATTTGTTGAACACAAATGACAGTATTTCGCCAAATGTCAAGTTTTTCATTTTCCAAGTTTTAAATGAAAGATTGCAGTACATGAATAATGATGAAAAGATAACATTAAAAGACTATTTGTTTGAATATTTGAAAACGAAGATAATCTTACCGCATAAAGTGGAGCCAACTTTTTTGAGAAATGCATTAGCTAAAACATTTGCATTGATTTTCGTTTATTCAACATTAACTTGTTATCAAGATTTAATAAAAGATTTATTAAAATTGACAAAAATCAACGTTTCAAATCCAGAATTGGATTTCAACGATTTAGCAACAGATTATTATTTGAGATGTATTCTTGTTATTCATCAAGAAATTGGTGATCAAATCATTGTTAGAGACAAGGAAACAGCAGATAGACATACTTTACTAAAAGACGCAATAAGGGCAAATGATATGATTTCATTAACGACATCTTGGAAATCAATCTTGCAATATTTTATGAAACCAGAAGTTGAAAGTGAGTTGAAATTAGATATTTTAAATAATTCTATTCAATGTATTGGTTCATATGTTTCTTGGATTGAAATCAATTTAATTATTGATCAAGATTATTTATTAATTTTATATCAATTTTTAAATTCTTCAAATGATCAACATAAAATTACAACTGCAAATACATTCAATGAAATCTTACATAAAAAAATGTCACCATTTAAAAAATTAGAATTAATTAATTTCTTAAATTTAACAAGTGTCTTGAATGAATTAAACTTAAATTTCAAAAATTTAGATTTTGATGTAAATATTGCATTTGCCAAATTAGTTGAAAATTTAGGTTCTGAATTAGTTTTGATTTTAGATTTAAGTTCAAATGAAGAATTGTCAAATACTGATTTCAAAAATGTAACAATTAATAAGATTTTAGAAATTTTCCCATTAATTTTCAATTTTTTGGAAAATGAATATGATGATATTTCAGTTGAAGTTTTCCCATTTATTTCAAATTTCTTGTTATTTTTGAAAAAAAATATAACAAATGATGTAATTGATTTTTCTTTATTAAATAATGAAGAAATTTTAACAACTTTATTGAAAAAAATAATTTTGAAAAAAAAATATGATAAAGATGATGATGGTGATGATGATGAATCAATTGAACAAATTAATGAAATTAGAGGTAAATTAAATTCATTCCATGACTCAATTATAATTTTAAATGAAACATTAGCTTTGGATGTCTTAATCAATTGTATTAATGAATCATTATTTGGAAATATTGTTGATAATAATGGGAATGGCGATATTAGTAAATCTGATTGGAGATCAATTGAATTAGGATTATACGAATTAACCCATTTCAGTGAAATTTTAAGAAATAATGTTATGAATTTACCAAAAACAATGATTAATAATTCAAGACCTTATTTCATATTTAATGAAATGTTGTGTAAATTGATTAATAATTCAGAATTAATCTTAATCAATCATTCATTAATTCAATTATTATTTTTTGAATTAGTCTTGAAACATTATACATTTTTCAATAATAGTTCAATTCAAGTTGAAAATGTTGATAAGAATGAAATATTATTAAAAGTTTTAAAAATTTTTGTTTCGAATTTTGGTGTTTTCAGTGAATATGAAAAAGTCAAGTATAGATCATGGTATCTATTTTATAGATTTATTAAATTGACAAAACCAATTTCAATTAATAATTTTATAATTGAAGAATTGATTCAAAATTTATTACCATTATTGAATTTTGATTTCCAAGTTCAAAATAACAAAGAATTAACAGATACAATTGATTTAACTTCAATTGAAATCAATGGTAGTTTTGAAAATCAACTTTATTTATTTGAATCAATTGGATTATTAATCACATTATTGAAAAATGAAGAAAATCCAAATATCAAAAATTTGAAAATTAAAAATTTCGAAATTGTACTACAACCATTATTTTCAAATTTGGAGAAATGTATAAATAATTTAAACAATGTTAACTTAAATACGGTTATTCAAGTTCATCATTCATTGATTTCAATTGGTACTATTTTAAAAGGTTTAGAAAATTTATCAATTTCAGAAATTGATGAAAAATACGTTTCAATTTTACAACAAATTTCACAAGTTTCATTAATAACATTAGAAAATTTTATAAATTTCAATATTGTTAGAGATTCAACACAATTTTGTATTGTGAGATTATTTATTATTTTGATTAAATTACCAAATTTCGAAATATTCTTACATGAAATACTATCCAAATTCATAACAATTATAATGAATAACTTCGAAAAATTGAAAATCGTTGAAATTATTAATTTCTTGAATTTCTTATCGCAAATTTTACATCATTGTAATAAATTACAAGAAATTTATTTATTATTAAATTCATTATTAACACCATTAATTGAAAAAATTTTAAATGTACTAAATTTATTAAATTCAACTAATAATGATGATTTCATGAAGAGAGATTTACTTGATTTGCAAAAATCATTTATTTCAATGTTGATTTCCATTTCACAAGATCATTTGAATTCATTATGGCTAACTAATGAAAATAAGCTAACTTTGAATAATGTTATCAATTTAATGTTTAATTATTCTTATAATTACGAAAAGAATGATTTACAATTGGTTAAACTATCACTTACAGAATTGAATGTGTTGATATCTGGTGTTGGTAGTGGTAAAATTATTGATAAATTAGATTTTTTCAAAAATGATGCAAATTCATTTGAACAAGTTAACGATATCTTGATTAATAACTGTATTTTAATCTCGATTGAACTTACATTCAAGTTGAAAAATGAACTTTTGAAAGATGCTCAATTTAGAAATAACATTCTGTTGGAGATTTCAAGATTATTAAAAGCTATTGCATTTATCGGATACGAGATACCAGATATGAACAACTTGAAAAAACAACAACAACCTGATTTAAAGACTTTAAAATACAATGAGATGATGTGTTTACAGATAAATAACAGCTTGACAAACAACTTGGGCTTCCCACCCGATGTGTCACAACATTTCTTGCAAAATTTGATTCAGCTTTCAGATAGACAATTTCTAAAATTTTTGATCAGTCTTGTTGAAAATTACAAAAACGGTGCTTGAAAAAAAAAAAAACTCAAGTGTGCTTTTGTTTGAATGCTACTGACTCTGAAGTCTGTCTCTTTGTATGCCGTGTATGATTTTGTTCCCTCTATTTTTTTTTTTTTTTCATTTTTTTTTTGAACTTTTGATTTCCCTATATATTAACCAAGTAAAAGTAATGCATGTATAAATAAAGACAAATTAATAAAGTTTAAGCTGGAAATGACAGTAACGAAGTATTCAAAAAATCATATTAAGCGCCAAAAAGTTAAAACTGTCACAAGCACAAAAATTCCCCCGCTGCAGGGATTTAACGGCCGGTGTCCGCTGAAGGTTTCTTCAGTGTAAGTTTTGAGTCCCGGTGGACAGTCTCACAGAGGAATATTTAGCGATTGTGAATAAAAAGCGAGGAAAAAACCACAGTGTATTTTTTTTTTTATTATCTTATCTTTTACCCGCGCCACACTTATCGTTTTGTGTTGCGCCACGTCCTGATAGTCCACATATGTAGTAGTGCGGCTTTGTGTACATTGATTAATACGGTACAAATTTTTGTATGTTAGCCGTTAGTCACATCAAATTTATATTATGTTACTACGCCACATTACCGCATTACCGCATTACCGCGTTGCCATAAATGAAATACTATTTTGTCCACTGGCAACGGCAGAGTGCGTCCAAAGGAAAAAGGCGTCCTGGTGGTGCGTGGTACCGTGGTACCGTGGTGCGACCGATTGTCGTGGTGGTGATTATTTTATTTGCCTGATTGGATCTGGTGTGATTTTATGCGGTAAGAGAGGAGGGAGGAGAAATAAATCACAAGCAGCGCCTGTTACTTGTCGATTAGAATGATTTGACTAGTTTGACTAGATTGTTTCTTTGATTGATTGATTGACTAGTTGACAAGTGAATGAATAGATAGATTTGTTCCAATGCACACGCTCTTATTATCGTTGATAATTTAACTTATTGATAACACAGTAACTTCACTGAATCAAACATAATCTATCTCACTATCTCTCTCACTCTCACTCCTTTTTTTTTTGTCTTCTAATCCTGCTTGTGTTGTTATCGTCCACACAAGACTCTCCATCTTGTCTTGCCCTTTGTTTCTTCAATAAGGGATCTTATCTTTTTTGTTTTCCCTTTTGTTAGGCTTTTATTTTATTAATTTATTTTTCTAGAATTAATATTAACAAGTTCAAAATTACACTCATATCGTTTCTGGTGGGACTTGTTGTAACGACTGACCAGTTGTTGTCTGTTTCAAGATCCGTTCTATTCCTTAAACCCACACAAAGTTGTCAAGTCCTTCTCCCTGAATCTCATTTTGGTTCCTTATAGCCAGTTCAATTCGGTGGCTAGCTAACTTTCACCAGGGACAAGTGTGTTTTTTTCATAGTTAAATTGAAGAAGCGGCGTCTAATTTTACCCACCAATTTGTTGTTCACCTGCTCTTGCATTTACATCGGCAAACTCTATTTGGGTACTAATTTACTTTAAAACTTGTTCAAGAGTTGCCTCAATTATACAATTGACTTATTTTCAGGATGGGATCATCAGTTGACCAATCAACCCTGGTTTCAATCAACTCCCACGAATCATTATCATCCATAACTACAACCAAACTTCCTCCTTCACCGTCTTCTTCCTCAAATTCATCGGCGCACACTGCAATTAGTACCACAACAATTACTACAAAAACTGGCTCAATTCTCAACAAATCAACAGAAATTCAGATACCCAAGAGAACAACCGTTAAAAGGGCCAATAGTGTCTCCTTTGATGATGATAGAGATAAACTTAGGTCGAGACTAGATTCAACATTTAATAATTTATTCAAACCAAACTATCAAGATATCCATAATCAGAATGTTATTAATAATAACAAACAAAATGACGAATTTGTGAAAAGACAAATACCTGTTCCATTTCCAAAAAGTTTGAACACAACTAATAATTCACAATCAAGTTTAAAAATTTCAGTTTTCGATCCATGTTCACATTATTTCGATAATCATAAATATTTGAAAAACTTGAAAAGTTGTAAACTCATATCAAATGAAGAATTTTCCAAATTCTTGATTAAACATTACACTACTGAATTGCCCAATGTTGATCAAATGTTTCCTTGGTTACATGGAGTCCATAAAAATAACATTGCTCAACTGAGATTCTTATCAAATTTATCAAACAATAGTGATCCTAATAACAACAATCTCATTAATATTGCATCAAATTCACAACCAAATCAAATTCATACCCCTAAAAATGTTAGAAACTTAATGTCAATTAGATCGAGTAACTTGAACGGTGAAGTTTCACCTTGTTTCGATAACATCATAACTGAAAAGACAGGCATATTAAAAGGTTCTGTGTCATCATCTGATATTTTAACTTCATTGATGGATACTTGTAACGTTGGACTATATTTGAAAAATATTTTAACTCCTGATATATTGGATGAGTATTCGTTTGATTTAATCATGAATGATTGTTTCAATACTAAATTATTACCAATTTTTAAAGATATGGACCCACAAATTGGTGTCTCATTGAGAAATTTTCATATTCAAGTGTCAAAATTAAGTCATATTTCCGATATTGTTGTTTATTGTTTTAATAACGATCATAATGTTTGCATCTCTGATACTATTGATCACTCCAAAGATCAAGTTTTCAATAAAAAATGTAAATGTGTATCTTTAGCTAGACTAATACACATTGCTCAACTTTTATATTTAAAAGAACATTCATCAATTTTAGAAAATGATAGTTATAAGTTTGCTTCTGATGAATTGTTGAATAAAAAATATTACAATACTTTTATATTAGAATCTCCAAATTTGAACTATTTTGATTCTTTAAATTTATTATCGATACCAGTTTTAGATGCTAAATCTTCGGATAAAAAACCTGGTGAATTATGTTCAAAATATGATTTAAATGTTTTCAATAATTGGGATTCAAATTATCTTTATAGAGAAAGATTAGAAATTTCAAAAATGTCTTCAGCCACACCTGTATTACAAAACGTTTGGTTTGGTAATACTACCGATTTTGAATGTTTACATATAAAATTGAATTTAGGTATTCAAATTACTGAAAATGAAACTTTTTTCAAAAATTTTTCAAAAAATTTAATAATGGATAAACCACTTTATTGTGATCCAACAAATACAATTGTTAATTTAACTAAAAATTTTTTAGATAATGAATCTTTGAATAATAATTTAGATGATAATTTAATAACTCCACCAAAATCAAATTGGAAATTATTTGTTCATTGTGTCGATGGTGCTAAAATTCCTTCAGTCTTAGAATTGAAGAGTATCTTTGGACAACTTGATCAACTAAATCAGATATATTTAGAATTCCCACCTTCTGGCTCAATAGGTTTAGCCGATTTATCAGAAGACGATTTACTTTCAATTATTAATATTTGTAAATTATTGTTTTTTAAAAGTGATGAAAATTTCTCAAGTTTACTTTACTGCTCTGATGGATATACTGAAACTTCATTATTAGGGATTTGTTTTGTCATTTATGCAAAAAATATTGAACTTGATGAAGCTTTAATTTCTTTGCATAAACATTATGGTAGACCTTTTTTCATTTTCAAACCTGATTATATATTGCTACAAAAATTAGCACCTATCTTGAGAAGATTTTCACCAGTGAATCCCTTGAATGAAGCTGAGATCAAGCAAAGTGACCAACAGTTGAAATTTGAAGATGATAAATTTTTATTGAAATCAATTTTGTTAAAACCTAATTATGCAATAAATAGTTCAACAGTGAGGTGCTCTTTTAATTCTACATTCACCACTTCAACAGGAAGACACGTTGTCGAACTAAGAGGTGCTCCAAAATCAATGAGTAGCGACTCAAAAGTTAATTCATTAAACTCGCAAGCCATTTCAAATATCATTACAGACTCAAATGCGGATTCAGCAGACAGTCTTTCATCAGAAGAACTTGATAACGATGATGACTCAGATGATTCAACAGATGACTCAGATGAAAGCTGTTGTGAAAGTGTCATGGGATCATTACCTTCAAGAATTCTACCTCATCTATATCTAGGCTCTTTAAATCATGCTAGCAGCTTACCATTATTGAAAAAATTAGGAATTAATTACATAGTTAGTGTTGGTGAAAGAGTGCCATGGATTGATGAACTGGAGTTTTCAACTTCGACAACTAAATCAAACTGCGAAATTCTGAAAATTAAAACTGGTCAAAGGAATCTCAAAGGTTGTAAATGTTGTGTTAAAGAAGTGATGAAGATAAATAATATAAATGATGATGGTATTGGTACTTTAACAACTACAATTGACGATGCTTTAACTTTTATTGAAAAATGTTATGATGAAAACAGTAAAGTTTTAGTTCACTGTCAAGTTGGTGTTTCAAGATCTGCAACAGTTTGTATTGCTGAGGTTATGAAAAGATTAAATATTAGTCTGCCACGTTCTTATTTATTTGTTAGAGTTCGGAGATTGAATGTCATTATTCAACCTAATTTGAAACTAATGTATGAATTATTCTTATGGGAAGAATCATTCATTAAAAACAAGATTGAACAACAGGAAGAACGACAAGATAGCATTTCATCTCAATTGTCACTAGTTTCCACAATCAATAGCCCACAATTGTTCAGCAATAGTGAAAGATCATCATTTTCTAATAGTTTTAGTTCAAGTTGTTCGAATTTTCCAGCTTCTTCAGTTTCAAGTTCTTCCTACGGTTTAAATCGTGATAGTGTATCATCGATTCATAATGCTGCTCATAGTAGGCGAAATACATCTAAATCTCACCCAATAATGATTAATTTTGATAAATCAATAATGGAAGAAGAGGAAGTTTTCATAAATTCAGATTCCTCGGATTCAGAAGCAACTTCCATAGTTGATGTAAAAGTTGACGTTGGTGTTAACTTTGGTATTAATTTCAACACTCCTCTAAAGTTTAAAATGGAGAATAGTTCAAGTTTAGTCACAATTGGTGAAACAGGAGATGCCAAACCAAACAAACAAAATAATGAAAAATCAGTCTCACAAACTTACTACGAGGATGAAATAACGTATTTCAATGATTCTCAATTGATTACCAATAGTCCTGGATTTATTAGAGAGGTTGACTGGTTCATTCTATGCAGAGAGATTTATAACTTAAATCGTGCTTACATCAAATCAAATTAACAATTATCTAACAACTTGCCAACTTATTTGTTTCACTATTTCATTTTTTTGTTTTATTTCGTTGACACATGATTCAATTCAGTTGAACACCATGATTTTCGTTCTTCGTATCCTATTATTTTTTACTTTAATTTTATTTTTTTTACATGCTTCAAGGCTTTAAACATTTTGATGTTTTTTTTTTTCACGACATCATTTTTTTTTTTTTTTGCTTTACTTTATGGTTTCGGTCAAGATTTTTCCTTTCTTTTCACTTTCTTTTCACTTTCTCTTCATTTTCTTTTCATTTTCAGTTCTCTTGCTTTTCTTTGTTTTCTTTGAATTTTTTCAGTTCTCTTTATTTTTCCATTATTTCACTTGCTTTCAAATTTTTGATTATCATTTTTTTGTGTGTTTTTCAGTTCTTTTTTCTTGTTTTTGTCACATAAGTGTTTTTTTTTATCAGTATTATTTTTATCATTATTCTTTGTGGGGGTTTCAATAACAGTTTTTTCTTCATACTGTTTTAATTGTACGCCGTAAAGCCTCATTTATTGTCTTATCTTTGCATTGCCGCGCGGTTGTTTGAATTTGAACGCATTGGAATTTAAGTGAGCAGATATATAAAGTGAAGAAGAGCTCTTGACAGGTTGAATGTTTCACCACTTATTATATATAGAACTTTTTACTAACCTCTGATTAATTACAAACTTTAAATTTTCTGAAAAATGTCGAATATTGTCGTGATTGGTGCTGGTGTCTTGGGACTGACTACCGCTTATGAATTAGCTAAACAAGGACATTCAGTGACTATAGTTGCCAAGTCTGTACCATCTGATTTCGATTTCAACGATAACTACACATCCCCGTACGCAGGTGCAAACTGGCATTCTTTTGCAACTCACGAAGAAAAATCTGTCCAGGAGATTGATGCCGTTGGATATTATAAATTCAGACAACTGTGTAATGTTCCTGAAAGTGGTGTTGTTCACAGAGTTAATGTTAACTACTTGACAAACTCAAAATACAAGCAATATTTGAAAGATGGTAAACAAGCGAGTGATTTAGTGCCTTGGTTTGCCAGCATTGCTGAAAATTTTAAGATCATTGAAAAAGAAGATTTACCAAAAGGTTATGATTATCATTCAGGTTTTAAATTTGATGGTGTTGTTATTTCTACAACTTACTATTTAAACTACTTGTTAAACGAAAATTTCAAGCTTGGTGCTCATCTGAAACGTAAAACGTTGACCAGTTTGCAACAAGCTTCAGACTTACATCACTCCGGGTCGAAGGCAGATGCTATCATTAACTGTTCAGGACTGCTAGCTAGAACTCTCGTGCCTGACAAATCTGTTTACCCTATCAGAGGCTGTACTATTTTGGTTGAAAATAGTATTCAAAATTTGCACGTCATTGAGTACTTTGAACCAGATCACCCGCTAGAAGAGTTGTATGTCATGCCTAGAAAGGAAGGTGGATGTGTTATTGGTGGCTGTTTTGAAAAAAATAATGAAAACTATAATGTTGATTCGGATCAGGTTGAAAGAATCTTGAGTAAAGCCAGATATTACTTACCGGATTTGGTGGACTCGACAAAGGGCAACTCTTCAAATTTCGACATTGTCAGATACCAAGTCGGCATGAGACCGGCTAGAGAAGGTGGATTCAGAATTGAACTTGACGCAGACTCCATAACTGATCGTGAAGTCACTCCTGTTGTTCATTGCTATGGACATGGCGGATCCGGGTACCAGTCCAGTTGGGGATCTGCTGCTAAAGTGGTGGAAATCGTTGGTAGTATTCCAGTTTCAGGTAAATCAAAACTGTAGACACTATGATAAACAAGTATTTACATTAGTATAGTATAACACAGTATAGTATATAGAATAATCAAGTCACATGGTATATAATCACGTGGTTTGTTAACAACTTTTTTTTGGCGCTCGGAAATTTTTCAGTTTTCACACGACCCTTTTGCTCAATTTTTTTGTGTGAGCGCTGGAGAGAATGAAACAAAGTGATCAAAATGACATTGATGTTAATAAGGTATATAGGTGGAGGATGTTTATAAGTGGTATATCTTGTAGTTTCGTCAGTTGATTGATATATAGGTAACAGTTTATTAATACATATACCACATCACATAAAATGAGATCTTCGCAAATTCTAAGTTTCCAAGAAACACTCACGGCAAGTCTTCGTAGACCATGGAAAACATACAAAGACGGTACTTTGTTCTACGGTCAGTCAAAGACAGGTAACAAAAGATTACCTTTATCAACCAAACAAGGTAACAAGAATTTCTACAAAGGTACTAGATCTTCCGGTATTGGTAAATTCGACTCTTACGGTAAATATAACATTAACTACGAAAAAGTGAGAACTTTTGTTGCTCCTGCAAATTTACAAGATTGTCCATTAAAACCATTAGTTTCATCAAATGCTCCAATTCCAAGAAATACATACAAAGGTTATTCAGGTACTACAGATGGCAGATTTTTGTTTGATAAAGTGAAGGAATTTATAGAAACCGGTACTGTTGAGTATCCAAGAACTGAAACTTACTCCGAAAGAGGTTAAGTTTTCAATGAATTTTCAAGTCAACCAATGCATGTACATAGTGTATAGGAAGACAATGAAAAAGAGCTGTTGCTTTTCTTCGTTCTTCTTCTTACCTCTCCCCACCCCCCTCTTTCTTCAATAGCATCCCTATAATGAGTTTAAATCAGAATATCAAGTTCACTAAACAGTAAACTGTAAGCGGTAAATCTATTACTAAAAACCTACATATACAAAATCGAGCCTAAATACATCTAATCAAGCATCACCACATCCTCGGACTGCTTTTTCACATCGACAGGTTCTGATTTTGGTGGATCAAGATCCATATCTTCATTTACAGTCTCGTTTGTGGTTTGAATTGGAACTTTTTTGAAAAAAGGTAATGTTTGCTGGCCACCTTTTAAAGGCTTGATTGGAGGCAAAATTGTAGATTTTTCAACAGTAATCTTCGACTTGATTGGCAGCTTGTCACTATCATCATTTTTATTCTCTTTAGTAATGTGAATACTCCCCTCAGCATTATTATTTAGCGAATGATCGTTCAAATCAGTATCTGCGTTTGCGAGGCTAATATCTTCTTCGTCATCTTCGATATTTTCAGGATTCAGTGTGACTTTTTGAGAGGCAATCAATTCTTTTAGCGGATAAGTCTTTGGAATCAAGTCTTTTAAGAAAATCAAATTATCATTCGAAGTGACAACCTGATGGAAATCATTATACTGCACTTTTTTACGCTTATTTGTCTTTGTATTAAAAACTGCCTTTTCAGTGAAATCCATAATAAACAATTCAGTTGCTGCTCCAAGCAGGTAATTTGCAGACTCTGTAGACGATATATGTTCTGGATCTAATTTCAATATTTTCTTGATTCTAGCAATAGGCAATGTCAGCGAGGCTGCATTTGTCGTTGTAGCTGGTTCGTCAGCTAACGAATCAGAAGCCTGTATATCAGTTTGCTGTTCTTTGTTTTGCTCATCTTGTTGCTGTTCTGTGTTAAGCTCATCTTGTGGCTGTTCAAGTTGTTCAAGTTGTTCCTCTGGTTGCTCAGACGCTTGAGCGGATGGCTGTTGTAGATCAATGGTTTTCTCGCTTTCCTCCCTGGATGAGCTGGTAATTTCCACTGCTTCACTAGACATGTTTAGTGTATTACTGTTGTGGTGATTTGTATATAGGTAGAAACCATTAGAAAACTAAAATCTAATCATGTATTTAAACCATTTGTAAACTCACGTTTTGATAAAAGTTGAAAATGAGCCAAATTCACAAAAACGCGTTGGTGAGAAAAAAGTTCACTAAAAGTTAGAAGTGGCACTTAAATTTCACTTCATTTGACAGGAACTAACTACACATAAGAAATTATACTCACATTTGCTGTTTGTAGTTATTTGGAATTACACTCAATTGACTTATTGATAAACTTATTTGCTAAAAATACACAAATAAACATGTCTGCAGCGGATGTGATAATGGGCAGATCCAAGGCGAGTGATCCAAAGCCATCAATCATTCAGTCTAAAGAAGAAAGACTTGAAAGAATGCCATGGGTTGAAAAATAGTATGTATTTTTGCTTTAAAGATTTAGAAATTACAAAAAGTGATTAGAATTACTAACAGTCTGATTTGCACTTTTTGGCATCTCTCCACTTTTTTTCACAAACAGTCGTCCTAAGAATTTAGATGAAGTGTCATCGCAAACAAACACTGTTCATGTCTTGAAAAAGAATTTAGAAACTGCAAATTTACCACACATGCTATTCTACGGTCCTCCGGGAACAGGTAAGACTTCTACGATTTTAGCTATGGCTAAACAGTTGTACGGACCAAATTTATTCAAAAGTAGAGTGTTGGAGTTGAACGCTTCTGATGAAAGAGGTATTTCAATTGTTCGTGAAAAAGTCAAAAATTTTGCTAGATTATCTATATCGAATCCGACCGAAGAAGATTTACAAAAATATCCTTGTCCTCCGTACAAGTTGATCATTTTAGACGAAGCCGATTCAATGACTTCTGATGCCCAATCCGCTTTAAGAAGAACAATGGAAACGTATTCGAGTATTACCAGATTTTGCTTGATTTGTAACTACATTACTAGAATTATTGATCCGTTAGCTTCGAGATGTTCGAAATTCAGATTCAAAAGTTTAGACTCTGGCGACTCTTTGGAAAGATTGAAGTATATATGCGATTCTGAAAAAGTGGGTATTGAAAATCAAGACGAGGTATTGACTGAGATCTTAAAGATAAGTGAAGGTGATTTAAGACGAGCTGTTAATTTCTTACAAAGTTTGAATAAGCTATTAGCGAGAACACATGATAATGATGACGATGTTGTTATGAAAGACGAGGAGGATGAGTCAATAGAGACTTCGAAATCATCACCTTTTTCAATAACCACAAAGGAGCAAATTAGAGAGTTGTTTGGATATTTACCAAATGGGAAACTTTCAGAATTGTTGAGAATCACACAAAGTCATAAATTTGACCAAGTGCTTGAGTTCTTGGACTTCGAGGTGTTTAAGAAAGGTTATAATGCAACATTGATTATAAATGCATTACATGATAAGTTATTACTTGGTGGATCTGAAAATTCAGATGATGTTGATGTTTCGTTGAGTTTGGATAACTTGCAAAAAAACAAAATTTCGAAAATTTTGTTTGATACCGACTTCAAATTGAGTAGTGGTTCTGAAGAATCAATTCAAGTGTTGAATTGCATTTTACAAATTTCCAAAGTCTTGTAATGATAAGAGAATACTAAAATTACTGATACTTTGTACAAACAGTACTTTGATTGTAGATTGAAAAACTTTAATTGTATTCTGCAAAAACTGATAACAGTAAACTACAGTAAGGTTTCAAAGACAAAAAAAAGAAAAAGAAAAAAAAGTAATTAGGCCAAAAAAAAAAAAAGGAGAATGGAAAACAATCACAACAACTCACATAGTCAATATTTAGCGCTGATTACCACGAGATGGTGGTTGGAATTGACCGTGGAATCCAGGAGGAGGCATTGAATGAAATCCATTGTTGTTCATATGATTAGGAGGCAAGTCTCGACGGAAACCAGGAGGTGGTGGAATTGGAGGAAATTGCTGAAGTGGTGGTGGAGGTTGTGAGTTGCTTCTGTTACCGGTATATGGTTGAACACCATATTGTGGAGAAGGGCGAGGTGGTTGTTGCATTGGATGTTGTTGTTGTTGTTGTTGTTGCTGTTGCTGTTGTGGATGAATAGGAGGAGGAGGATGAGGGAAGTTACCAGGCATCATACCATTCTGCTGTTGTAAAAATTGAGGAGGTGGAGGGAATGGGAAAGGAAATGGGAGTTGGGGTTGCGTTTGAGGGCGTGGTTGACCGTCTTTGGATTGTGGTTGTCCTTGTTGTCCTTGTTGTCCCTGCTGTCCTGGAATTGGCATCATAGGCATTGGTGGGAACCCACCATTTTTCTGCTGTTGTTGCTGTATCTGTTGCAATTGCTGGAAAAATAGAGCTTGCTTTTCAGGAGTCAAGAATTGAGGTGGAGGAATCATTGGGAAGGGTTGTTGTTGCTGCTGCTGCTGCTGTTGTTGTTGTTGTTGTTGTTGTTGTTGTTGTGGCTGATCTTTTCTACCATTCTGAGGTTGTTGTTGTTGAAGAGGTATTTGAGGTTGCGAGTTTAAGCGGGTTGCTTGAGCAGGTGGAGTTGAAACTGGGGAATTACCAAACAATTCCTGTATTGAAGGAGTATCGTTTTGTTTATTATTACCATCATTTGCATTTGCGCCAGCTTGAGCCTTGGCAAGTAAAGATTTGAAGAAATTGTCATTAGTAGAGCCTGGATTTTCTGATAGTGGGTTTTGTTGTTGTTGTTGAGAGGCAAATAATGACATCATACTAGATTCTGATGATTTTGGGGGTCTTATTGTTGATGAAGGAGAAGGATGTGTTGAGGATGTTGTATTATTGGCAGGTAAGATAGAGTTTGTTAAATGAGGAGAGTTGAGTGAGATTGGAGAAGGTTTAGTAATATTTTCAGATGATGATGATGATAAGAATGGGAGTAAACTAGAAGATCCACGTTCCGTGATTGTAGGACGAGATTGTGGTTCTGATTGAACTGGTGAAGCCGGGTCTGTGAAGAAAGTGGAGAATCTTGAAGATTTCTTAAGTTCGTTATTTGACACAGGTTCAGTATCAGCAAAAAATGCTGGAGTTTGAAAATTTTCCACTGATTCTCTTGAAGAGTCTTTAGTTGGAATCGTTGCAGTTTCTTCTTGATTTAAGGTATTACAAAGGGATTCATACTCTCTTAGATCTTCTTCAGGGACAGGTTCACCATTTCTTTTGAAAGTTTCAATTCTCATCTTCAATCTCCATTTTTCGAAATCTTGGATTGAGTTACCAGTAGGTTGATCATTTTCAAGCAACCATTGAGGTGTTTCTAAATCATTATCATCTTCATCACCATTCGATTCTTTATACTGTTTATTTTTATGATTTGTCTTTTTACCATTTTTCTGATAATCTTTTTTAAATTCTTTAGCATTACCATAATTTGAACTTGATTTTCTTCTTTCTTTTCTTCTATTCTGAGTAGTATTAGTATTACTATTGTTCCATTTATTATTACTATTTTGGTTATTATTTGATCCTAGTAATTTCACCTTCATTCTCCAAAATTCTTCATCAGGCAATGTTAAATGAGAGATCTGAGAACACAAAGGAGAGTCTTTTAAGAACATCAAATATTGAGGTTGGTAAACACAAGTTTTCTTGACTTTTTCACGCACAATTAGTTCAGCTGCAGCAGCTTCATCTGCGATATTGATCGGTTCCTTAGCTGATGGTTTCAACTTTGATTTTGATTTTGACTGTGATTGCACCTGTGATTGAGATTGAGATTGAGATTGTCTGTCCATGGCTTTGGCCTTTTCAACTTGAGCAGCAGCCTCGAAAAGCAATTTATTTATCATGTTAGTATTACCACCATCCACTGGGGGTGTGACGGGGGTAGGATCCACTTCTGCTTGAACTTGCATTATAAGTCAGAGAATGAGTGGCAAACTGGTGGAGTGGTTGGGTCACAGTGTTGTTGAAAAGGGGACGTTGAAAAAGATGAAATTGATGTTGCAAAAAGGGGGTAATGTATGGTGAAATAAAACTACGGTTGGTCACTAAAAGAATGGAAAGTCAATTTGTATTGTATGACAAACAATATCTCAGCTAATCTAACACCAATTGATTGTTTCTTATCTGCTACACACCACCCAAATTGAGACCTAATCACCACTTGCCAACTACAACTACCACTTTACTTTACTCTACTTCACCACCTGGTCGAAGCGCTCTTGCCGTTGGCCACAAAACATGTTGAAAATTTTTGCAATTAACTGCGCCACACACATGCGCCACAAATTATAATACTATATATAAATTATTTATTATATACAGACTGCGCCACACACACATCAGCCATAAAGGCCCAATTCTATGCCTATTGGAGCAGCTTTGGAACCGTAGACACCAGTCCAGGATTTAGGTGATGTCCAGGTGCTGAATGAGCTATATAGTATATCTTGGGCTTTGTTCTTGATCAGTTTGACCACCTGGGTGGCCATTTGCTGTGCATCTGGAGAATTGTCTCCCTCGTAGGCGAATATAGACACTGCCGCGAGCTGAGGAGTAGCAGTAGCAGTAGCAGAAGTAGAGGAAGAGGAAGAGGAACTAGCAGCGGAAACAGCTTCGTTGGATAGCACAATAGAGTGCTGATACGTTTGCGTGTTTGTGTTGGCGATAGAGTCATTGATGGTTTGCATGTACGACTTGGAATGACGCATAATTTCGGCATCTTTGTCCTCGCTGTCAGGATCACTCTTGTGAGTGAATTCATCAATTAAGTAACCGACAAGCGGCGAGATATCGCTCGCGTGGTCCACAATAGACACAGATCCATTGCCTGTCTTGTCTTTATTATCAATGTTGAGCAACTTGAAGCAATCGCTGATATTCTCTTGGTCGGTCCACACCAAGAACTTTGTTGTACTGTACAAATCTGGTCTAAGACCCTGATCGCTACTCTGGAGTACCACAATTCTGTCAAATTTGGCAACATCTGCAAATGGCTTGACAATCTCTTTAAAAAAAGTCTTTGTAAGTCCTGGCAAAATAGGAGATCTCTGCTGAATAAGCGTCAGTTTTAAATCTTCACTATAGTAAACTTCTAAACCTGACGAGACACAGCCACTGTTTTCAATTCTCTTGTTGCCACCAGTAGCACCATCAACTTCAATATAATCCACAGGGGATGCAAATGGGTACAAATAAGTATCATCTAACCGTCCAATCAGCTGCACATTAGGCAAATTGTGAATCAAAAGATCAATTGCAAGTTGTGGTATATTACCAATCGATACTAGTGGAATGACAAGCGTTGAATTACCAATCTTGCTCAACACGTCTAATGGGTTCAACCCTTCCAATGCATGAAATGACATGACTGTATTACACTGAATATTTTTATATGATATATATATATATAGATGTATATATATATCAGACTAACAGTAATCCCTATCTTTATCAAACTCATCAAGAAGTGTCTTTTAATGTTAATGAAATGCTGTGCACTTCTTTCTTAGCGTATTGCCATCCCGAAAAGTACGTGCGTCGATCGACGTTTGAAATAAATCATTTTTGCGTCGATAAAATAAATAATTTAAGCCGCACACAACAATTGTTTTGTCGCGGTTGAAATTTTTTTTTTAATTTTTTTTCTCTCGTTTCTTTTTTTGGCCAGAATTGAAAAATTTCAATGCAATTGACAATAAGGCAGTCTTGAAGTGTTTCTGAAAGTGGTATGGAGTGTTTGTAAACTGTTTCTATGTAGTTGTGTTTAGCTTTAATTATTAACTAACAGTAGATTTTTTTATTTGAAAAAGTTGACAGTAGAGTGGGAGTACACTATATATCTAATTCAATATATATTCCATCACATAAAATCAAGAAATACTTTGAGTGAGAAAATGTCAGACGAAAACGATTTTAACGAAGAAACCAGTTTGGAAAGACTAAGAGACGTTTTGATTAATAAATCGGGACAGGTGAAGTTAGCTCACAGATTTAGAGCGCTTTTCTACTTGAAATCAATAGGTGCAGAATTTGAAACCAGACCTGAAGAGTCTAAGAAGGCCTTGGAATATATTGGTGAGTGTTTTGCCGATAACTCAGAATTATTAAAACACGAAGTTGCTTATGTCTTGGGACAAACTAAGAATTTGAGTGCAGCACCAATACTAAGAGATGTCTTGAGCAACAGCGAGCAACAAGTGATGGTGAGACACGAAGCTGCCGAAGCTTTGGGAGCTTTAGGCGATTTGGAAAGTTTACAATTATTACAACAGTATTACAACGATCCAAGCGAGTCACTTGAAATAAAACAAACTTGTGAATTGGCTATTGAAAGAATTAAATGGGAGAACTCGTCTTCTTCTAAATCTGAAAAATTACAAACATCACTTTACTCATCTATCGATCCTGCTCCACCTTTAGCATTACAAGAAAATGAAGATGCCTCTAATAGTGCATCCCATGCTAAAATCGAAAATTTGAAATCAATCTTAAACGATCAACAAAAACCATTGTTTGAAAGATATAGAGCTATGTTCAGATTGAGAGATATTGGCACAGATGAGGCTTGTCTTGCATTGGCATCCGGATTCGATGACCCATCAGCATTGTTCAAGCACGAAATTGCTTATGTTTTCGGTCAATTATGTAACCCAGTCACTGTCCCATCACTTATCCAAGTACTAGGAAGAAAAGAAGAAGCAGGTATGGTGAGACACGAAGCAGCTGAAGCTTTGGGCTCAATTGCCACAGACGAAGTTTTGCCTATCTTGAAAGGTTATTTGAACGACGAGAATGATGTTGTTAGAGAAAGTGCTGTTGTCGCTTTGGATATGTACGAGTATGAAAACTCAAATGAGATTGAATATGCTGCTGTTTAATATGGTTATTTTATGTGATGGTTTGTGTTTTTATTTTTTCTTTGTTTAATGTGCCTTTTTGTTTAGCTTTATATGACGGAAATGGAAAAGTGCAATTAAAAATACATTATAATGAAACGGGAACTCTATAAAGAGAAAAAAATATAGATATATATATATATATATATGACGAACAAAAAGTAATGAAACAAATGATTAAACCGAAAATTAGAAAATCACAAATGGGTATGGGAAACAACAATGGAAATGAAAGAGACAATGAGAGAGAGAGAAAGAGACAAACAACACAGTACTGTTGTAGTGTGGAATCCCACTCAATTATTCGTTCTGAACCTATAACCACACGATGTACATGTATAGAAAACAGTAGCACCTTCATCCGCTGATCTTAATTGCAAAGTGTGGTATTGCATCTCGTCATTACCACATTGTGGACACTTTTCTTTAATTGTAGCACCTTCTTCAATTTCACTAGTCTTCAAACTTGTCTTGACTAGCGATTTCTTAGATTTCAAAACTGATGGAAACGCATCAGCAGCTGTATGTGTTGTCACTTTCAAATTTGCAAAATTCTTAGCATCGTATTCCTTTTGACACAATTGGCAATTTATTGTTGGTTTTGCAGAGACAGAATCAAGCAAGTTACCGCAGTCTGTACAGAATATCAAAGATCCAACGACGGACATTATTTTTTTTTTTTCAAATATAATTTTTGTCTAAATTAGGTGATATACTACTATAAATCGGATATTATCCAACTGATTAAACTACTAAAATGGTTGATAAATCAAGTTGAAATTGTTAAATTTAAAAGTCAAAAAAAGAAAATAAAAGTGAAAAATCTGAAAATTTTCTAAATTTTTTAAAAACGAGCGGTAAACGTGAACCTCTGCACCAGAAACTAATAAATTTTCCATCGCGTCAAGAGAAAAAAAAAAAATAGTTGGAGAGAAGTTGAGTTGAGTTGAGTTGATTACAAGTAGCTGAAATATACTTGATTAAACTGTTGATGTTCAGTGAACTCTGTTAAGAAAACCAATCTAATTACCTCAAAGTGTTATTAAAGTTTAAATCACCACCATCAGTGTTTTTTATTTATAGAAAATTAGTTTCAAGATGGCACAACAACAGCAAATGATGGAGATGCCAGACATGTCCAATGCTATAGTGGCGCAAGATGAAATGGGAAGACCGTTTATTATTGTTAGAGATCAAGGATCTAAGAAGAGAGCTCACGGTTTAGAAGCTGTCAAGTCGCATATATTGGCTGCCAGACAGGTTGCCACGATTTTGAAAACTTCTTTAGGACCAAGAGGGTTAGATAAGATTCTAATATCGCCAGATGGTGAGATCAATATAACTAATGACGGTGCTACTATCTTGAGTCAGATGGAATTGAGTAATGAAATTGCCAAATTGTTGGTGGAGTTGTCTAAATCGCAAGATGATGATGTTGGAGATGGTACAACTGGTGTTGTTGTTCTAGCTGGTGCTTTATTAGATCAAGCTTTGGAATTGATTGAAAAGGGTATTCATCCAATCAAGATTGCACATGGTTTTGAAAAAGCTTGTAAAATTGCAGTTGCAAATTTGGATTCAATTGCCGATCAAGTTATTATTAATACAGAAAATTTGGAAGAAAATTTGGAAAGTAATTCTGATTTATTCAAAGCTGCAAAGACTTCATTAGGATCTAAGATTGTTTCAAAATGTCATGATCAATTCGCCAAAATGGCAGTTGAAACTGTTTTAAATGTTGCAGATTTAGAAAGAAAAGATGTTGATTTCGAATTGATCAAAGTTGAAGGAAAATTAGGTGGATCATTATCAGATTCAAAAGTTATTAAAGGTGTTATAATTGATAAAGATTTTTCACATCCTCAAATGGTTAAATCTATTGAAAATGCTAAAATTGCAATTTTAACATGTCCATTTGAACCACCAAAACCAAAGACTAAACATAAATTAGAAGTTTCTACAGTGGAAGAATTTAAAAATTTACAAGATTATGAACAAAATAAATTCCTTGAAATGATTAAATCAGTTAAAGATTCAGGTGCTAATTTAGTCATTTGTCAATGGGGTTTTGATGATGAAGCTAATCATTTATTATTAACAAATGATTTACCTGCTGTTAGATGGGTTGGTGGTTCCGAAATTGAAACTATTGCAATTGCTACAAATGGTAAAATAGTCCCAAGATTTGAAGATTTAGATAGCTCAAAATTAGGTACTTGTGGTAAAGTTTCAGAATACGAATTTGGTACGACAAGAGATAGAATGTTGATTTTCGAAAATCCTGCTAATCCACGTTCAGTTACCGCGTTGATTCGTGGTTCAAATAAAATGTTGGTTGATGAATCAATTAGAGCATTACATGATTCTCTATGTGTGGTTCGTAATTTGATAAGAGATAACAGAATAGTTTATGGTGGAGGATCTGCTGAAATATCTTGTTCTTTAAAAGTCATGGAAGAGGCAGATAAACAAAAAGGTATCGATCAATACGCTTTTAGAGCATTTTCTCAAGCTTTAGATGTCATACCATTATCATTAGCTGAGAATTCAGGTTTAAATCCAATTGAAACTTTAACTCAATTAAAAGCTCAACATGTTAATGAAAATAATTCAAGTCTTGGTGTTGACTGTCTAGGTAATAACAGTAACGATATGAAGAAATTGTTTGTTATTGAAACTTTGATTGGTAAAAGACAACAATTACTATTGGCTACTCAATTGACTAGAATGATTTTGAAAATTAATGACGTTATTATTAGTGGTGCTAGTCAATATTAAGTGTGTCGTTGACTTTCCTCAGTCATAGTTATATTTGTGTAATTTCAGGTTTAAGGAAATTTTAAACCCCCAAATATTGAAAACTTACAAAGTTTTGTAACTAGTACTCTAATCCAAAAACACAAACCCAAAAAGTTATGCACTGGCTGAAACAGTATCATAGTAACCTATTTATTACAAACATCAAGATACCTGATACACATAAACACTCTTTACTCTTCATCTATACTTCTAAACTGCATAAATATTGCTCATTCTCCCTTCAAACTGGAAACTCGTGCTTTGAACTTCCTCATCATCTTCACTTGCTTTCTCTTCATTTCCGGCCTCTTTGTCTTGCACGCTACTATCCACTTCTGTGTTTGCCGGTATAGAAGGAGCCCTGTCAACATCGCTATGTTGATCATTAGTACCGCTCGTGGGCGTTATCACTGTTGATCCATTACCGCCTAAGTTATTAGCCGAGGTCTTGATAGACTCCTCAGATTGCACAGGGTCGTAGAATGCACTCCATATATGCTGAACTCCAGCAAAATCTTTGCTTATGGCCACTGCGTTCTCCAAGTTTCTGTCCAAATCTGACATCATGTTAGTGACATCGTCCATCAGATCCCGAAGATATGGAATATACAATTGTCTCATCTTATCAAATAAGTTGGGCTGATACGTAGCTACACCCGATGATAATTCGTGATTGTTGTGAGGCTGTTGTGGTAATTCACCGTCTTCATTAGAAGATTGAGCATGAGTAAGTGGTGTAGATGGGTCAATTGATGACATATTGAGTTGAGTATAATGAAATACTATATTCAACCGTCTTCAAATCTAACTGATCCCATAGCTAAAAGATCTCAAATACACGTTAAGTAGAGTGAAATCAAATCTAAACTTGTCTGATTTGAAAACAAGCGTGATTCTGTCAGAATAAAAACTTGTTCAGTAACAATCTCAGGCAAATGTGTCAATTGCTATTTTTATTGATTTAAAGTAAGTATCACATCAGGTGGATCCCATTGCTCTTATAAACTGAATCTCTTTTAACTTACTAACAAGTAATCAACAATTGAAACAATACATACTATTCCGCATGTTTTTACGTGGGTTCACATCTTTATTGCTGAACAATTCCAAGAGAGTTGGTCCTCAATACACATTTGGGAGAAAAACTAGCAATCTCTCATCGGTTGTCTCATTTGCAAATCGAGTCAATCATCTTCAAACAACTAATAAATTTCAAATTCAGTCAGTTAGACACATATCCGAAGAAGTCATTTTAAAAGAATCTGCTGCTGGAGAAGATGACGATGTTAACAACACTGGTGTGATTTTGAAAGATAACCAAGAGACTTTACTATTTTTTGATCACTTGGTGCCCCCAAAGAATAACAAGTACGATATAACGCATTTTATTTCAACATCACTTTTTTTTGATGTGAAAGAATCGAATTTGAAAAAAAGAGTGTTAAGTTTAGCCAAAGGTGAAAATGATAACGTACCATTGAATATAACGAGCTTTAAATTTGTTCAAAGAGACGGTGGCGCATTTGTCAAATTTAAAGTTCCAGAAGATATGGAAGTGCAGGATTTCAACAAGATAGTGATCCACAATGTTCAGCAAAAAGTCGAAAAGAACGCTTTGGCAAATTTAATGCAACCTAGATGTTTTGCAGTTAAAGGTACTCCATGGATTGAAGATCTAGGTAGATATCCAAGCACAAAGTTAAGAATAGTCTTTGATGGACCAGATCTTTCTCAAGAAAACTTGTATCTGTTTTTCAGAAGATATGGTAAGATAAGTGATATCAATCCACCTGCTCCAGACTCGAAAGAAGTTCCAAGATCAGCAACTGTTACATTCCGTCATGTGAGATCTGCAATTGCTGCTAAACAGTGTCTCAATGGGTTAACAGTTGGTCACGGAGCTACTACAATCCATATCCATTATGTTCGTGTTATTAAAGTTAACCAAGTTAGTGATTTTGTCAGTAAGCACTCTAGAATTGTGATACCATTGGTTATTGCCGCATTTGCAGGTTTTGCAGTTTTGATTTTTGATCCAATCAGATACTTTTTCATTCATGAAAAAATCACTTCTGAGCATTCAATACAAAATAATTATTATTATAAAGAGTTTATGAAGCTTTTCGCTTCCACCAGACAAAGAATGAGCAGTTTATTGTCTGTGGTTTCAAACTCATCAGAGCCTGGTCACGAGTCCGTCATCAAGTTGTGGGATGAACGTGAAGAATTGGTGAAAGATCTCAAGTTATGGATTCAAGAAAATATCAATTCTTTTATCATTGTTCAAGGACCTAAAGGTTCCGGTAAACGTGGACTTGTTGAGTCCCACGCTTTAAAAGATAGAGAAAATACGCTTTACATCGATTGTGATAATTTGATCAAGGCTCGTAAAGATGACAAACTGATTAAAGCTCTCTCTGATGAATTAGGTTATTACCCAGTCTTTTCTTGGTTCAACTCAATGTCAACATTTATTGATTTGACGGTGCAAGGTCTGACTGGTCAAAAATCAGGTATTAGTGAATCCAAAGAAGCACAGGTTAGAAATATGTTAGCTTTAACATCAACTGTCATTAGAGATATTTCACTGGCCGATTATAATGAAATGATACATAATGAGGATACTTCTAGCTCTGATCCAAATGGTGATACACCACATTCATTTATGAAAGAAGAGGATTTCTTGCAACAAAATCCAGATAAGAAACCAGTTGTGGTTATTGATAGATTTCAAGCATCTAAAAAAGCACTTGCTGCTAATAGTTTTATTTATAAAGAACTTGCAGATTGGGCAGCAAACTTAATCTCTTTAAATGTTGCCCATGTTATTTTCATTACCGATGATATTGGGTCTATACAAATTTTGTCTAACGCGTTACCAAACACACCATTCAAAAGATGTATTTTAGCTGATGCGTCTGCTGCGTCATCTGAAGATTACGTTTTCCATCAATTAGAACTCGATAACTCTACAGTTGGACTATTGAATGATCCTATCAAAAAGATGGAATTGATCGACTCTATTAAACCATTTGGAGGTCGTATGCTAGATTTACAGATGTTTACAAGAAGATTGAAAAGCGGAGAAACTCCGAAAGAAGCATTGAAAGGGATTGTGACTCAATCGATCGAACAATTAAATCAAGTGTTTGTCTCACAGGCTGCACGTAGTCCAAATGTTGCAAATCAAGCAGATTTAGGGTACAATTCTTCACAAGCTTGGTGTTTGATTAAAATGCTTGCTGCAAAAGATACATTGAATTTTCAAGAAATATATAATCTGTTACTTTTCAAAGCAAATACATTGAAAATTTTACAAGCCATGGAAAGTTCTGAACTGATTACTATCGTGAGACATAATGGTTTAGTTAAAGAAGTTAAACCAGCAAAACCATTGTACCAGTTGGCTTTCAAGACTATGGTGAATGACGAAAAAGTTTTTAAATCATTAGAAACTGATTATCTGGCAGAGACTATAAAGACTGAAACAGCGAAAATTCGTGCATTTGAAGAGGAATTATTGCATTTTAGAGAGATTTCAGAGTCGAAATTGTTCAAAGATAGACTGCAATACATTGCTGACAAGATCAACGCCAGCACGAAAAATATTGCCAACTGTGAAAAGAGTTTGGCTATGTTAGCCAAATCGTAATAAAGCTGAGCGAGCTATTTTTGTAAATAGTGTTATAATTCTCTTTTTGATACGCCTGTGTATATACTATGTAACTGATTTTTGTATAAATCTGAGCATGCAAGGAGTGTGGTTATTATGAATTAGTATGCAATAGTTAGTTCGAAAAGCAAAAGTAAAAAGTTACGTTGCACTTTCAATCATGGATAGTGCTTCAGATGCACTTATACGATCTGAGCTTTGGTACACTGTCATTTTTTTGAAAACTTCAACAAGGACAGAGTCAGCATCAAGTTTCGGCAAAACTTCACTTATTGGTTTAGGTTGGTTTTGGAAAAAATTTGAATTCATAGCGTTGAAAAAACTTGAGTCTTTAACGTCTTGCCAGTCTTTAGAAGGTGATCCAAATGTTTTGAATATCGAGAATAGTAAAGCTAAATCACTTTGCTCGCTTTCAGCTGACAAAGGAACGTTTGAACAAGTTTTGCTTGCTAGCAACATCAATACAATTGCTGCTGACCAAATATCAACTTTTGAGGTGTAATTTCTCAATGATAATAATAGTTCAGGTGGTTTATAAAAACTGGTTGCCACATCGGTGATTTTATCATCTGGATCTTCTAATCCGTTATTATCAGGCAGTATATAACTGATTCCAAGATCTATTATTTTCAAATCGCTTAAATTGTCGAGCGACTCAAACATGATGTTATTAGGATTGATGTCTCTATGTATTATATTTTTTGAGTGTAAAAATTGCAACCCATTTAGCAGGCTTTTGAAAATGCACGTTATCTCATCATCAGTTATTGTATTGTACGATTCTCTAGCCATGGTGCCATCGTTCTTAAAAACCGTTTTCAACTTCGATTTTGATCTCATCACCGAAGTGAGATCGTATTGGTAGAACGGGAAAATCAATCCAATCTCTATTGAATTTTGATAGTATCCGAGCAATGAGACAACATTATTGGATGAATTAGCAGCATCGTCGCTGGCTAACACCTGCAAGATCTTTAGCTCGTTCCTGCTGTTATGTGGCGGCTTTTCGTCATCTGGCTCAGTCACCTTGACAGCCAACAATTGTGTGCTAAAAGTTGCACTAGTTGCCTTGTAAACGTCACTAAACCTCCCACCACCGACTCTTTTCTCTATCACGAAATCGTTTTTCATACAACGGACAACTTCTCGACAAACCATCTCACTAAAACTACAGTACCAATGTTCGAAGCTGACAAACAGTGGGCTTTCAATCACCGACAATGGCTTCTTAATATGCTAACCGCCCACATTGCTTGTATATTAAAACAGATCAAGTTAAAATCAAATCAAACAAAAGCAAAAATGTCCTGTTCAAAAATCACAAGCACCGCCTTGAATTTGAATATGGCTTCTCCAGAATTTGGTGGAGTAAATGGAAAGAGAAGCAGTTCATCATGGAACACTATTTGTTCTGGAACTGTGCTTTATAGTGAACAAAGTTGAACATAGTTGAAGCTGTAGGACATGGTGCTAGAGCAAGTTATATATATCAATTTATTATATAACATTAGATAAACGTGATTTAGGCGGGAATATAAGGAAGTTTCAAAGCGACAGTTTGCATTAACCGACGTCTCATTTGCTGTCTCGGATTATTTTGATTAACTTGGTTTGTTCTTCGTAGATATTTAATATAATAGTTTTATGGAACATTCAGACAACGCTGTTATTGACCTGATTGCATCTCAACTACACAACAACTTTTGAACAAAAGAGAGAGAAAAAAAGATCTAGTGTCTTATTGTTTTAGCAAACTACACCCCAGTAAAGATGAGCTCAATGTATGAGTCGACAAGACTTTCCAAAAACATATTTGAGGTGTTACCCTCATCGGCATCAGTCTCATCAACATCTTCACAACCCAACTCGGCTTCACCTTCAATACCATCATCTTCTCCTTCTTCCTCAGTGTTAGGATCTTCATTATCGTTGTCATCGACTACATACATACAGCCAGAATGGATAAAGATGGACATTGAAGATTTAGGCGACTCTATATTTAACCAGTTGCCCGTTTCCAAAGAAAACATGGATTTGAAAATCAAAAGCTTAGAAACAGCATTGGTGTTTAAAGACATTAACTTGTTAAGATTATTGGCAACTACAAGAAACGGGTTGATTAATAAACAGCTGAGAGCTAAGATATGGCCAGAGTTGATCAATTTAGATGATGAAGGTGAACCATTAGAAAAAAGTATTGATCATCAGGACCACCAAAATCAAGTAAAGTCAAATTGGAGAGGTTTGGAAAAACATAAAGATGAGGACCAAGTGCTGAAAGACGTTGACAGATCGTTTGTTCATTTCCCCAAAGGTTGTACTCCAAAGGAGTTGGAAATGCTACGATTCAGGCTAAATTCCGTAATCGTGAGATTGTTGAGAACGGTACCAGACCTGAACTACTACCAAGGGTTCCACGACATTGCTTCTATTGTCGTGCTAATATTTGATGACGATGAAGTTGCATTCCAGTTTTTAAAACGATTCACAATGTCGTACATCAGAGATC
The DNA here is from genome assembly GCA_037951595.1 of Ogataea sonorensis. Taxonomy (NCBI): domain Eukaryota; kingdom Fungi; phylum Ascomycota; class Pichiomycetes; order Pichiales; family Pichiaceae; genus Ogataea; species Ogataea sonorensis. The sequence continues at coordinate 588,588 of JBANDG010000008.1, forward strand.
ACATGCTGCCTAACATAGAATCGTCAATCAAACAACTACGATTGATACCTGAATTACTGTCAGTAGTGGATCCGAAATTTTACAAAATCATAGAAAGTGTCGAACCGCTGTATGCTCTTAGTTCGGTGATTTCAGTTTTTGCTCATGACTCTAGCAAATTTGAGGATTTGTGTCTTATTTGGGACTTTATCATCGTTCACAACGAACCGTCACTTGTTATTTACATTTATGTTGCCATGCTGATTTATTATAAAGATGATATATTGACAGATCTAGATGAAGCTTCAGGAACGTCTTTTTCCAGTGATGACACATTGACTGATGAAAAAAAGAGTAAAAATGTTGAATTTTACAGCAATGATATCATTTATTCGATTTTGAATAATCTGATTAATAACAATTTGAATACTACAAATTCAATAGATTCAAATTTGGAAATTTTCAATATTTTACAATTAAGTTTAAAGTATCTGAATACTTATAAACTGCAAGATCTGAAATCATTCAATGAAATTTCAAATTACTCTGTTTTGAAAACCAATCAAGCTACCCAGGAGTGTTTGAGTTTACAAATAAATGAACAAAAACAGCAAATTTTAAAACAACAAGAGCAAAGACAGCTTGAAATTAACAAACGACTCGAAAAACAAAAGAAATTACGTTTGCAAAATCAAAAACAAACGGTAAAGGACAATATCAAGAATAACAAGGAAAACAAGAAATCAGCTCACTGGCTGACTATTTCAAACAGGAAACTATCACTTTCACTATTCTTCAAATTATCAATCAGTATTGGTGTTTTTGGTCTTTTAGTGAACTACGCAATTGAATCAAATGCAAAACATGGCTTTCCGCTAAAAATCAAGCACACAAACAGCTTAGGATTGTTTAGTGGTGGTGGTGAAAATTTAGTTCACAGTATAGGAAATTTGCATGCTTCAGGTAAAGAGTATTTGAGCAATGTCTTTGGTAGCTTACTAAATCAGTTCAACGGACAGACTTGAAACGGTTTATGAGTACTACATAATTTAAGCAACCGAAAAACAGCATCCATTTGATTCAAATAGGTTTGTATTCAGGGAGTAAGACATTAATAAAACGAATACTATTTTTTTACTTTGTAGATACAGTAACTCTCATCTTCAAAACTGCATGAAAACTATTGAAGTTTCCGAATTTATTCAACTATACAAATCAACATAATTTCATCCATCACAAGGGGGGAATCTGATGAAATGAAACATGTCAAACAAAATAGAAAAATAAAAAACAAAGAAAACTCGACAAGAAAAAACACACAGTAATGTATATTTTGGTAGAAAAACGCAAATAAAAGAAAAGTATAGTATTAAATCAAGAAACAAACAAATGGGGGGGATGGGGGAAAATTGTTTCTTGGATTTGAAACTAAACCAATCTTCAAACATGAATGAACAATTCAATGGGGGAATAATTGTTCAAACAAAAAAAACACAAATGGGGAAAAAAAGAGAGAGATAGAGAGATTAAAACAATTTCACACACATAGAGAGAGAGAGAGAGTAAAATAAGGACAGACAGACAAAGAACAATTTAAAAGTGAATTAATGAAATTCACTGGAGAGATAAAAACTCAAAAAACTGAATTTAAAGCATTACCACAATTTTAGTAATCCTTTTCATCTTGAGATTTTCTCAATTCGTAAACATTTAAAGCCTCTTCTGCAGCCTTAACTCCTGATAAAGCCATTGCACCAAAAGTAGGACCCATTCTGTTATGAGAATCGCATTCACTCAATTCCATACCAGCACAAATCAAACCTGGGAAGACTTCTCTAGTGTTTTTAACAATTGAATCTTCAGCTCTATTCATGTCAAGACAACCCATTTGATTTCTTTTAATTAAACCTAAACCAGCCAATCTTTTAACACAAAATGCACCCATTGGACCATCATGACCGGTACAAGAAATAATAACTTTAGAGTTAATTGTGTTTGGATCCATACAAGATTGATCATCATGATGCATGCTAACTAATGTCCAATTAGTAACAACACCAGCAATTCTAGTTTCACCAGATTCGGTAGTTCTAGTAATTAAATCTTCAACACAAGTAGCATTAAATAATTTAACATTTGGTAATGCTAAAACTTTTGAACATAAAGTTGTAATAAATAATGCAGCATGTTTAACAACAATATAGTCACCTTCATCTTCATATTCAATTCCCAACTCTCTAATGAAAGAATCAGCAGGTTTTCTTAAAACCATTGCAGAAAATAATTGTCCACCTAAAAAGCAACCACCCCCAACGGCAACATTAGCTTCAATAATTGCAATTTTCAAATCTGGTCTAGCTTTTGCCAAAGTGTAAGCAGCACTCAAACCAGCTGAGCCTGCACCAACAATGACAACATCAGATTCTGCATACTTGTCTAAATCAGCAAAATATCTTTTAGTCATAGCTCTAGAGACTGTGGATTCTCTAATTGGAGCAAACTTAAAAGTATCCCAATCATAAACTGAAGGAACAGCATGAGCAATTGGTGATTCAGAATTGAAAACATTTGAAGTTTTCAAATTCAAAACATTTTCAACAGCAGTTGAAGTTTGAGTAACAACTGGTTCAGAAACGGAAATTGGAGCCCTTTAAGATTAACAAAAAAAAAGTCATAAAAACATTACTGTTAGTATTTAAGTAAATTACGAAATCAATTGCAAAAGGTGAAGGATTCAACTTGCAGCGAAGTGGGAAATGAAAATAAATTGAAGTATATTGGTTGTGAAAGATACCCAGTGAAAGGTATTCAAAATTCACGACAAAGATAAATACCATTGACTGATCCAGCATGACTGAACCATCAATGACACCTCAAAATGCACACAACCAAATTTATACCCCGAAAAACATTCAAACGTCACATCTACTGCAATTAAAAATCCCCACACACTTTACAATTGATTGTTAAAATATTTTTTTGCATTTTCTTTTCGCTAGTATTAACTAGATCAAGTTCAGCCGTATAATCTCAGCCTTTTAACGTAAAATTAAAAGGCACCGGCAATGCTATATTGTTAAATGTTGTTATTACTGTTTTAAATTGGCATACAGTTTCAAATAAATTGCTCTTGATAGTTGATGTTGACAAAATCAATTGAATGAACTTGAACTCTTCCAATAAAGGAGAGTTTCAGCTAAGAATACGAGAAAAGAAAGCTAAACATCAAGCCAACACCCCTCACAATTCAATGTAAGATATGATTGGCTTTCTGTTTTACTTTTTATTGGGAATAATAGATTGATGAAAAAGATGAGAGACAACAACTGCTTGAGTAGTCATCAAGACATCATTTTATCTTTCTAATTCCGTCACTATCAAATTAAACATACATGGTAATGTATTAATGTGAGAATAATTGGATAAAACAAGTCAATTGATATATAAATTGATTGATTGGTGTAAATGGAAAATAAAATACTGATACAAGAATAAAAAATAAAGTACAAGAAAAAGGGGAAACATGAGCCTTTTTATACTTTTCAGTTTTACACCCGGTGCCCAAAAAGGCTGAATAACCGGTCGAGACCGTCCCTGCGCCGGACGCGATGAGGGGAAAATTGCAAACAGCGGGCGGGTAAAAGCTGAAGATACATTTTACTTACATATTGCTGAGATGCGTATACAAGTTTTTGTGTGTGATTTGGTTCTTAAAGCCTAATGATACAAACCGCTTACTAGACTAAATTTTGAACAGTGTCAATTGAGTTAATTAATTAAAAATACGTTTATTAGTTAATTACTGTAGTAGAGTATAAGTAACGTATATCAAATTAATTAATTACATAGGCTATATAAGTTGACACTGCGGAAACTAACAACCCGAGAAGCTAAACTAGTAGGGAAGAGGCGCTCTCGTACGATTGGGTGAATAAATTTCAACAGCCATGTGTTGGTGAGTTGGTGCTAAAACCCAGATACACTCACTTACTACTGTGACTCACTCACTCATTCACTGCTAAATCGGTGCAAATTGTAACTGAGTCTTTATTTGGTGTGTGTATGTGTATGTCTTTACAACTTCTAGTTCTGGTATTTATTTGACTTCTCCTCATTTAGCAAGCTAGTAGTAATAAATAAAACTTTCACTTAGATTAATGATGTAAATTACTTAGTTTAAACACATGTAATATAATAGGCGTAGAGGGAAAGAAAAGAAATAAATAAACAGGGCGGTGTTGCGGGATTAAATTCGGAGATTGCTTTTTATAATGTGTAAGGATGTAATATAATGTAATAGTTTCAAATTAAGACGATCGACGTTTACCGACTTGTATCGACCCGTCGATATTTTTTTTTTGTTTTTGTACAGTCGGTCTTGTGACTTTTCCTGTAGTGTTTTTATTTGCCCTTGTAATCTGATCCAGGGGCTAAATAGTCATAGTATCCTTTACCTTGACTCCAGACTTTTTATCTTTCTGACTGAGTACCTGTATTTAGGGTGCTTTTTTTTTTGCTTTTTTGGAGGTTTTTTTGGCACATATTGCATTTATCACTAATAGTAATTGTCAATTGACTTAATATAATGAAAAAGAAGCAGCAACCAGCGCCGTCGTTGTCTAATAAAGACAGCTCGTGTGGTTTTATTTCATCCTCACCCACATCAAGCTGTACTTCTTCCTCGGATTCTTCCTTTTTGATAAGCGATTCTAATTTGGGAAATTTCCAATTTGTGTATCCTGATACGGATATTCTTGCTAAAGTGATACCCACTAAGAAGTCCACCGTCAAGCTAGACCCAAATGATGGTTTACTCAAGACAAGCAAAAAGTTCCCAAACTTGGATACGCTTTACGTTGAGTCTCCATTTATACTATTACCATCATTTGAGATCTTGAAACTTATTGAAAGTGGCAAGTGTTGCTGTTACTGTGGTGAAGTGTTGAAGATATATGATAAGGGAAGACTTAAAGACACACCGCAAGGGTCGAATAATAATTCGAAAGTGCAAAAGGACCTTTCGGATGAGAAACATGCACGGTATTTGAACGGACTGGATTGTAATGATTGTAACTTGAAATGGTGTTCGAAAGAGTGTAAAAAACTGGATTTTAAGCATGATTTGTTGAATCATTTGCCAACTAACAAGATAATGGCGAACCAATTGATTACTCAAAATGGGAGTGGTGGTAAAAAGTTAGTTTTGATTTACGATAAGTGGTTGTCTTTGAAGAAAAAACTGATTGAAAGAAACAGTAGCTTGATTTATAATGGGTTTCTGATCTTGTTACATCTACTCTATGATAATTCACTGTATGAACAATTTCTAAATTTGAAAACATTAGCATACAACGATGTATCTGATTTAGTTGAGTTTCTGAACAAAGCTGACAATGCGGAAACTTACAATCAAGAGTTGTTGGAGTCCTATTATGAATTAATTGTCAATTGTTTCAAGTCAATTGACTTGTCATATGAGGATTTTTTAAACTACTTGGTGATCTACAAGATAAACAATATAGACGGATCTATATACATTATAACTTCAAGCATAATTGCAAAATCAGTGAATGACACACAAATTAACTGCTCAATAACACCTTTTGAAAACATTGAACAGGAATACCAGGACATCATAATCGAGCCAATTGGTGATCGTTCAGTCAAGATCTCAGCTGAAGTTCACCTAGACTCAAAAAAGTCTCCAATACATACAAACTCATGCAAGATTTCGAAAAAGCTTATAAAAGTTTCAAATTTGGTCAATTTGGACCCAATGATACCGCTCAACGCAACAACAGTGGCTAGACGAACATCATCGGTGTCCATTGGCAACGACGTGATTTCAATTGCATCTAGTGAAGATCAGTCTTTGAAATCGGTTAAATCGTTAGCACCACCACCATCTTCACAGCAACACCAAAGAACAGCATCATTTACTTCATCTGGTGCATCATTCGGAGAAGGGATTATAAAGTACAGCAGAGAGCAAATTAGAGCAATGCTGAACAACATGTCATTAGAGTCCAACAGTGCTTTAGAAGAAGAAGATGACGAGGATGAAGAGGAAGAAGAGGTGCAGGTGCAGGCACATGTGCGAGTGCATGAAGACAAGATGAGATCCCGGGGAAGAAGAAGAAGTAGTACAAATAACCACCACTACAGCAACAACAAAGTATCTAATGATGCGCTGGGAAACGACAGAGACAAAGAAGTGCAGGTGCAACTACCTCGTATATCTGTTGAACTGGTTGTTCCTGAGTCGTTTGGCACACAAAGACGCAAGTCTGTAAGATTTGATGATACTTTGAGCGAAATTGATTAGTTAAGTTAGTGTTTCCCTCTTCTTTTTTTAGATAGATTACGATTAATGAATTTAGAACAATTAAATAGAGTATGCGACTGTAGAGTAAACATAGCAAGATATTACAAGATCTTTATTTCAAGACAGTTAAAAGAAATCATTATTATTAAGTGGATGTAACTAATGATAACCAGAGGAAGATAGATACTTAACTTAAATTCCTCTTCCTGGTCAACTAGTCATCACGATAAAAACAGAAAAGAAAAAGAATAATAAAAAAATTACATTAAAATTAAATTAAATAAGGGAAATCACAGAACAAAAAAAAGTGATGTTTTTTTTTTTTTTTGACATTTTCAATTCATCGTTGTGGATTGGTCAAAATTAAAAGCCTTCATTTTTTTTAAACACTGACTTTTTCTTCGTCTTTAGGTAAAGGAATAGCATCAGATTCTTGTTCACTTGATTTCATAGCGTTACTTTTAACTGATCTAACAGGTTCAGCAATGTAAACATGAGAATCTTGGAAAGTAAATTCACCAATTTGAGTGACATCAGTACCTAATTCTTCTTCTTCTTCACTCAATCTAATTTTCAAGAATGGGATTCTATCCATAGCTAATAAGATAATTGAAGTAACAGTGAATGACCAAGCGATAATGGAAGTACAAGCTGCTAATTGGTAACCTAATTGTTTATAATGATGATTTAACCAACCACCATCAATTTCGACACCGTAATCAGTTGCAGCAACATAATCAGCAGCAAATAAACCTGTCAAGACAGAACCGACAAATCCACCAACACCATGTAAAGCAAAGACATCCATACCATCATCAATATGAATAATATTTTTCAAATCAACAGCGAAATTACAAGCTAAACCTGAAAGAACACCAATTGGAACAGCAAAATAAACAGGAACAAAACCAGCAGCTGGAGTAATACCAACTAAACCTGCAATTGAACCTGAACAAATACCAACTGTAGTCCATTTACCACCTGATCTAAACCAATCAATAAACATCCAAGTTAAACCACCACAAGCAGCAGCTAAATTAGTATTAACACAAGCGTACCAAGCTCTAATTGAAGCATCACCAGCTGAACCACCATTAAAACCAAACCAACCAAACCATAGGAAGACAGTTCCTAAGACAACAGAAGTAACTGAATGTGGTTTATATTTTGGAACACCTTTACCAGCAACAGGATCATGACGTTTACCTAACCATAAAGCATAAGCTAAAGCACTAAAACCTGAAGCTTGATGAACAGGTCCACCACCTGCAAAATCAAGGGCACCTAAAGTTGCTAACCAACCATTACCATTCCAAGTCCACATTGCAGCTGGACAATAAACAACAGTCATCCAAATGAATAAGAAAACCATCATTGGACCTAATCTTGCTCTTTCAGAAGCACCACCTAACATGATACAACCTGTAATCATAGCAAACATACCTTGGAAAAAACAAAATAAGATATCTGGTAAAGTTGAAAGAGCATTATTTGCACCTAAAACATCCATTAAACAAAAATTTTGCATTGTACCTAAAAACACTGAAGAACTTGGACCAAAAGTTAATGAATAACCCCAAAAGAACCATTGAAATGACACTACACAAATTGCCATTAATGAAGCCCATAATAAAGATAAGGCATGTTTTTTTCTAGATAAACCAGAATATAATAAACCGACACCTGGAATCATAATCCAGACCAAGACAGCAGATGTAGCAACCCACACCATGTCGGCTTTATCAAAGTTTGAAGTTAAATCTTCTGTTAAACTATCACCACCGGTTGAAGCCATGATTGTTTTTGTTGTATTTTATAAGATTAGTTTTATTTACTTTTAAAAGATTATTCAATTGGCTAATAAATATATACAAAAGTGATGAAAATAATAAACAAGAGAGAAGAAGAAAAAGAAAAAAAACAAAAATACAAATAAATAACAAAAACAAAAACATGTCAACCAAATGAAAACATTGTGGGAATAAGACAGTATTTATTTGAAAAAATATAAGCAAAAGAACAGATTTGAAATCTGTAATTACTTCCTATACGGGAAAATGTCCTTACAAAACCAGCCGGTACGTATAGAAAAATTGAAGGGTACATTAACGGGTACGCACGCAGCCGTTATAATTTCAGGTGACTCCAATTCAGTCATCATCATATTCATACAAAAGACCAATCATCTGTTATATGGCATATAATACACACACATTTACAAATACTTTATAACTCATGTGTAAAAGACAGACAGGGAAAGAGAAATTTACTACACGAGAAAAAAAAAAAAAAAGAACAAAAAAAAGACCAATCAAACAATAAGATAACAACAATTATGTGACTGAAATTTTTAAACAAGAAAACATCTTATTGTTCTTTTTGTCAGCATTAAGCGTTATCGTGAATATCTGAATCTTGGATTTATTCAGATAATAACTGATAATGTAAATTGGATAATAGATAATTCTCAATCTTATAGACGGTTTTGTCTGCATTGATGAATTATCATGCATATTATTTATTCATGCATGCATGCATGCATGAACGTATTCATCCTTTAATCAATCAATCGATGGATTTATAACATGTAATGCATACACCTATTTTTCTTCTGTTTGTATCAGCGGATAACAAGAGAAGGAAGGAATAGTAGTCAACGTAATTCAAACACCGGAACTTGAACATAATTGACAGGTACGTAGGTATATGTGAGTAAGAAACTACATCGTTAAAATTTTGCACAACTGGAATTTAGTCTGATGAAACTATCTACATCGTATACCAAAGCTGTTGTTTAATTGGTCGGATTAGCCTAAACCGCAAACACTTGATTCGAACCGCTCACCAATTAATTTAAGTCTTGGCAGTCATAATAAAAATATAAAAGATGTTTTCATTTTACTCAATTAGTACATTTTGCGGCTATTGAAAAAAAATACAATTTAGTAAATAAATATAGATAAGCATTGCATATGCCGCACAATAATTAAAGCATAATTGCTGATTACAATTTTTTGAAAATACTCGCTATTGTTTTTTAAAACAATAGCAATTGCGGCGGGTTTCACAAATTGGACGATTTTAGAACAAGTGTCATAATTAGTCTGTGTGTCTCTGTTAGCTAGCTACCCGTTCTTGTATGTTGTCAACCGTACGCTCCGTCATACTGACTAAGCTCACTAGGACTAAGGATTAAAAGATCAACAGTGAAATCAAAAAGAATGAAAATAAAAGAAAACAAATAATAAAACACGTTAAAAGTACCAATTAGTTAGCAAGTTGACAGATGATACACGTGAATTAATGAAAAAGTATGGGATACTTGATAAGTTCACCGGGGCCAAACTTTTTTCAGTATACCAGTTTCTCTTAATCGCTTTCCCACCAGGGCTTGATATCTCACCTATTACCCTTCAAGTGAGGGGATGGTGGTGAAGTAATCCAGAAATTTCTTGGAACGTCAACTATCGTATCCGTCAATCTGACTGGCTGATAGATCAATTATTTTGACGTGACTGACTGACTGCACTCTCACATACACATTTTCTTGGTAACTCTACTCTATAACTTCAATTTCAACTAATTGGTTACATCATATCGTTAGCTTGTACTCTCTACCTAATACACCTTATACTCGCTTTCTCAGTTGTTAGTATATACATACACCAACTAGAACATTGAGTTCATTAACACATTCGGTCAAACACTGTTATCTGTCTATATCAAACATTTGTAATGCCGTTTAATCTTGTGACATATTGATAAACACTAATCAAGCAATTTCAAGACTAAAAAAAAAATGTCTGGCCGAAAACAGAAAGCAGGTTATTCTTAATAAAAAAAAAAACACACAATATGCACACCAGGACACCTCACCAATCAGCTGCAAACTCAACGCAACAGCCGTTCTAGAAAAAAAGTTTACTCATATAATGCGGCTTATTAAATCTTTGCTCGATTTTAGAATTTCTACTTACAGTGTAGAGAGTATAAACTACAATAAATAAATGAATATTTTTACCATCTTTGCACCATATTCTTGAGTTTGTGTACATATTAAGTGTGTTTCTAACCGTTACAAAACATAGTCCTAATTGTGTTGGGTGTATTTAAACGTTTTATATGAATATATAATTGCTTACCTTGAAACACTTTAATAGACAAAACACCAGTAGAGTCTGCTATATATCCACGATAGAATACAGTATACAGCTTATGTCATTGATTAGCTAAGCACGGTCTTGTACTTTTTTTTTTCGCACCAGCCACAAATAAAAAAAGGCGTCAATTGGTGTACTACATCTCTACACAGCTCACGATAACCATTTTCAATGTAGCCATCTAAATGTACTAACTATTAAAGATAAAGGGAAACTGAAAGGGTTCATTTGACACAATCAAACAATGTAGGATACATGTCATCTACTTGAATTATCAAAACGATTGAACCTATCACAAATGAATTCCACGATCAAATGAATTACAATTCGAAAAGTCAAAATTCAATTAGTTTTTGTCTATCCAAAGATTTAAATTTACCATTTAAATTCAAACTTGTTAATTTTGCCGGTTTTACTGAAAAACTATCAATATTATCTTTTGGAAATTTAATCAATTCAGAGACTCCAAATGCTTCATCAAAAATTATACTCTCTAAGTTTAAACACGAGTCAAATTTTGAGGTGTTCATCTCAGCCCACATTGAAAATTTAGGTAAACAGCTCACGGTGCCCTTGATTACCTCATTGAGATACGATAATAATCATAATAGCACTCAAACTAACAACACTAGCAATGGCACAAAAAATGTGCCTAATGTCATAGAAAATATCAATAACGAATGGATAGAATTACCAATCAATTACAGTCAACTACCTTTAGATTCAGTTCTTGTATTTAGTTTTTACAGTTATCATTTGAAAAAGGGCAGCTTAATCAACATCGGACATTCTACAATTAAATTGTTCCAGTCTGATGACTGTACTTTGATTAAAAATTACCAACAGTTGACCTTGAAGTTCAACCCAAATTACGATACTTTGAATAAGAGTAAGAACGAGTCAAACGTAATTAACTTTATTGAAAACAACTTGAGTAAAATGGCAAAGT